>OZ059841.1:10664731-11212809 GCA_964057195.1 Orthosia cruda | reverse complement strand
TAGAATAATGTCACTAACCTGTTGTAGTGCTTCCCGATCTAGCCTTGCAACCACAAAATCGTATTTTGCTTGATCACCAAGCTTCTGCGGTGCCAGCACGCTCTCCACTTGCGCGAACCACATCCTCGGCATGTCAACCCATAACATCGATACACGTGATGATACCGAGATGTTTGCTACTTCCGCTGCGGTTCCTCCTGCCTCCGGCATCTTGATTGGAGTTTGCTGCATCTTGTTCCGCTTTAGCTTGCCGTGACGAACCCTCGATTACTCACTCGTTTAAATTTTTGAAAAGTTCACAAATGTTCGGGGTCACCACTGTAGGTCGCTCTATTTCACACCTACGGGATTCGCCACGGGAGTTACCACGACACGTGTTGTATTTAAATAAAAGGTTTTGATCACTGTAGTATTATTATTTTATTCCCGTAATCATCCCAAGTTGAACACAAACACGCGGACCGGCCAATGCGCAGTAACTGGCGATCGCATTCACACTTCTCTTTCATACAACAAAACGCTGACGCATAACATTCGTACTTACATTGTCCCTACAATGGCATAAGTGTCTTTAATAAAAAGTATATAATAAAAAATAAAAATAACATTAATACATTTATCTAAGTAAGTGAAATTTGCATGTAGCTTAATGAAAGTAAGAATATTTGTTGATCAGTACTTTTAATAATTTTGAGTTGTTGATCGTCATAGCAAAAGAAACGCTCATTCATATAAAAGTGGCATCGGTAATGACCAAAACCGCCTGGAATTAATGCAGATGCGCCCATGATTTTGTAGGTTTTTTTTATTTACTGTAATGGTAACTGGAACATTATTAAGATAACTTTTTTCAGTGACATTCAAAACGATTGATTTTATTTTTGAAAGCTCGCAATTGTAGCTAACTTGGTCATTACAAGTGGTACAGTTTCTGTTTCCTTCATCGATGTTAATTGCCTCTTCCAAAATACCTATGCCAAATATTTCAATAATATTTATATTTAAGGGCAAAGTCTCAAGTGTTAATTTATCATCGATGACACAAGCTGTTTTTATGATTATTTCCATTCTCTTACAAATCATGACGACAACAGAAGATGGATACAAGATGAAAAAAAAGGACATAATTTAATAAAGTATAAGGACAAAGGTGCACTTCTTCATGTTTTTCGGCAAGCGGCGCACCATAGCATGTCTCACATTTTACAGGTTTTTTTAAACCCGCAATGTAAGAAATGGCCTGTCAGCCAAAATGCGACAAGTCTTGGACAAACATACTAACTTCTTCGTGAAATTGTGCCTACTCGCATAGCTGATCAATATCGCCATCGACATTTTACTGCAGTCTTTGTTCTTTTTCAATAGATGGATATCAATATCTTTTATGCTTTTTATACACGCCAAAAACCTATGAACCAAGTTTTCTACTAGATTGCACTAATTTCGCCCCACCTGTTAACTGTAAGGAATTTATATGAGTTTCAGTTCTATCAAACAATTCAAATGTTCGCAGTTTATTACCTGGAAAAAGTGATTTTTGAATTTGTTTTAATAATCAAAGATTGAAAACTATTAGTCAGATACACTTTATTAAAATTTCTTACAGGACATACTTAAACAGACACTGTCTCAGAGAGAGCATAGATAATCATACCACAGATAATCAACTTATTATAGAACACCTCCCCCTTATGCTTAATTTATACACGTCAGCTATTCAATCAATTTACAATAAACAATATTAGTCTCAACATGGGTCATCATTTACAAATCTAAAATCTGTCTAGGCTTAATTACTATTACCATTTGTCACATCAGGCACACTTTGTGAACAGCTAGGTAAACCCAACTGACAATTATTATCGCTTACATCTATGAACATGTCTCTGTGACCATAGTAAGCTATGGTCCCAGAGACATTAGTTTGAGACTTTCTCATGTGATAAGTATTTCTTCTTACTGGTTTACAATCACCGCTTATTATATAAGATCTAGGTTCTTCAGCTTTATTTAATAGTATTCCCTTTTTCCAAATATTTTCCTATCTGTTTTATATACTATTTGTTCCCCTATCTCAAAACTATTCAACATAATATCGTCATTTTCTCTATCGTTGGTTCTAAAGCTATACTGCTAGTAGGTAAGTTAGTTCTTAGGCTTCTACTATGTAAAATTTGTGATGGTGAAACTTGTAAGCCAGCTAAAGGTGTATTATTATAATGTAAAATAGAATCTCTGTAATCAATGTTTTCATCATTAGATTTCTTTAACAAAGTCTTAGCAATATGTACAGACTTCTCTGCTAACCCATTCTTCTTCTCATCTTAGTCGTTACGCTCTTGACAGAGCGGTCGAGGTCGTCATGAAGTATTGGTAGTATATGGGCCAGATGTAATGCGTCTCACAATGTCTCGCCACCTTACCCGATTAGAAGTCATCCGGGTACATTCGTGCACGGGACCGCCCACAGCAGACTTGATCTGGTCGGTCCAACGCATGGGTGACCTACCACGCGGTCTAGTGCCTTCCACTTTTCCTTGGACGACTAAACGCTCTATGGACTGACTGTCTCGCCTTGAAACGTCTCCGAAGAAAGTGAGTATTCGGGACTGTACTATTGTGGACAGACGCTGCTTGATGTGGAGTTCTTGGAGTATCGAGACATTTGCTAACCCATTACTCCTATGGTAATGTGGACTACTCGTTATAATTTGAATATCTTTAGATCTATAATACTGTTTACACTCATATGACAAAAATGGATTATTATCAGCAACTACAGTCTCCGGGTAACCAAATCTAGTAAAAATTTCTTGCATTGCATTAATTACAGATTCAGAATTCTTATTTAACAAAGGAATTATTTCAAGCCAATGTGACAGGTAATCAACTATCACTAAATATGATTTACCAGCAAACTCCAATACATCTGTCCCTACTTTACTAAATCTCTGCTTAGGTATCTTATGGCACAACATAGGTTCATAATAATTCTTAGGTCTAAATTTTTCACATGTTCTATATTTAACAATTATTTTTTTAATATTCTCAGACATATCAGTCCAATAGAATAGCTACCTAGCTCTATTAATACTTTTATTTACCCCAGGGTGTCCTTGGTGAACTAAATTTAGCACATAAGATCTCAAAGATTCCGGTACAATTATTTTGGACCCAACAAACACTAATCCTGCCTAAACATAAATATCATTCTTAATCTTATAATATGGTTTATAGTAAGTAAGTAAGTAAGTAAGTAAGTAAATTTTATTTGTTTAAACATGGTGTACATGATACATTGCATGCAGGATAGTAATGGGATACAGAAAAGTTCTAACATGTTCAGCCACATATCGTGGCGTACAAATTGGTAGGAAGAGATGGTGCATAAACCGTGATAATATTCATCAAAATTACATTTTATATCATTATACATCAAAGATTAGGTAAGTATAATAATTACAATTCAATAAGCATATTTTTTAGATACAATTCAATGTCAAAGTAAGTAATCATTAAATAAATTGGTCAATAAAAATATGAATAATACTGTCATTAAAAAAATTCAATTAATTCAAATAAAAAATACAACAACATGTCAAAAAACAAAAAAATAATACAACATTGTCATCTCAAAAACGAAGAAAATTATCCTCTTTCATAAACTCTGCTATACTGTAATATGCTCTTTCAGTTAGAAAACTCTTTAATTTACTTTTAAGGGCAGATATATTTAATGTTTTCCATGATTTGGGCAATTTATTAAAAATGGTCGGAGCCATGCAAAAGATGCTCTTACGCATAAGAGTAGTTTTAGCGCCGTGAACACAAAGTTTGAAATTATCACGTCTATTCCTAGGGAAAACATCAGACAAACGCTGAAATAAATGGGAATTTAATTTAATGAACATTACTGTTTCTAGGATATATAATGAGGGCAATGTCAATATTTTACGTTCTATAAAATAAGATTTACAGCTGTCCGTTGTTTGCAGTCTAAACATCGATCTAATGCACCTTTTCTGTGCCCGAAACGCTATTTCACTGTCCGTGCTATTCCCCCAAAAGATGACTCCATATCTAAGAATTGATTCGGCTAATCCATAGTAAGCAGTAATCAGTGCATCTGTGTTGAGAACCACAGCAAGCTGTTTCAGAGCGTAGGATGCACTACTCATTTTTTTACTAAGTGCCTCTATTTGAGGTTTCCAATTCAATTTGGAATCTATTAATAGTCCCAGAAATTTTGTTGTGTCAGCTTCATTGATATTTATATTATTAAATTGAATATTCAAATTGTTGATTGTTGGTGTACGTTGTCTAAAGTGCATTACGTTAGTCTTTTTTAGATTAATTATTAAATTATTATCATTTAACCAATTTATAATAGATATTAGTGCATTATTAATGTCAAGTTCATATGTGTTTATGTCATTACAAGCTATTGTCAAAGTGCAATCGTCAGCAAAAAGTGTCATCGGATGTTCAGTTATTTTAGGCAAGTCATTTATATACAAAGTGAACAACGGAGGCCCCAATACACTGCCTTGAGGTACTCCGTATATAACCTCGCGTTCTTCTGATCTTGAAGTTTCTTCACGTTTAATTTTTGTATTTATTTTACTGATCTCTGTAACTTGTTTACGGTTATGAAGATAGGATTTAATTAATTTTAAAACGTTGCCTCTAACACCATAGGCTTCAAGTTTCTCTGCCAGGGAATTATAATGGACGCAGTCAAAGGCCTGTGTCATGTCGCAGAATATGGCACAGACTGGTGTTCTCTTATCTACATTTAGCATGACATTATTTAAAAACTCATAAATAGCCAAATTTATACTTTTATTTTTTCGAAATCCCTTTTGTTCGTCACTTAATATATTATATTTTTCTAAATAGGTATTCATTTCACCATATATGTATTTTTCGAACACCTTAGACATAACTGGTATAAGCGCGATCGGCCTGTAATTTATCATTAATTCGTGATTATCTTTCTTATAGAGCGGTTTCACTATAGATTTCTTTAATGCATCAGGAAATACACCAGCACTTATGGAAAGATTAATAATGAAACACAAATGAGTACTTATTTCAAATGCAACTGCTTTCAATATTTTTGTGGCAATACCATCGTAGCCAACGCTGTTTGTGTTTTTGAGTTTCATAATAATATTTAGTATGTCATAGGGCGTAGACGGAGCCATAAACATAGATTGTGCTCTGCTAAGAATTAATGACGTTGAGTTTGTACCTGCGGTAATTGTTGGTTGTATTTTATCTATAAAATAATTATTAAATGTATTGGCAATGTCCTTTGGGTTTGTGATGTTTTTATTTTCGAATTTGATGCAAGAAATTGAGTTTTTCGGGGCATTGTATTTACTCTTATTAATTATTTGCCACGTAGTCTTAGACTTGTTATTAGAGGTTTTAATATTGTAATTGTTTTGTGCTTTCTGTGTTAGATTCATAATTCTTTTGAGTAGCTTTGAATATGTTTTGAATTTATCTCTATTAGATTGATTTGGTTTTAACCTATATTGCCATAGAAGCTTCCGTTTATTCTTACTACACAACTTTATCCCACGTGATACCCAAGTAGGATTTTTAGTAGTCTTAATGATAATCATTTTGCTGGGGAAACATAATTCGTACAATAATTGGAACGTTTCAATAAAACAGTTGTAGGCTGCATTAGGATCGTCCATCTCGTATACATCTGAGAAGGATAGACTACTTAAACAAGTCTTGAATTTTTCTATATTTACCTGACTGTAGTCTCGTGTACTTTTGCGATAATACTTAAGAATATCCTTTTTTATAACGGGGCACTTTAACAGTTGTGCTGTGTGATCGGATAGCGCGAACTCCAATACTTGTGATGTACAACGACGCTTGTTAAAATCATGAGCAAAATTATCTATGCATGTTTGGCTCGCAGCCCGAGTAGGTTGTCTCAAAGCAAGTTGTAAATTAAAATTTAAAAGAATACACTCGAATTCGGCTGACAGTTTACTTCTCTTCAAAATGTCAATGTTGTAATCACCAGCCAAAACTATATTCTTACATCGTTGTTTGGATAAATATTTTAAAACAGTTTCCAGTTTATCAAAAAACTCATTGATATTATTTGAGTTAGGTACTCTATAAATACACACAATTATAATGTTATAGTCCGTCAATTTAACTGCACAGCACTCGATTACACTTTGCGAGGACATGTTTGCTACATCGGTCAATCCTTTCCATTGAATACCATGCTTAACAAGTATACATGCACCGCCTCGCTTACTTGTCTGTCTACTATAACAAGCAGCTAAACTATAATTAGGTAGGTGTAGCTGATTCTCACAGCCAGCCATTATAAAATGCTCTGAAATGCATATTACATCTACATCGACATCTCGTTCTGAAAGTTCACATAAACATACTGAGAGAGCATCAGATTTACTAACGAGACCGGCAATGTTCTGATGTAGTACACATAAATATTTAGTCACGAAAAAAAGTGTCCTTATTTGTCAGATTATTATCGATGGTTATGTCAATTGTATCACTTAGACTATTATTATATTGTATGTCAATTATTAAACTATCTATGTCCTTAAATATTATATACATTCCATGGTTACTTACTAAGCCAGTTCGTTTATTATACATTTTGTAGTCATAGGAAAGATTTTTATTACTGTCCAACAGATATAAATGTTCATATGTCAATACATCTAGATACAAGAGGTTATTGAAAGTTTCTGTTCTACTGTTAAATAAATTAGCATAGTATCCATATTTATACGTCGGTAAACATATGATCACATTCGTATTATTTATGTTTTGAATAACTTCTCTTAAGCGGAATATAATTTCAAAATAATTATTAGTATTTTTGAAGTCTTCATCACCTAAAAGAATTACACAAAAATCATTCATTGTGAATTTCATAAGTTTTTCTTTTAAACCGTTCAAGAGTTGTTCAATTTTCCCTTGACGTGTTATATAGTGGCAACAGTCAAATTTGTTTGCAAAGGTATTTTGCGCTATGGATAGTATTTTATTAGTATTATTCGTGCTCAGTATGTATAGTTTATTCTTGTGGGCAAAGCTGGCGACTGGCAGCTGGCTTTCCTTGCACACACTTGGATTGGTATCTTTTTCAGAAAAATCCTGGATACTTGTAGAATTTCTTTTAAAACCCTTATCTTGCTTCGGTTGTTCTACATTTATAGGCTTGTCAGGGATAATAATATGTTGATCATTATTTTTCTTAGACGGGGTGTTAGTCTTATTCTGGTCTTTCTTTTTATTATTCTTCCGCATTGTAGTTGGTGGGGTGGAAGAAGACTCTGACTCTTTTCCAATTCCCATTTTAATTTTGTATTTTCTGTGTTTAGATTCTCTATTTCATTATTTGCAATCAGTAATTCCTCCTCCACAGATAATAATTTATCTTGTAAATCACGTACTTCTAAAGTTTCGCATTGGTCAGGCAGACTTTGCACCGTGGTCTCAAAGAGTGACGAGTCTGAAGTGTTCATAATTGACACATTATTATGAGAGTTCGTTTTCCTTATTTTTCTCATTGTTATATTACTAGTGTCTCCACTCGCCATTGTTGATAGTGAAATAAGTAAATAATACTGATATTAAAATAATATGAAAATCAAAATATAAGTATTTAAGTCAGGATCGAACTTGTGCCTAATCAAATATTTTTGAAAAAGTAATGTTGTACGAAAAGAGCGTACGATGGTGGAATCGAACCCGCGGCACTTCGTTCATACGATTTCTGATGTCGGCAGTTCTCGCACTTCGCCAACTGAACAATACTTCTGGTAATGAAATAGTGTGTCTATTCTTATTTCAATAAATTTTCAAACATCAAACGGTCGTTATGTGACTCATGCTGCAAAAATGTTCACACTGTCAACTGGGTTTGCTGCAAGTTTTAGACACAATTATTTATTGATTTTTAAGTAGTTCACGATCCGCTTTTGTTGGGATATTGTTTTGAATGTTTTAAAACTGTATTTTATAGGGATTTGTTGCACCTTTGTCTTCTTTTAAAGTACTAGTTGCACGTCACTTTTAGATCACTTTTTCACTTTTCTGGGTAAATTCGGAGTTCAATAACGATAGGACAGCTAATTCCAAGCGATATTAACACTTTAACACCACTTTCAACGTTAAATACTCGGTAATACTATTTTTAAATATTTTTATACACGGAGACAATGTTTACGTGACGGCAGCGCCATCTCAACGTATATTCCTAAGAAACCCTAGATTCAGCAGGCCATCCACTCAAATAATACTTTGCAATCTCTGTCAAAATTCTGTCTTTACTAGTAGCTAATCGAAATTGATTTTTCTTTCTGTACTCATAGGTAAATGTACTGAAACTGAGTGTACCATTTCCATCATCTCAATTAATATCCTACTATTCCTGGAAAGCATATCAGCAAAATGTATAAATTTCCCAGAAACATAAACAAGATTCAAACTATACTTTAATAATTTTAACCTTAAACGTCTTAATCGAGGTGAACCAATCTGATGAAATTATTGGGGTTTTGGTTTATTAAATAACTAATGCAATTATAAGCGACGGACGTAGCAAGCCTTTAATATACACACAGTATGGCCAGATGAAAAAACCACAGAGTATAAAATAATTGTTGCCAATTTTTCAACACCCCCTCTCAACAAATATTTTTTAACAACATTTCAATAATAAAAAAAAAAATTAAACATTACATAGGGCACATTTGCATGAACTAATACAATTTCTAAATAAACATTATTCTTAAATTTAAATTACACACTTTTCAAAATAGCATCCCTATGTTTCACAAATAAAATTTTACCCAATGGTTTTGTTAAGAGATCTGCCAAATTTTTCTCGGACATTATATAATTCAAACAGACTTTATTATTTTCTACATTTTCCACAATATAATGGTATCTTATGTCTAAATGTTTCAACCTTTTATTACTCTCTTTATGATAGGCAAGCTTTATAACTGACTGGTTGTCTTCAAAAATATTAATATCTACCTTAATGCTAAAATCTAAAAGTAAATTTTGTAACCAAATTGACTCACAAATTGCATTACTGAGTGATACTCGGACTCAGTTGAGGACAAGGAAACAGAGTTTTGTTTTTTACAATTCCAGGAAACTAAACAATTAAATAAAAAGAACATGTACCCCGAAGTTGACTTACGGGTTACAGTATCTCCTGCTCAATCTGCATCAACAAATCCAAGTATGTCTGACTGATCACTTTCAAATATTAAACCTAGATCTAAAGTCCCTTTTATGTAACGCAACACTCTTTTAATACATGTCAGATCTTGTCATTATTTGTTTACTTAAAACGATACACAAGTACCTTAGTTTGGTACTGGGTGGAGTCTAGTGTCGTATGGTGTCGATATGGTATTGGAGAGCGACAGTGATCGTTCGGACATGGCCGTGACAACATACTGGCCTAGGAACTGCTCAGTGTTTCCTTTTAAGTCCAGAGTAGTACTTAGTATCATAGTGATAGTAATTGACTCTGTAACGAATTCAACTGTGTAGAAGTTACAGGAGATATTTCTCAAGTTTACCCGTATCCCAAATTCTGCGCCCACGACTATAATCTAACACCGGTATGTCACTAAATAGGTCAAATCAAGATCCTATATACCTGGATCTGACATCAGAAGTGAGATACGAGCGGGCTGAGAAATCTCCTGATGAGTGGAAACAGTGAGAATTGATATTAGTGTGGACGGTTTAATAACAGATCTGCTAGATCGTTGTGTTGTTACATATTTGCGTATTTATTACTTGGTCAGAGCTATTGAGAGGCTCAATCAACCTGATTGGGTTCGATTCCCATTTTGAGAGGAAGATACCATGGGAAGACATGGGGATAGCTATCCGCTATCTTGTCCTATGTTGTCAGACTGACAAAGATGTGAAATAGTGTGTTTGAGTGAGAACGAGGAGTGGTGACATCCCCGGTGAGTCATTACCATTGGTTGTATTTCTTTGATGAAACGTATTCCTCGGGTTCGTGAAGTGCTGTTATGCATTTTGAAGTCTATGCTATGTGACTTTGTTATTTTGAAATGTTATTGCGATATTACCTACACGGTTTAATCGAATTTATTGGCTTTGATAGAAAGATGCAGAAACAGCAGGTATTGACATTCATGTTTTGTTTGTCATTTACATTGAATGTTTGTCTTTTATGATGATAACACTATTCAATTTGTTTAATTTACATTTGAGATTGATTAAATTGAATAATTGTATCTGAATTTGTTAAATTGGTTTGCTAAAACATCTTAGAGACATTGAACAGCGGAGTCAGTATTGCTCTGTTGTTATCACGCTTGGTCAGAAATTTAGAATTTCTTTACTGTAAGAATCAATCGATTTATAACAATAGCCACTTACAAGATTTGGTGATATGTTTTGTACCGTCTGTGTTTTGCTTAAGTAACTCTGCTGTTCCCTAAGCACAGCGCGGGCGTGATGTTTTGTTATTATTTGACGAGCTTTTACGTATTGAAAGCAAAAAGGTTTGTACCTAGGGTGTAATGGCGACGTCGGTGTCAGCCAAGCAATTTAAGTTGTCCAAAACATCGATGTGGAAGTGATGCGAATGGAAAAATTAGATAACATCAATGTAAGCGCTTATCTCGAGGCCTTTACAGGCCACTTAGCAGATTAACGAGCAAGCGACTGTTTGGTGCTTTAAGAAGCAGTAGGATACGGCGAGTTTCCGTGCATCCAGGATGGGTGTTTATGTTAGTGAGCTGAGCTTCTGCGTGCAACTAAATTTACGTCAAGTAAAAGTACGTCAACTTAATTTGTGGTTAATGGTTGGTTGTGTGTAATTGCTTTGTTTACATCGACTACATTGTTAATTTCCCCTTTTGCCTCGTGCCAACTAGCGCGACTGCTGGGTGCGGGGTCCTGGGTTCGATTCCAAGGTCGGGCAGGATTTTATTGGGTTTTTCCGTTGGGAATTACTCAGTGGCAGCCCAGTCAGAAAGCATTATTATAAAATTATTTACTGAACCAATAATGGAAAAAGTATAAAGTTCACATAACAGATTTCATTGTGTGATTATGAATAATGTAATGTCACAAGGATTAGATTTCAGCTATGTTATCATGATTGGTCATGAAAATAACAAATGTTCGTTGTTTATAAATGTTGAACCACTGAGAACTCAATGCCTAATCTAAACAAAGTTTTACAGAGCTTGATTATTATGGCGGCTTAAGTCTTTGTATTGTAGAATCGATTGCTCTTAACTTTCATAACACCAGATAAGCAACATGAGTTCCAAATAATACATCCGGGCCTTTGTAACATGACCACCATAGCTCAAAGAGCCATTGTTGCAGACTCGTAGAAACTGAACTAAGTAAGTGTTTACGTTAGCCGTGAGACTGTCGGGTCGACATCGATAGAGCAATGGTTAGAAAGACTATAATGTAGCCGAAGTATTTACATGGTTCGTAAACCAAACGAATTGCTATTTTACTGAAAGTATTTATTGAGTTTTAAGACTATGAGATAGAATACGGTAGTGATTATAAAACTCATGCCAAATGATAGTCACTAGTTGATCATGATTGGGTCACTGAGATGACTGCTGTAGCCACAGGGATGGTTACGAGATCTGGTCACTGGGTTGACTATGGTTATGACCTGGTCACTGGGTTGACTATGGTTGTGAGAGTGGTCACTGAGATGACTGTTGTAGCCATAGGGATGGTTACGAGACTTGGTCACTGGGTTGACAATGGTTGCGTCACTGAGATGACTGCTGTAGCCACAGGGATGGTAATGTGATTTGGTCACTGGTTGATCATGATTGGGTCACTGAGATGACTGCTGTAGCCACAGGAATGGTAATGTGATTTGGTCACTGGTTGATCATGATTGGGTCACTGAGATGACTGCTGTAGCCACAGGGATGGTAATGTGATCTGGTCACTGGGTTGATTATGATTGGGTCACTAAGATGACTGCTGTAGCCACAGGGATGGTAACGTGATTTGGTCACTGGTTTGACTATGGTTGTGAGACGATCACACACAAGGATGACTGTCGTGATGGTCACATGGATAGCTATCCGAAGCCACAGGGCTGGCTGTGAGAGACTAAGGATCTTTCTTAGTTAATTAAAGTCAGAATGACCGAACGGTTTTATTCTATGTTGAAAATATCTGGTATTGCAGATTTACACACGCGGACGTGTGCCATGTAGGATGGCCGTGTCAGATCTTGTCATTATTTGTTTACTTAAAACGATACACAAGTACCTTAGTTTGGTACTGGGTGGAGTCTAGTGTCGTATGGTGTCGATATGGTATTGGAGAGCGACAGTGATCGTTCGGACATGGCCGTGACAACATACTGGCCTAGGAACTGCTCAGTGTTTCCTTTTAAGTCCAGAGTAGTACTTAGTATCATAGTGATAGTAATTGACTCTGTAACGAATTCAACTGTGTAGAAGTTACAGGAGATATTTCTCAAGTTTACCCGTATCCCAAATTCTGCGCCCACGACTATAATCTAACACCGGTATGTCACTAAATAGGTCAAATCAAGATCCTATATACCTGGATCTGACATACACTTATACAAATACTCACTAGCTACATGCTGATATCTAGCAAGAAAGAATATACTTGTACATAAATCTGGTCTTGTGCCACACACAGCGTACATTAAGCTACCAATCATTTGCCTACATTTTTTCTCAACTTCCTGATTTTCAGAACTTTCCCTTTTCAAAAGGTCAAAATTAAAATTTTGTTCAATTGGTGTGTGTTTTGTACAATCTGACATATGGTACATTTGTAAAATTTTTCATAAGTATTTTGTCTGATTTAATATTGTTTGAGAACCTTTCTGTTTTATTTCAATGCCTAAATAGTAAGAAGCCAAACCCATATCTTTCATTTTAAAGTTATTCTTCAACTGATTTTTGAATAAATCTATCTCATTTCCAAAGAACAAAATATCATCTACATAAAGAAGAACATACATTATTGTTTTACCCTGTCTCTTCATGTACAAACATGGATCATTTTTTGATTTCAAATATTTTTGTGATACCATGAAATTATCAAATTTTTTATTCCAATATTTTGAAAATTTTTTCAAGCCATACAGTGATCTATTTAACTTAGCAAATTGACCATTTGGAAGTTTTAGGTAAACTAGCTCATCAATGTCTCCATGAAGAAATGCTCCTACCACATCCATTTGATACACCGGATATTTAAGTTTATTTGCAACAGCTATGAATAAGCGGAATGTAGGTAATTTAGCTACAGGTGAGTACACATCGGAATCACAGTCACTCTGCTCGAATCCGCGGGCAACTAACCTGGCTTTATACACTTTTTCACCATTTATTTCTTTTGTACACAACACCCACTTACTTGACACTACATCTGAACACTCCGGCACACTCTCTACAATTTCCCATGTATTATTCTCACTTAGAGTATCCAATTCCTTTTGTATTGCTTCCTTCCACTTGTTGCTTTCATCAGTACACATTGCTTCCTCATAAGTTATTGCTCCTACACTCGAGTAGCACTCATAATTACCGTACCTTTCAGGCTTCTTACGATTTCTCTTGGGATGTGAATATTTTTCTGTTTCTGAACTCTGCTCTTTACTTTCTTGTTCATTTGACGTAACTAATGTTTCGTTTTCTTTTTCAGGTTCCCGGATCGACTGCTGCAACTTATTTTCTTCAGATTTTTGTGCTAACTGGTAATCTTTTTGCAGGTCCACTGGTGAATCAAAGTTTATGCACTCAGAAAACTGATCGCCGCTGTCCGAAAAATAATCGGGGATTTCTGAAGACGGATCATCACTTTCACCATTTACGTCACGTTTTAGGTTATAAAAGTTTTCCGAACATGTTTCGTTCGGAAACTCACTACTATTTTTTTTGATTTTAAACTTTCATTCGATTTTGTATCACCATTTTTAATAAAAACCACTTCACGTTTAACAAGAACGTCGTTTTTCTTTGAAAAATAAACACGAAAACCCTTTGAAGTTTCCCCGTATCCTACAAAGTAACCAATCTCAGACTTCGAGTCCCACTTACGTCTTTTTTGTTTCGGAATGAGAACTGCTACACTGGAACCGAATTCCTGTAACTGATTGACTTCAAACATTGATGTGTTGAACCACAATTCATATGGTGTGACATTCTTTACCCTACTTTTTCCTGTTCTATTTAACACGAAAACCGCTGTATTTACGGCCTCAGCCCACATGTTTTTGTTAAAATCTGTTGACAATAACATTGTGCTAGCCTATACTGTTATTGTGCGAATCTCCCTCTCTGGCCTACCATTCTGTTATGGTGTGTAAGGCACACTTGTTTGATGAATTACACCGAAACATTCTAATAAACTTGACATTTCACGATTGACAAACTCAGTACCACAATCACTCCGCAGTACTCTCACTGAATAACCAAGATTCTTTGTCACAAAAAGCAAAACACACTTCACTTTTGCATACACTTCACCTTTTTGTTTAAGAAAATACACTGCCTTATATTTTGTGAAATCATCTTTTATTACAAGGTAGTACCTAGACCCACCTAATGATTCTACCTCCATTGGCCCACATAAATCTAAATGTAACATTTCACCCGGCTTTTCAGCACATGACTTACTCAGTGGAAAAGATTGTTTATGTTGTTTACCTTCTAAACATGAAACACACGAACTTTTGTTACTCTCATTTACCTGAATATTACATCTTTTTAAAATGCTTTTTACATGTTCTGTATCCTGATGCCCTAACCTCTTATGCCATTCACTTAATGGAACAGAAATGGCACATGAACTGTTTGAGTACTGAAACTCCATTATAAATAATTTACCTTTTGGTTTGGACAAAGCAACACAATCACCATTATTATTATATATTTTACTACAATTACGATCCATTTTCGTAGAAAAACCTTTATTAATTACCACTGTGACAGAGAATAAATTTACCTTTAACTCTGGCACAAAAAGAACATCATGCAAAGTTGTAGCAACCCAATGAATTCCGTTGTAAGCTTGTAAATGTATGTTTCCAAAACCTGTGGCACGGATAGTGGAGCCATCACCTGTAGTGACATTTCGAGGTTCATTTAACTGTTCAAACGTTGTAAAAAGATCTTTATCAAAACACATATGTTCAGTGGCTCCACTGTCCATAACCCATACATTTTCTCCTGTAAAAGTTGTCAATAGAGTTGCACTTAATGCATTACCTTTTGATTTATTTTTGAACCAACAATTGTTCTCAGTGTGATTAGATTTCTTACAAATACTACAGACTTTACTGTCTTTACCACTAAAATTAGATTTTTTTGACTTGCACTCACTTTTATAGTGTCCCAGCTTACCACACTTAAAACACTTTCTTGTTTTCTTCGCTGACTTTGTGACTAATGCTGTTGATGAAGCCTCCTCTGCACCTCCACCCCTTGATAGGTAGCGCTGCTCCTCCACTAGTAGCTGAGCTGTTAGCTCTGTCATAGTTTGCTTATCTTTAGGCGCTGACTCCCACGCAGACACAAAATGACAGTAGTGTACTGGTAAACAAGTATTTACTTTAGTTATGGCCATTGAAGTAGGGATTTCTGAGCCCAAGGATTTCAGTTTACATAACAAGTTCTCAACTCTGGCCAAACACTCGGACATAGTCTCCTTTTCGTCATATTTTAATGCAAAGAACTTTTCCTGTACTAAATGCAATGGCAATTCTCCTTTTTGCTCAAAGATGGTGTGGAGTTTTTCCCAAATTTCTTGAGCTGTTTTACAACTCACTACCTGTGACATAACGTTGTCTGCTAGACGCGTCACAATGATACCCTGTGCTTTCGAGTCGCTACTGATCCACTTGGCATCCTCCTGTTTGATATTATTGCCGTTGACACAGTCGTACACCCCTGCTGCCATCAACAGGACCCGGATTTTAAATTTCCAGACACTCCAATTGTGAGGACCCTCCAGTTTAGAGTTCACGTCGGTATTATTAAAATTTATTGATGTGTCCGTCTTGTTAACCTCACCGTTTTTCGTTGCGATGACGATTTACCACGCTGTTTGTTGATAGCGATGACGATTTGACCTCGCCGGTACCTCGCTGGTTTTGAGGATTTTGATGACGCTTTGACCTCGCCGATCACGCCTGCACACGCCTGACGCTGCGATGCTCCTTTTGTTCTTTTCTTACCAAGAAAGAGCCCGCCTGACCAAAATGGCCGCCAAATAATTTTTGATTTCGACGCTTTGTACCGCGTTTTTCGACTTTGAAATCCAAAACCCAATGACTATCTCAGCGGTTACAGCGTTCTGGGCCCATAACCTGATGAAATTATTGGGGTTTTGGTTTATTAAATAACTAATGCAATTATAAGCAACGGACGTAGCAAGCCTTTAATATACACACAGTATTGCCAGATGAAAAAACCACAGAGTATAAAATAATTGTTGCCAATTTTTCAACACAATCTTACTGATCTGTTTTGACATAATTGGTAACAAAGGCTTATGGTCAGTTTGGACACTTACAGAATTACAGCCATATACATACTTATGGAATTTTTGTTTGCCATAATAAATGGCTAATAGCTCTTTCTCAGTTTGACTATAATTAATTTCAGCACTATTCATAGTTCTAGCAACACAGGCAACTAATCTTAAAATATTTTTATCATCTTTTTGAAACATACAGCACCCAATAACATTTTTAGAAGCATCACTCTCTACATCTTTTTTCAAAGGTTTACATAAGGGTGACATTAATTCTGCCATCTCAGGCACATATCTATCACCATCAACTCTCATATCTTCCTTGCTGAATATTTGACCAATATACTTAACTTCTCTTTGTTTGTATTTTATCTTTGTTAAAAACTGCTCCTATCTCTTTTGTTTTTTTCAACAATTCAGCAACAGATTTATCATGTTCAAACTCGTTTTTCCCCATAACTACAATATCATCGAACCAACATAACACATTAGGTATAGAACCAAAGTAAAATTCCATCTGATCTTGAAAAACTTCAGGTGCATTGGTTACACCGTAGGGAAGAACTAAATATCTATACACTCCAAACGGTGTAGCGAAGCAACATTTCCATGAAGCCTCCTCTGAAAGTGGGCAATGATGAAATCCTTCTTACAGATCAAAAACCGAAAATACTTCCATATCTCTTAACTTAGAAGCTACTTCATCAACAGTAGAAATATGTTTTGGTTTTCTAATAACATACTTATTTAAATCTGTTGGGTCTAAACACAACCTTAACTTTTTATTTTGTTTTTCAATAATGACAATTCTATTATAATAAAATGCTTCTGCACTAACACAAAATAGAATACACCGCGCGCATGCGCCGTACGGACCGGTACTGCCAACTACTGCGTCCACTCCAATGCGTTATTCAAGCTTAAACATTATTCATTTAGAAATCATTATTATTAAGGATGTTAAGATTTTATTTATGTATAATTTTACATGGTTCATAAATTACGTACGGCTGCAGTCGAGGATGCAAATAAAACCGATATAATTTACTTAATGAATTTAATTAAAGTAATTATTACATTTAAATCGGTAAAATTAAGAAGCGCGACAATTGCTCGATGTGAGAAACAAGAGTGAATTACTAATACACTAAATCAATATTCATCACTGCTATTGCGCAATCTTCGGTCCCACGCCATCGAATTGCTGAGAAGGCGAATCTCACGGTACAGAGCGCAATGCGGTGTTAGTCATTGTCTTAAGAATTTAGGGTTTCGCAAGTGGCGACATAACATCTCCCTCCACGAGATCGGCAACTATTTGAAAACTCTAGTCGAAAATAGTGTCGATGGCGAAGCTTGATCAATCTCGGTGTCGCAGGTCTCCTTATCCTTAGTCTTAATATGGATTCCATCAGTGGCTTTATGTAGCTGCTTTAATCTACGACGACGAAGTATAATGATGATAATGAGTACACTTGCACCGGATAGTAGAATGTATACCGGTATAGTAATGTGGTATATAGCTTCAGTGTTCGACGACTGTAGCGTTACAGGTTCTTGTAGAACGATTTCAGAGTTACTTGAATGCAAACTGCCAAGGTCAATGGTATCTAGTTTTATCGTTTTCATTGGTAATTTATACAAATTCTTCTTTATAATCGGTAAGTCCATAATTTTCAATATCTTTCCCTTAGTTTGATCATGACGATTGCTTGCAGTAAATGCTGTAGTTCTCAGCGCGCAGCCTTTGGGTATGATGGATAAGTAGCTCCCTTTCAGCATTCTATAATTATCTTCAGAACAGGTTAAACGAACTTTCGTAGGTTTAGGAAAGCTCAGAATGAAGTGTTGGTCGTCTAGTTGCTCCATAACTTCAGAAAACAGATTGACTGATGTAAATTGGCAGTATTAATTAATTTTCTGGTGTAGTATAAGCTGCTGGATACAGTCCGATTGTTTGTCATGGTGGTGACTTAAATTATCCTCGCGAAGGTGACTGTGGCTATACTTCGGACATTCTGTCTCCATGTACAATAGATCTTTTTCGTGAACCGCTATGAAAGGATAAGTTGGAATCAGGACCTTATTATCATAATTAAGAGCCAGGGATAATTTATATAGAATAAAGTTAGTTGGGTAAAGTATCGGAAATTTTGTAACTATCACTATTTTATTCCCATTGTAATAATATCCTAGTCTAATTATGTCTAAATATTATCTTAAACTAATATCTAGAAATTGATCCTTATTATATAAAATACCTAATCTATTCATCATGTCCTTGAACATAGCTTAGTTCAATACAGAATTATGAATACAGCTAGCTCTAATAAATGCTAATGAATTATGTAATTTGTCAAGTTCTTTAGACAAACTATCTATGTTGTCTCCGAATATCATTAGTACGAGTAACTGTGCCAAATGAGCATATTTAATGGTATCTGTTTCATGTCTAACATTACTAGCTAAAATAGAATTGAAAATTTTCTCGATTTTATCTTGGTTTTCTACTATTTTATCTGTAACGTTTGAGCTACGCGAAACCCACTGCTTACTTAAACTTATTTGGTGATTCATTTCAGTAACTAAATTATTTTCATTTTGTTTTAAGATTGCAATGGCATTATCGTATTTTAATGCATCAGTATAATCCAGATTACCCGAAATGCTCTTTATTACTGAACCAATATCATCTATGAGACCTCTTTTAACACGCTTTACCTCAAGTGTTTCTAACTGTTCCGATATTTCTTCTAATTTAGTACCTAGGTAGTTAACGTGGGGTTCATAGAGAGATCGTGATATATTACTCAATTGTGGCGTAAGTTTGTGAAATTGTTCGTGAACTGTCTCTAAACTATTGTGCATGTCATCAAGGTTTATAATTTGGAGGAAAGAGTGGAAATGTGTAATGACTCTTGTGGATCCAAGGTTCAAGGGCAAAATACCTGGTTCATCGTTAAGACTGTCTGACGTTATCTCGTCTGCTCGGGCCAGGGCCAGGGTCAGGACTAGTAGTATTTTCAGTGTTCTTAACAAACGAGCACTATTAGGCACCCGTTTTAGGCGTGATTTAGGCACGCACTGTGCCTAAATCAAATCAAAACGCCTAAAACGGTGCCTCTTTTTTTCTTTGTATAGATATGGATAGTACCATCATAATCGGTAAAGAAATCATTGATCGAAGGATCATTGAAACAATCATTAAAATGCATCTCCCGAGTTTTAAAATAATTATTAGGTGGAGGATTCCCTGATCTGTTCCAATCATGCCTAGATAAAGCGTTAGTAGATGGTAATTGTCTGCTCACGAAATAGCTAACACCACTCATTGGGCTGGTTGCACTGACCCGCTAGGCTGGTTAGGAGAATTCTGGACTACTTGAAATGGGTTATTCTGACGGTTATAGTTTGGTGAGGGTGCTCTGAACATTTGCTGAGTTGTGGTCGGACCAAACTGACGAGGTTGGAAATGAATCGGTTTCCACTGCGGTGTTTGTTGGACTGGAAATTGGAATCGTGCAGGTCCTGGCATGCTATAATTATTAGGCCTTGGATCAGGCAGGTTAGACGGCTGAGAGGGCATTTTAAAATTGTTACCGGGTTGGTTATTGCTATTAATTCTTTTATCAGGCAAACGTGTAACAAATATATTTCCGCGACGACTCCCGGCGACATCTGGTGTCTCAAGTGTACCTTTTCACCTAGGTGTGTCACTAGGTGGTGGAGGCACTTTGGGACTAGATGGCGCTGAGATCGGGACGGAATTATTGTAAATTCTTTACGAAACCCGTTAAATATTGTGTGCATTAATATAATTCAACAAGCACACAATCTCCTACATGTCTAGCCTATTAATTTCTGGTATACATAATTATTTAAAGAAGATATAGACATGACATCTCTATGGGTCAATAAAATTCTCAATGTCTATGGCCGACGAGAATGACATTTCTTTTTCATTACGAATGGATGCCGAACAGGCAATAAAAAATCAGAGCTTGGTGAAAAGGAACAAAACCTGAATGACTCGGACGAGACAGGGAATCAGCCCCAAATTTAAAGCAATAAATTGCCAGCAAGCGCTGTGAGTATTTGTGGAATTGAACTATATTTTCATGCTTGTGAGACATGTGCTTGTATGATGCTAATACCGCATTTTCTCCCATCGACAGGGCTTCTTAGGATTAATTATAAGATTCATTAATAAAATAGAAAAGGTCAACTACATGCATTGAGAAAAGCAACACAGCATTTAACAACAGGCTCCGGACACCCATGATACTTCGGCTGGTGAAATATTCAATACTATCTGCACAGGAACGATGCTGGTTGTGACATCACATATCTGAAGCTAAGTTTAAAAGGGTAGTTTATATACCATCCACAATTAAGTGTGATACATATAAAATTGTGATGCAAAAGTGATGCCTGGGAATTAATAAAATAGTTGACCAAATATAAAGACTTTTACTTCTATCGACCCTCATGCGAAGTCATCCCTGCAAATGTCTCATCCAGAATACCTGCCCCTGAGCTGGCTGGTGAGTAAGGAGAAAAAGATGTCTTACAATTGTACGCCCAACGTGTCGCATGAAGCTTGATAGAAGTACTTAACAAACTTGCAATTTGTACGACCAATGTGTCGCATGTAGTTTGATTGTAATACTTGATTACTTATTTTGTGTCTAATAGTTATAACTTAAATACATAAGGATTTAACCAAACTATAGGTTAACTTCATGATTGCTTAATTTAAAAACTTAAAATAACAAAACATTAACTTTATATAAAATTTAAAAGTGCGGTTATAGTCACATGTTTTATTTAAAAACTATAAACCATTTCACTGATAAATGTTTTGTTAAATTGAATATAAAACACTCTAATTTAACATAGTTATTATAACTGTTAATTAGGTTTAAATATATACATGGAACAAACAATAGTTTTTGTTCAACATTTATGTTTTTGTTCATTACTTAAAACTAAACTAAAAAAAAAACAAAACTTTAACATTATATATAAATTTAAAAGTGGGGTTATAGTCACATGTTTATTATAAACTATATACCTTTCCACCAGTGAATGTTTTGTTTAACTGATAATTAGTTTTGTATATTTAGAACAAAAAGTGTTTTTTGTTCAGCATGCTTTTGCAATTTTATTTGACTATCTTCATAAAGAAGAATTAGTTCATATACTTAAAATGTTATTATATTTCAACAGATCATAAAGCAACTGGTGATGTGGTCTGCAAGCAGTATCGTTCCCTGTGTAGTTGAATCATAGTGGAAGCATCAAGGAGATGGATTATCCCGTACATATGTTGTTATCTGATGAGGTACACTGGTGTTCGGAAACCTGTTGCTGAGCTGTTCATTTAAATAAAGAGTTAAATTCAGGAGGTACTTTTACAATTATATGTATTGTAGCTCGCTTTAAACATTACTTAATGAGAATTTCTCTAATAATTATTTTCATACTTAATTATTTATACTAAAAATAAATATAACTTAATTGTTAAATTCTTTTGGAAGGTATTAATGCCAAAAGAAAATGTGGGACATCTATAATAGCTATTTAATTATGATCCCACTGGCGCCCAATCTTAAAATAAACAATTTGTAGTGACTTATTAGGATGTTTTTACTGTGTCAACTAGAAGAAGCACAATTTTATAGTATATTCTAATTGTTATGTTGATTTCTTCCTATACGGAATGCAACAAGCAGTACTTTGATTGAATTACTAGTGTTTCTTGTACATAAAATTACCTAAATTTGTACATGTGAACAATACTTAAACTTATTAGGTCTTTTCTTTCCTGTGTCAACTAAAAGTAACACAATGTGGTATTTATTATACTCTGATCACTATGGTAGATATGTTATGTTGTTTCCTATACGGATTACAACAAACAATGCTATCGTGAATAGTGTTTCTTGTACACAGAAAGTCTATAAGTGTCCATGTCAACAATGGTCCTCAATTGATTTAAATACATTAATGTAAAAATATGAAGATTCTCTAGTTAAAATCATTGTTGTGTTAAAATATTTGCACATAATTCAATAATGGAGGTGCAAATATTTAATTAAGAAAGGGATGAATGAATGCTTGTAGGGTATAAGGATTTTTTTTTAAGTCGGCGTTAATTTAATAACTGGGTATGTATATGGATGGATGAAAGGAAACACAATGATGCAAAAACTTAGTAGTATTCTGAATTATAAAACTTAACTAAAGTAGACATTTACCTACATCTATACAACGGATAGGTGCTCAATGTAACCCTTGCTGATTTAAAAAGGCGGGTTTACTTTTCGTTGCGAATCTTAACTTGATTAGGTATTATCCTATATCTATACAATGGATGGGTACTTAATGGAACATTTGCTGATTTAAAAGGCAATGTTACTTTCTGTTGCGAATCTTAACTTGATTTAGTACTTGTCTACATTTACTTATATACATTTGGACAACTTGATACTTATAACACTTGCCGATTTAAAAAAGCAGTGTTTCTGTTGTTTATAAAACTTAACTTGATCAGTTATTGGTCTAAACTTAAAATTAATAAAAGGTTAAATCTCTTTTGAGTATAACCTGACTCTTAAACATTTAACATACTTAAATGTTTGATGAATCAAACATTAACTTAAATAAAATTAGTTAATGGCATAACTAGCATTTAAACTGGCTACTTGGCGATTGTGTTCTGATATATGAATGCTTTTCATTGCTGTCTGTTTTGGGACAATCACTGAGTATGTCGTATTAGTCTTAGATGAGAACAATCAAAGTTTTTATCTGCTAGTTATTGGACTATTACTAATGTTCTAATATTTAGTACATTATGTACATAATTAAAAACTTGAAAAATAAGTTTTGAACTTTATTTTTTTAAACTATTAGTTTTTTTTTTTATAAAACTTAATGTAGGTAGTTCTCATATGAATTAGATTTTCTTGGACTGCCTCAATTTCTGTTAGGGAGCAAGCTAGATTCACAATATGCATGGAAATATGTTAAATTCAAAAAAAATTGTAAATCAATTTTTTTTAACCGGGGTGAGATGTACTGTAACAAATATATTTCCGCGACGACTCCCGGCGACATCTGGTGTCTCAAGTGTACCTTTTCACCTAGGTGTGTCACTAGGTGGTGGAGGCACTTTGGGACTAGATGGCGCTGAGATCGGGACGGAATTATTGTAAATTCTTTACGAAACCCGTTAAATATTGTGTGCATTAATATAATTCAACAAGCACACAATCTCCTACATGTCTAGCCTATTAATTTCTGGTATACATAATTATTTAAAGAAGATATAGACATGACATCTCTATGGGTCAATAAAATTCTCAATGTCTATGGCCGACGAGAATGACATTTCTTTTTCATTACGAATGGATGCCGAACAGGCAATAAAAAATCAGAGCTTGGTGAAAAGGAAACTAAAAAAACCTGAATGACTCGGACGAGACAGGGAATCAGCCCCAAATTTAAAGCAATAATGTGCCAGCAAGCGCTGTGAGTATTTGTGGAATTGAACTATATTTTCATGCTTGTGAGACATGTGCTTGTATGATGCTAATACCGCATTTTCTCCCATCGACAGGGCTTCTTAGGATTAATTATAAGATTCATTAATAAAATAGAAAAGGTCAACTACATGCATTGAGAAAAGCAACACAGCATTTAACAACAGGCTCCGGACACCCATGATACTTCGGCTGGTGAAATATTCAATACTATCTGCACAGGAACGATGCTGGTTGTGACATCACATATCTGAAGCTAAGTTTAAAAGGGTAGTTTATATACCATCCACAAGTAAGTGTGATACATATAAAATTGTGATGCAAAAGTGATGCCTGGGAATTAATAAAATAGTTGACCAAATATAAAGACTTTTACTTCTATCGACCCTCATGCGAAGTCATCCCTGCAATTGTCTCATCCAGAATACCTACCCCTGAGCTGGCTGGTGAGTAAGAAGGAAAAGATGTCTTACAAACGGTCATTACGATTTTGCAGATACATGGTATTATTAGTTTCTTCATGTACAAATTCTAGTGCTTGTTCTATGTTCTGTGGGCGCATACAACGCACGCGTGATCCTGTAGGTTCTTTTAATCCGCGCGTGAACGCCTGTAGCGTTAATTTCTTATATAAATCCCTTTTAGCATCTATAATAGTTTTTAAGGAGTCGTGTAAGGAAACATATGTCAAAATTGTACTAAAAAGGTTCTGGCAACGCTCATAGAACTCTTGCGGAGTGTTAGAGCCCTGTGTTAAAAGAGATAAATCGCTATAAAGAGCGGTCTCATCCCTTTGGTCAGCAAAGTTATTTATTAATGCCTTACGGATGCCATTCCAATCAGTTGCTATACCATTTGAGTTGATTAAGCGAGCAGCAGAACCTACAATTTTATTTAATATACTATTAATTAGTGCAGAATTAATTAATTCGGAACCACCTTGAACATTGTAATATTCTTTAACTAAATGATCACACAATTGAATAAACCTAGTCAGCACATTCGGGTTCCCGTCAAATTCGGGTACCAACCGTAATGCTTTAAAAACGGTATCTAAATCGAAAGACATTTTCTCAGAAAACGATTCTGTGTCCTCGTACATCGTATCTAAATTAATATTTCTTCTAGAATCTATCGCTAAGTCTCTACTACTAACTACCCTAGTATTCCTAGATTTTCGTGGAAAGAAAATTTTGGAAGGTTATATTAGTACAGGCTAGGAGAAAGCGGTCACTTACTTACTTACATGAACATTATATCAGCCCCTTTGCGTAATCAATGTCTGGATTCCTCGATACAGCATGACGTGTAGATTCGGGATACTCTGGAGCGACTGGATAGCCTCACGGGCGGCTTTACGATAGCGGAAATCTTCCTCTTTACGCGAAACCGACCGCGAGTATCCTACCGACTGCGCCAATTACGTACGGCTGCAGTCGAGGATGCAAATAAAACCGATATAATTTACTTAATGAATTTAATTAAAGTAATTATTACATTTAGATCGGTAAAATTAAGAAGCGCGACAATTGCTCGATGTGAGAAACAAGAGTGAATTACTAATACACTAAATCAATATTCATCACTGCTATTGCGCAATCTTCGGTCCCACGCCATCGAATTGCTGAGAAGGCGAATCTCACGGTACAGAGCGCAATGCGGTGTTAGTCATTGTCTTAAGAATTTAGGGTTTCGCAAGTGGCGACATAACACATAAGCATATATTTACTATCTGTTTTACACAACTAACAACGTTATTTAAGTAATTTTTCAATGGCTTTTGTACAAAATTTTACTGTTCCAAGTACATTTTATAAGTTCGTCGACTATTACTCGTAAATTTGTAAAGCCTACTTAGCTGTGATAGTTTTCCTTTTAATTTCGTTATATTATATACTACTGCCGCGAATTATTTCTAAAGCCAAAAGGAAACACTTGACTGTAACAAAAATTTGGAATTTAAAGCTTAATTTTACGCACAGAACAATTACTCGTTCGGTCGAGTGAGCCTTTCGTTCAAGAAGAAGCGCCGCGACGGGCTTGGGGAGACCGAGGTCCGCCGTGGTGGTTCCATGTCGCACACGAATTCCGAAGCAGTTTGTCGCAAGAAGTGCGGCGCGCCAAGCGATGCCCCGCCAGCGTGCCGTCGCCGCCACTGCGCCCGCTGGGCTGGTTTCTCTCGCGAAAATCGCGTGCACCTCCAAAGCCACGCCAAGCTAAATTCAAATTTCCGACGATATCACTCCAATTAAATGTATCAGAGGCGTTGCTAATTAACCTAGTAATGATAATAACGTAGTTACGTAGTAATAGTTTGATAAAAATTAGGCATGTTTAGTAAACAAAATATTTGAGAAAAAAATGGTCAAACGGTCGGCGCAGCGAGAACAATAGAGGACTTTGGTCGTTGAAAGACGTATTTCTGCTTGAATTTGGGTCAAATACATTATCACGCTAGTAAAAACAGTTCATCACTTACCGTTCCATGATATTCCACCTTCAGAACCACACACTTGCAGAAAAAAAAAAGAGTGACTAAACCGGGACGCGCCCACGCTCGGTAAGGTCGGAACGCGTACTGACTTAAACGATTTTTGAACTAGCTTAAAGTAGCGGAGGTCGGGATTAGCGGCTTTCTGAGTGGCAATACGTAATCCTTTTCTTTTACACAACACGTAGGAACATGTACGACTGAGATAGACATAGTTTTGACACAAAAAAATACGTCAAATTCTGACGGCAGTGAAATTTCACTGTTTCAGTGACTGTAACGGATGCGAACAAATGTCACATGGAATGATTCTGTATGCAGTAACTGAAAAATGGCTATAGATTTTTAATATAACGTTTTCAATATTTTAATTTAAACGATTCATAGCATGTTTTACTGAATTGTGCACAATATGGGCATGACAATTTCCTTTTATTAAGTCTGGCACAACCTCTAATATGTTTGTGCCTCTAACTGTAAAGTCCCACAAACCTCCATAGAAAAGGGAGGATCCTCCGACCAGGCGGGTGTTGTGTCTGGTCCGGGCAACTGCCCAACGGTTGTTGTCGGACTGTTCCCAAGTAGCACACAAGCTGCTTAAATGGCTTCTGTACAACCTGAATGTTGTATAATAGCTGTTCAAGGGATTTACTATAATACTCAAGTTGTTCAGTAGCGTATTTAATAGTTCTTTAACAGGCATGTTGTACAATAGCCGAACAACGGTAAATATAATTCCAATGAAGATACAAAGGCGTGTCATAGAGTTATTGTACGGGCATTTGATATAAACCAGAGTTATAAATACCTTTTAGAACGCCGCGAGGTCTTATAGAGGGCTTTAGTAGTTAAAAGTGTTTAAATGTAGTTATAAGCTTCCGTTAAAGCGCGTTAGGTTGTACATTGTATATTTCTAAACCTGTAAGCTGTAAAATAGAGCTTATTACAGCTTTTGAAACGCTATATCTACAGCAGAGAAATATAACTATATATTCGCCCGTAAGCCGTTATACTCGAGATTTTTACAGCAACTGTACGGTAAATAGCTGAATAAGGCAAGAAAAACACGCTATAAACAGCTAAAAGAAAATAAAAACCGTTTCTATGGTCACTTTAACAGCTGGAGCGAGAGAAGAGTGTTTTACTAATTTAATTGCTTCATTGTGACTCCATTTTGTGAAAGATTATCGTACATTTATCATGGATAGCAAAAAAGCGTGGCAATTAAGAAAAAGACATGGTAGTGTGAGGAAAAAGATTAGCAAAGAATATGGGAATATTATTAATAATCGACCAGAACATAGTCCCGGCAAAAAAATTGGAAACACTAGCAATCAAGAGACGCTTCAAGGAAATTCGTCTAATATTACCGTAACTTGCAATAGCGGTTTAGCTGACAATATTATTGCTAATTTCGAAGAAGTTGAGGCAGGTGACGCTGCATCAAATAATTTTATCAGTGTTGAAAACTCTAACAGTCAAGTGTGTATTGAAAATAAAGAGGGTTCCGTAGGTTTAAATTCTGCGACTAATGTAACCTGGAGCAGTGATGTAGCTGACAGTATTAACTGTGACTTCCCAGGAGTTGAGGCCGAAGTAATTGCTGAAGAATCCGTAGATGACACTGCATCAACTAATGACGACTGTGCTGATCTCAGCAGTTCAGATACAGATACTGCCGAGTCTACTAGTGATTTCATAAAGAACGTTGATTTTCGCAATGAATTACGAAAATGGGCAGTTAAATTCAATATATCGCATGTAGCATTAAGACATTTGTCAGAAATTTTAAATAATACTATTCCAAATATTTTGCCTAAAGATCCTCGGACCATATTGCATACCGCTAGAAATATAAATTTAAAGCCGATTGCAGGCGGTGGTGTATACTGGCACAATGGGGTTATGACTCCTCTCACAAAAATTCTACGTTCTTGGGCCCCAGATGAAATACCAGAATCTATTTCCTTAAATTTTAATTTTGATGGGCTTCCTATTCATAAAAGTTCAAAACAAGAATTCTGGCCAATTCTCTGCAATATTTTTGAAAAAACTGAAGTAGACCCGTTTATAATTGGTATTTATTGTGGGAGCAGTAAACCAAAAGATCTAGATGCCTATTTAAATGATTTTGTAGAAGAGATGCTACCGCTACTGGAAAATGGAATTCATATTGAGGAACTTGGCAAAACAATAAAAATAAATATTAGATGTTTCATTTGTGATTCCCCTGCGAGAGCTTTCATCAAGGGTGAGTAATAAATAGTATTCTTAGGTTACCAATTTTTTAAATTACTGTAACACACTTAACCTAATCACTTTTTGTTTTTATTTCAGGGGTTTGTAATTTCAACGGTCGACATGGATGTTTGAAATGTAGTACAGTTGGCGATTATTCTCATAAATCTCATACAGTTATCTTCCCTCAAACGAGATGCCCTGTTAGAACAGATTCTAATTTCCGTCAGAAAATGTATGGAGCACACCATAAAATTGATTCTCCTTTATTGAAACTTCCGATCGATATGGTACAGGATTTTCCTGTCGGTGACTCGCTTCATTTGATAGACTTAGGAATTATGAAAAGATTTTTGATTGGCTGGCGTGATGGAAATTTCGGTAAATATTTAACAAAATGGTATGCAAGAGACATAGTTACAATCAATGTTTTCTTAAGGCAATGCAAAATGCCCTCAGAAATTCATAGAGCAGTAAGACAACTAGACACTCTGGCTCATTGGAAGGGGTCAGAATTTCGTACGTTCTTCTTTTATTTGAGTGTAGTGATACTACCAGACGTACTCAGTCCTGACGTCAATGAACACTTTTTGTTATTGTTTTGTGCAATAACCATTTGCTCTACGCAGAAGCATCGATATCTTTTACAATTATCAAAGACTCTACTATATAATTTTGTGGAACGGTATAAAGATTTTTATGGTGTTGATTATATAACGAGTAACGTGCATAATCTCACACACATTACAGACGAAGTCGAAAGATTTGGACCGTTACAATCGTTTAATGCTTACCCTTTCGAAAACAAATTATATGTAATAAAAAATATGCAGCGACAAGGAAACAACGTACTTCCCCAAGTAGCTAAAAGGTTAGGTGAAGGTGACTTATTTGTTGAAAAATAAATTAAAACCTTTAGACATTCGGAATGTGTGATAATAAAAAATAAATCCCGTTCTATACTGAAATTCCAAAATTTTGTGATTTCTTCTAAACCTCAGGACAAGTATTTTATGACGAAAAATAAAGATATAATTGAATTTAAAAATGTGATTGATGATACAAGAGGAGCGTGTATTTATGGTAACAAGTTGCTAAATAAAACAGATTTATTTCACACTCCAATAAAATCTTCATTTCTCAATATATATAAAGCTTCGACACTTTCAATACCTGATGTTATTGTAACAACCCAGGATATTATGTGTAAATTAGTGTGCATTGAACATAAAAGAGAACTTTATGTTTTCCCTTTGTTACATACATTTTTATAAAATAAAACAATGTAAATCTTAATAATTGTTTTAATTTAGTAATAAACTTACTAGAATTACAAAATCAACTGGCATCCCTACTATCTGGCGTACATAGAAAAATCAAGTTGTCGCTCCAGAAAATATAACGTTTATCTTTGTAGGTAATTGTCAAAGATACCTTTGACTTCTCTTCTTTCTACTACTGAGGGACGTAAAATCGTAATAGTGAGCCGGTCAGCATGTTGACTTTGCCGACAAGTATCATTCTTCAGTATTTTAATTCTTAATTATAAGTTTTTCTGAACTGCTTGGCCAATTCGTAACGTCACTTAGTGGTAGAATGTTAAATGAAATACTTAGAAATAGGTTTCTCTGAGTGGGTAGAAGGATTTACATCACTATTTTAGGATTAGGAACTCTTGAAGTAAAAAGATAATATTCTTATAAAAACTAGTCATAATTAAAACTCTGAACACGAGTCTCTTATAATAATAACTAATAAAAAAGGAAACGTGTTTGAGCTTAAGTTAGTAAATCGTTACAATAATAAGGTACATGGCAACGGAATAAAAATAGGTAACATAATTAAATAAAATAAACTTATAAATTCAAATCAACTTATCAAAGAACAAAAATTTCAATTTGGTATTTTCGTTTGGTAAAAAGGATAGTTATTACAAAATCAAGTTAAATCAAGAACATTTTAAATCAGCAAAGATAGTCTTCCTCTTCCTCTCCGTTATCGCGTACTCTTTCTATATTTGCAGAGCCTTCGGTGGTATCATTAGCCGGTTGGTCATCAATAACAGGTATATTTATAGTTTCAGTTCCGATACCTTTAATTATATTTGATGTATCAGTAGTCTTCTGCTTTTTAGCAGACTTCACTCCTTTGAGCCTATTTCTCTTTGTTGGAATTCTTTCATACTTGACAGAGTTCCCTTTCTTTGCATTCTTAAGAATGTTTTTAAAGAAGGTTTCATTGGTTTCTTGAGTGTAAGAAGTATCCCAATGATTGATCATCTCAAAAAAGAAATTTAAAGTATTCTTAAAACATTTGAGGCTTATTTTAACGTAGTCGTCACGGCAACTTCCCGACCAGGAACATTCACACAGAAAGTCTCTTGAAAAAAGTACATCCAAAAATCGGTACGCACAATTTGTTCCATGTCCTTCACCACTTGAACATATAAATAAGCATGAATTTTTAAGTTTCTTCTTATAATCCTTATCAGAAAGTAGCTGTTCCATTTGCTCTAGATCTTTGACGTTTTTGATTTGCTTCAAAATAAATGAGTCGGTTTCAGCACTTGAAGCGTCTCTTAGTGATACTGTCTTCGTGTTAAGGTTTTCAATCTTTGAGAAGGATTCTTCCATCTGAACGGAAATGCTTGCTAATTTATGTAATTTTTTTTTATTGATTTTCTATTATCTGATTAGTAATATCAAATAAGATAGATTGATTCTGCAGTATATTTTGTATATCACAATTTGGTTCCTGTATTGTCGCAGCTTGAGTTCCTGAGTTGTCAGAAAGTATTATATACGTTTCGCCAGGTTGAGATTCAGAAGCATTCCTGGCGTCAATTTTAGCTGTTGAAGTATTCCCGCAGTCTTCTTGTAATACCTGAAAGACATGAGATTTAGATTTTATTTTGACATTTGATCTAGAAAAGTGCGAGAGAAACTATTACCATTACGTGTTCATTATATCGATCTAAATTACGTTAATTTTACTATGATGAAAATAACCTTTACTTAAAAGTTCTAAATGTCTAAGTTCTCATTTTATTGTCTAAAGGTAGGTAGGTATATAATGAAATGACAAAAAGGGCATACTGCAAAAAGGGGCTCAGGGTATTTTTTTCGATTTCGAGATAATAATGCACAAATGTCGGTTGAACGAAGTTCTACAAGAGTTATCATCATCATTTCAGCCAAAAGACGTCCACTGCTGGACATAGGCCTTCCCCAAGCGTCGCCACACTGATCGGTCCTGTGCGTCTCGCTTCCACCGGACTCCCGCGGCCTTAACCAAGTCGTCGCTCCACCTAGTGGGAGGCCTTCCAACGCAACGTCTTCCGGTTCTACAAGAGTACATTCACCAAACTAACAAAAAGGGGCTAAAACGTTGGGAAAACGTACTCATTTCATGTGTTTTTGAACACACTCCAGAACTATAAACTTGACTAGAACGCCCTATTTTATTATTTTTCTATAATACTCAATTTATAGAAAAATAGGTACTCAATTTTACCATTATATCCATCAGCCGCGTACGGAGCTTACCTTCGTACCTATTAAAAATGTGCACCTCGTAAAAAATTAACTTACCAATTGCTCAGCGAGAAAGTTCAAGTTCGCTGGTTCTCGATGTTGCACTGATCGTCGAAAGGTCATCTGCTCATCGTCTTCCTTCTCAGTATCTGTATTGTCTAGCATAGCTTGGAGTTCGGCATCGGCTACTTCATATGAGACAATATTTCGTCTCTTTACTGAGCAATTTATCTCCAACCAATCGGACCCAGGAATCGTGTCCTGGTTTTGAGACAACTTTGCGGCACCTCTTTTAGGCCATTTTACTGTACCGCCACTTTCCCACTGAGATGGCACAATACACAACTGTGGTTTCCCCTTTTCTATTGTCCTCACAATTTTAAAAGGCATTCTGAAAAGAAAAATATACGTATGGCTATATTCGTCACCAAAACTGTAGAAATTATTACAAAATAAACGAGTCGCAATTTATAAATAGTATAATAAAAGCATTTGTTATTGTATGGAGACATTAAATATAACTTTACCTAAACAATGAAAGAGGCGTGTCGTCGTCGTCGTTTTGTTATCACAATATAACTACGATACACAATAACTTACTCGCTCCCTCATACACGTTTTACACTGTAACTACCTTAGCTTGAACTAAACTAACTAAACTAAATAGCGAACGAAAACGAGTTTGAAGGTCTGAGCTCGTGCGCCCCGACCCCGTGCCCCTGCATCCCCTCTAGCAACAACACAAGTCGGAGGGGATGCAGGGGCGCGGGGGTGAATGCGCAAAGGTATCCCGCGAAATTAAAATTTTCTTGCTTTTTGCAATTTGGAAGTCGCAGTGTCAGGTTGTATGTTGATCAAAATATGATTCGCGACAATAACAAATATATTATTTTACATAGTAATAACCATAAAAATCAATGATACCTCTCTCTAAGTTAGAATTACCGGCGTTAGAAATAAAATGTCAATAAAACGTCGGCAATTCTAACTAAAAACCCCTGATGCCTGAAAAAACAAAATAGCAAGCGTCATATTTCTGGTAGGTTACGGTTTAGAGACCTTGTTTTTTTTCTATGTACTTCTTAGATAATTCTCTAATAATAATCTTAGTTTCATTACTGGCGAAATAAAAAAAAATGATGCCAAAAAGTTGCATTGGCTTTTAAATTTCGCGGGCTACCTTAGCGGATCGACAAAAATTACATACTTTGCTCACAAACTCTTTCGTACTTAGATGCAATTAATGTTTTCATAATTAAAAGTTCAAATAATTAGAATATATGTTATCTGTAAATATTTAATTGATTGTATATAAACAAGAAATATTGCAGTAAGAGTCCTATTTAATTAGTAGAGTATAAATAGAAACATACAAACGAACAATGAGAAAGTGTAAGAGGGAATTAACGGGTTTTAAGATTCTGACAATGGACCCCTAAATAAAATGACCCTTAGAATATCAATAGTCCGTTGTACAACCTTAGACTCTTAAAAGAATATATTAATTGCTGATGTACACCTAAAAAAGTACAATAGAGCGTCAATACCACATTTGTAGAACCGAAAGGTCTACAACGGTGGATACTAGCGGCTTAAATCGATAGAACGGTTCTAATAAACACTGAAGGCTCTTGTAACCGAGACGCCATTAATAGTTTATGATAAAAGCAATTCACATGATCATTTATAATTTTTTAACATCATAAATATGTATAAAAATCGAATTCACGCCCCTCTTTCTCACCCAGGATTCTAAAGAAACTACTTATAAAGCTAAACTATCTTATATAAACTAAATTTAGAATTCAAACCCTATAATTAAATGTACTTTTTATACAAAAAACTGCATAAATAGCAGGCGCGTGAAAATTTTAGCTAAAAAATATGTATATATTTACAATAAACTGGTACTCGCACTGGTATTATGCATGCATAAAAGAAAAATCAACACTTACTTATTTTTTAATTATTTTCAGTCGTATCCATCCATCCAGTAGTCCATCAATCACTTTCCATTGGCACTAAGTCTTTGTTGAGATGGTTAATTTCCCCAAAATATTGCTACCGTATACGTAATACAGAACCGTAAACTCTAATTCAGAGACACAGACGCATCTAAATAAGATGCGAGCGCTATAGTTGCGCTACTAGAACTTTTTTTAGATACTTAGGCGCACACTATCGCTCGCATATCATCTTTGTATTTCCGTACTAACACACATTTACGAACATGTACAGACACTGTACAACCTCAGACCGTATAAATCTGGGCCTCTTTCGGAGGTACAGCGGCGCTATATCCGCTTGTACATCTACTGTAGAACTTGTTTATGGAGCCAATGGCGTTATTAAGAACTTCTAACCGGCCAGTGTACGGCTTGTTATAGAGCTTGTGTGCTACTTGGGTAGAGCTTGTGTGCTACTTGGGTTGTATGTGTTCTAATCGCGCCGAAAACTTTGCATGCGCGATGCAGGATTTGTGTGACGTCATGTCATTAGTTCGTAAGTGGCGGCGTTGGCACCAATGCCGCCACTTACGCTACATGTTTTTTGCTGGCCATGTATTGTTTAACCTTAAAACATGTCGATTAATTCCTTATTAATATTGTTATGGAAAGTACTCATGTCTTCTTTGGAGACTGTGCTTTCGCGCAAATTCTGTAGTTCGGTCTTCTAGATAAGAAGTTCCGTTAGGAGCCGTGACACATCTATTTAGTCAAACGTCACGGGGGGTAGGCGGTTCAGGGGGGTGACCACAAGCTCTTAGAGTAAGGTTATTTTGAGATCGAGTAAGTGACAGATGTATACACGTCATATACATCTGTCCCTTACTCGATCTCAAAATAACCTTACTCTAAGAGCTTGTGGTCACCCCCCAGATCGATCTATGTAAATATATATTTTTTTAAATCATCCAACACGCAACCCATATTTTGACTTATTACTTTTGCGGCCATAGATCGAACGAATTTGCACACAGATTTTATTGCAGTTTTCTAAAGCTATCTTTATAAATGAACCTTAATATCTGCCTTGCCTATTAGGGTTCTTAAAACTATCAATAAAAATATAAGCTAATGGTAGTTTCCAGGAATCATTAATAGCAAGTAACATAAAAAAGCATAAGCTTAGATGTCCATTTGATTGCTGCCGTCGCTACCTAAAACTATATTTACTAGGCCCTTATAGTTTTTTACCTGCCTATATCGTTTGCCTCCTAATAGACATTTCATCAGCAACTAATGCATATACAATAATTTTGTCACTAGATTTTACTTTGTCCGCCATCCTCTTTACAGATAGTTAAAGACTCATTAAAGATTGGGTGCAAAATCAAGGTGCCGCATTATTTACACTTCGATACCATTCATATAATATAAGTTTTTAAACTGTCAACTGTAAAACTGAAACATAGTGATTTGAGTAGCCTCCCGTAGCCGGTACTACATGTAAATAATAATCATTAATTACAGGTACTAATCTCGAGGACGAGGCACAACGTATAATAAACTTAGCTGGATCGCTAGTAGAAGAGAATGCGCGAGTAGACAGTGCTCACAGCAACTCTCCACTCACTCGCACAAGACAGCGGCTTTCAGGGGAAGTTTTAGATACGCCGCATCCAAATGCTGGAACAATATTCCCCCGCCGATAAGAAATCTTAAATGCCTTATAACTTTCAGAGTTCGATTGCGACAGTTTCTTATCGCATCACAGAAAAAACTGGGGATGACTATTTTGAACACGTCCATTATATAACTGGTTGTCATGTACTTCCCGAGCTGTCTATTTGGCTATTTGGCGTATCTCGTGGTCAAAACCTGTGAGCAAGGGATATAGGCATTTAGTAATTGAATGACTTGTGGATATTTTGTGTGTACATGTTATCTACTTGTATTTATTTATTGTAAGCATATTTAATTTTAGTCTAGCCGAAGCCTAATTTACTTTATTTGGACCTACGCCCTCATTTATTTATTGGTTATTGTGAGATTGTTTATTATTTTATACATTTAAATTTATAAATACCCAACCAAGTAATCAAAACGAATTTATAACACATTCAACACGCCTAAGAACTGGAACTTTTTCCATTGCAATAAAATATACATGTTTTTTTATTGTAACTAATAAATTAAAGTTGCGGGTATACTTACGTGAATTACTCTACGCATAACACTGTAACAACACCAACATATCACGTCTGCTTGGCGACCACATGTCACTGCAGGGATCCAGCAGAATATCAGCGTCAGGTATATTTGCCTGACACGTGCTGAGCTGGACTCCCATTTGGTGCAACCTTGAGGCGCACACCGCACTGTGTTTTGATTGTCAACCAGTATATAATAATAGTAATCTTTGATTGTCAAAACTAATGTTACTGGTGTCACTTTGACTTTTATTTCGTAAGTATGTTTTTTTTTTATTTTTATGTTGGCACCTTGTTTTTAAACATACATAAAAATTGTAATAATTTAATTAAGATTTTGTGTGTTGTGCTGTGTCTTTTGTGTGCACTAAATAAATGATTTATCTATCTATCTATCTATCTATCCTCCCTTTTCTATGGAGGTTTGTGAGACTTCACACACTGTTCCACTACCCCCAAAATACCTTTTGTGTAAGTTTCTAGATTTTTCTGCAAAATTTACAAATGATTACCAGACGGGTGTACCAGTCTTACCAGTAAATTTTTGTACAACTTATGCTTTACGTTGTCCTAAAACAACATGTATAAAATTACATTATGCATTGTTTTTTACATAATGATAATAATGAATGAATATTTGTCAATTTGCCAAACAATTTAAGTGTTATCTACTTATTTATTGCAGCCGTATACCTTAAACTTATAAAATACATCTTACATATTATAATATATCATATTACATTAATCAAACGTTATGTTATTTAAAAGTGTTAAGTAAAAGGAATCGAACCCATTTATTCGCAACATTATGGCTCACTGTACCATAGTTTACAAATATGGTTTTCATTCTACAAACCTTATTGGTTGCCTAACCGCTCTACCACTGCGTGTGGAGTAAGTTATACGCTTATTACTGCTAGTCTTATCACTAAATAAATTATTTGTAGAATTAGTTACGACACTATCTTTTTCCTGCTGTTTTAGTGGAAGGGTTCCTTCATTAACTACATAAGCCGGTTTTAACCTGTCTATTGATATTTTAACTCGCTTTCCTGCTAATACTTTTCTATCCCTTAATAAGAAATACTTTTCTTTCCCTTCTAGAACCTGATATGGGCCCTCATATGGAGGTTGTAAGGATCTTGTAACTAAATCAATTCTCACAAAAACATGTGAACACGTTTTTAAATCTGTGTGAACAAAGATAGTCCTCGCATCTCTCTGTTTCGTCGGTCTTGGCCTTAAATATTCGATATCTCTAATTGTGTTTACATGTTCGTTAGAATCGCTAACACTTCCACCACTGTCCCTTCTGGCCATCAGTGCTGCTTTTAACACACGATGATACCTTTCTACAGTGCCGTTCGCTTGCGGGTGATATGCTGTAGTTCTTAATCTATTTATTCCTAAACATTTTATTAACTCATTGAACAAGCTGCTTTCAAATTGTCTGCCCTTATCGGACAACCGTACCTCGAAATACAGCCGTCGTACAATGTTTTGGCTACCGTACTCGCATAAATGTTTTTATTGCAATAGCTTCCGGCTAGCCTGTCGCCCTATCAACCACCGTAAGGGCAATACCTGCACTCATCCGGTGACGTAGGCAATGGTCCTACTAGATCGACATGTATATGCTCGAATCGACCACAGCTTTCGTATTGTCCTAGTCCCGATACCATATGGCGAATAACCTTCGACTTTTGGCATTGGACACAGGTTTCGGCCCAATTTCCTACGTCTGTGTTTATGCTCGGCCAAAAATATTTAGACGTCACTAATTTCCTAGTGGTACGAATTCCAGGATAGCATAAGCTGTGCACTGCATGAAATGCCCTTTTTCTAAACGCTACTGATAGATATGGCCTTGCAATCCTATTAGATACTTCGCACGTCACCTCACCTTGACAGTCGGGTAACATAATTCGCTTAAACTGTGTTCTTTCGATAAGTGCAACGTCAGCTCGTCGTCCGTTTGTTGCGCCAATGCTAATTCGCTGAAATCGAGCGCCGCCGGGCAAGCGATAGTTTCGACCCGCGACAGCGCGTCCGCTACAGAATTGTGTCTACCGCTGACGTGTTGAATATTTGTAGTAAATTCACTGTTAAACATAAGTTGTCTAACACGTCTGGTTGTCTCTTTGTCACCGGGTTTTTGGTGAACGCGTAAACTAATGGTTTATGGTCCGTATAAATTACAAAAGATCTGCCTTCTACCATATAACGAAAATGCTGTACCGCTAAATAAATAGCTAGAAGCTCCCTGTCATATGTGCTATATTTTAGTGGTACATCACTGAGTTTCCGCGTGCCGGTGTGCTGCCTATGCATGCTACCCGGGTCTACCCTGCCTACCTGCGGCTTACCGCCGTGCGCTACGCTGGGACGTAACGGCCTGCGCAGCCTGCCCTTCGCAGCTCTAGCCGCTACAGTCCCTGCGTCCAACCGCGGCCTACCGTCGCGCGTCCCCACGTCTGCCACGTGCCAGGAACGCACTTCACCGTACGGCTGAGGGCAGACCCTTTGACCTCGGTTGCTGCTGTGCCTGCACAGTACCTACGCACGCCTGCCAGGTCTTGGCCTGCCTACCTGCGGCCTACCGCCACGCGAGTTACGCACGCTGCCTACGCACGCCTGCCAGGTCTTGGCCTGCCTACCTGCGGCCTACCGCCACGCGAGCTACGCACGCTGCTTACGCACGCCTGCCAGATCTTGGCCTACCTACCTGTGGCCTGCCGCCACGCGAGCCGGTGCCTGCGCAGCTTACCCTGCGAAACCCTAGCTGCTCCAGATCCGGCGGCCTACCGCTGAGCCTGTGCTGGCAGGTCCACGCGACTACCACGTAATGCCAAGGGACGGTACCTGTTTGGGATGAGTATCCGAACATAATTCTATCACGTTATCGTAAGCCAATCATAGCACAGCTAAATGACGCGATACCTTGTTGTGATTGGCCATTTTGTTGCCGTCCTTTTTCCCTCGATTGATGTATACTAAAAAAAATGAATATATTCGCTAACGACCATTTGTAACGACAACTTGTTTTATTTTAATCACACAAAACCCCATCAAAACGCCAAAGTAGTAGCTGATCAAGCAGTTCTGATCACTACTGGAACACATCTAAACATATTTGGACCTTCAGAGCCATATTTCGAGGATTTGAAGCATCAAAACCAAATCATCGAGTCGAGCGACCTTTGGACTGCCACGCTACTACGGCCACGCAGATACATAAAGACGAGCGAAACTGCACTTAGAAGCAAAGATTCAGCAGCATATCCACGCAGGCGCCTTCTATCTTACTGATGTGAAAGGACAACCGAAAACTTTGAGGAACGAGCGGACATACGGTGCGTTTATCAAGTTCCAATTTTCAAGACCTGCTGAGTTCATAAGTGTAATACCGTTTTGTGATCTGATTCCAGTTTTACTTAAGAATGAAAGAGATGTCAAGTCGAGCGTTAGCCTTGCGAGTTTAAATTTATTTCTGGATAGTAACGGTATAATTAGAGTGGGAGGTAGGATAAAGAATTCGCCTGACTTTAATTATAGTAAAAAACACCCGATTCTTTTGTCTTCTGAACATCACTTTACACTTTTATTGTTTAGGCACGAACACAGCCAATCTATGCATTGCGGACTTCAAGCGTTACTATACCGTTTGCTCGAGAATTGGTGGCCTCTGTCAGGTAGAAACTTAGCTAAGAAGGTGACGCAACAATGTGTTGTCTGTAAACGCATTCGGGGTAAAACATTAACCCCACACATGGGCAACTTACCTAAAGAACGGGTAACCGCTAGTTTTCCTTTCTTTCGCACAGGTGTAGACTATGCAGGGCCGGTGTAAATACAAAACCGAAAGGGCAGAGGCGCGAAACTGATCAAATCGTACATTTGTCTGTTTATATGTTTCACGACGCGCGCAGTACACCTGGAATTAGTTAGTGACCTCTCTTCTGCATACTTACTTGCACTTAAGCGTTTTATTTCACGGCGCGGGAAGCCGTCAGAAATATTTTCGGACAATGGATGCGTCCATTTTGTAGGCTTTTGCTCAGTTTTTATTAAAATGTAGAAAAGATATTATTGATTACGCGAGGGGCCAACAAATTCAATTTTCTTTTATTCCCCCATATTCCCCGCATTTTGGTGGCTTGTGGGATGCTGGGGTCAAATCATGCAAGTATCATCTTCGCCGAGTAGTGGGCAACGCTCATCTAGCCTTCGAGGAACTCACTACGGTGTTATCTCAAATCGAAGCTATGTTGAATTCTCGACCAATGACTGCTTTGTCTTCGGATCCTCGAGGTTATATTCCCCTTAGCCCTGGACACTTTTTGATTGGACGACCACTCACCGCACCAGTTTGTGAAGACGACCTGCGAGACTTACCTGTTCATCGCTTGACTTGCTATCAGAGAGTGGAACAGATCCGGCAGCATTTCTGGTCGCGCTGGGCCAAGGAATACATCTCGGAACTACAAACTAGGACCAAATGGAGGACAAATACGCCCGACCTGAAACCTGACACGCTGGTCATTATTAAGGAAGTCAACCTTCCGCCGCTGAAATGGCAATTGGGTCGAATCACGAAGACGATACCTGGCAACGATGGTATCTCACGAGTAGCAGACATTCAGACATCATCAGGCATCGTGAGATGGCCATACACGAAGATCTGCCCTCTGGTTAAACATGAGTAAATTTGATTGTAAGCTGAAGCTTTCAAGGCCGCGGGCATGTTTGGGATGAGTATCCGAACAGAATTCTATCACGTTATCGTAAGTCAATCATAGCACAGCTAAATGACTCGATACCTTGTTGTGATTGGCCTGGTAGTAGCTGATCAAGCAGTTCTGATCACCACTGGAACACATCTAAACAGTACCCTTTTATTTATTTAAGTGATGGTTATCGGTGGAGAACTAATGTGACCACGTAACTGCGACCTAGCTGAGCTAAGTTTAGATACCTAAATATATGTATTAACTTGTCCAGCTGTTTTCTTTGTATCTACCTACTTACCTACAAGTTAGCGGCCTGCGCCGGCTACCTAGCGCAGCCCTAGCCGGTACAGCCTAAAATATATGTAAAGTCGTTCATCCGCGGTATTGGCTACCTGTCAGGTATTGTAATAGCATTTAATGCCCTATAATCACCGCGAAGACGTATTTGTACATCCTTTTTAGGTACCACGTGCAGCGGACTGGCCCAAGGACTTTTCGACGGCCTACATATTCCCATTTCCTGCATGCGGCGAAACTCTTCCTTAACCTTGACATATTTTTCTGGGGCTAATGGTCTAGCTCGAGCATAAACGGGTGGTCCGTGTGTCTCAATATTATGAAACACCGCGTGTGGCGGTTCCTCCCTAAAAGACACAGGTGATCTCAGGAAAATCCGCTAGTATATCTGAATAAATGCAAGACTTATCAACCGTAGTTGGTTGGCCCTTTCCACTCTACAATTGAACCTACTGTACTTAAACTAGTTACTTGGTCTATGAGACGTCGGCCGCATAAATCTACTAGCAACTTATACTTTACTCAATAATCTGCTCCTATTATGGGCTGATTTACGTCTGCTACAATAAAATACTAAGTATACGGATTTCTTAATCCCAAACTTAGGGTTAATGTTTGAATACCATAAGTTTTTATTGTTGTGCCGTTAGCGGCATACAATGTAAAGTTTGACTTATTACTAACATAATAACTACGCGACCTATTTTTCTTCACAGGTATTACGGAAACGTAGCTCCAGTATCAATTAAAAATCTCATACCTGTTTTCTTATCGCATATTACTAGGCGGTTGTATATCGTGCAACGTGCCGCCGTCGCACTAAGGAGCATTTTGACTTCAAAACCGGACAAAAGTGACAATTACAAATTTCTGCAAATGTCAACCTTGTTGGCGTTTTATTACACACAAGTAATGGTACTATCATACACCGGTCCTACCTCAGACCCTTCCCCTCCGCTCGCCTGGGTAGGGTAGTCGGAAACTAGACTTAGTTTAGGAAGCACGTCTACTTTCACGATGCGTTGTATTGTTTTCAAACTTGCAGTTAGTGTTAAAAGGGGTTTGAAGTGGATTATGGAAAGTTTTAACTATGGAATCTAAAAAGAACAAGGTATGTACTTAATTTTAATGTATATTATCTTTAGTACGACTGACTATTATGTATTTTTAGAACCAGCATCAATAGAGGGGAAATTATTGTTTTTTTTAGTAATTAGTACTTTTGAAATAGTGCCGAGTTAGATCGCGTTGTAAATATACTTTTATGGTAAAATATAGAGTTTCACCATATCAAAACGGTAAAAACTTTTTCCACCACTTCAAAAAAAAAGTACTTTAAAGTGTTAGTGAAAGTGTAAATTTTAAAATCGTTTAGCAGATTTTTAAACTGTTGTTTTTATTACAGATTCGACATCACGTGTGATTGAGATGTCTCGAAAATCGTTGTACATGCTTTTTAAAGCTAGAAGATCGTACGAACATCGAACTGTACGGTTGGCATCCAATGACGCCAACCCTTCACAAAATCCTAGTGCACGGTACACCTGTAATAAAATACTTCATCCCTATCGGACAACTATCCGAAGAGACCGCAGAAGCTCGTAATAAGCACTACCGCTGATACCGGAAAAATGATGGCTGAACATTTTCGAGGATTGAATAATAATAATAATAATAAAGTTTAATAATAAAGTTTATTGTTCTTCTCTCACATAGAATTTTACAGACAATATAAAAAAAAAAACAAACAAAACATTAGCGAAAACTCTTGTGATCTATGTGAGAGACTGGTTTCTGTACTAGGAGACCTGTATGACAGATTACCAGCCTCTCCAGACTCCGGACAATAGATGACAGTTGTATACAACATCAGTAAGAAGTAATAGTTAAGAGGGATTAAGCTAGGTGAGTGAGGTTGTTGCTGTTATGGTGGTACAAAGTGGGTGAGAGGAACTAAATTGAGTGAGTGTGTAATTGAGTATGAGTGCGTGAGTATGTATGAATGTAATCAAGATGTCCTCAACAGGCTGCTTCTCACACATCAGATCCTTTTGTAAGTTGTGTACGGAAACGTACACCTAGCAAAAGCCAGTCCTTTATGAGTGAAGCCATAGAGTTGTTCGAGCCACAAGAACTGGATACAGAAGAAGACCAATCATCGAGACTTGCGCACTCAGACGAAACAAAAAGTCGTTTTTGTTTTTGCCGTATATTTCATAAAATAAAAAAACTTTTATTCAAAAAACGGCATAATATATGGCGTATATTTTTATTAATATCCAATAAAATAAAAGTGCTAATTAATTTTGTCCGGTTTTGAAGTCAAAATGCTCCTTAGTGCCGGCTGCACCAAGTCTAGTTTCCCGCCGACTTCTCCTGTCCTTTGCTCCAATTACAGGGTTTCACACACTTTGTTGCCTTCTCCCTGTAACGATAGTGGTAGAAACACAACTAATTAGCACTCTTTCTCTCACCAACCGCATCACCATGCTTCGATGACGATCTCGATCTTCGGCTGTCGTTGTCCCAACGGCCACGCGTTCTGCCTCTGCCACGCTCCAGACCTGCTAGACAAGGTTAATCTTCGCCAGTTCTCCTAGGATTTGGCTGACGTTTGGTGATACATCACTCCTCTTCCGTTTGGTGCTCTTCTGGTCCTCTACTGCTCTATAGTAGCGAGCATATCCAAATTCTTTGAGTCAGTCACTATCAGTACAGCCCGCACTGATGTCGGCAGATGCGATTGCCACATCAACTTCAGGTTATCGTCAGACACCTTGTCTCTGGCCAAGTCACGTATTCTTCGTAGCAGATGTGATGGCCGCTGATCTCCTAGCTCCATTTCACTGATAAGTTTTTGCAATTTCCTCGTCTCCGACTCCTCGAACACCTCAAGTAACCTTTCTTTCAGTGTCTGATACTTCCGAGACTCCGACGGAGCAAGCAACAAATCTTGCAGCTCTTGCTGTATAGCAGCCTTGCTTAACTTCGTTATTACCAGATTCTGTTTGGCTGCATCACTCAGTTTCTGATTCTCCACGACTGCCTCGAACTGGACAAACCAGAGTCGCGTTTGGTCTGCCCAGAACTCAGGAATACGCGAAGAGACAGTTATGCTGGCGCACTCCTTTTCGTTGGCGTCCCCGGACGTGTCCCTCCTGGAATCTTGTGCACGCTGCGTAACACCTTGTTGCTGGTTCATTGTCCTGTTCCTGGATATTTAAGCACCTCACCAAAAAAAAGTTCAGTGAACGTTGAAAGTGAACTTTTTTTTGGTGCGGTTTGGCACAGGTTATTTAAGTTTAGTTGTGTTTTCCAAATAATTTGTGTTGAGGTGCAGGGTTAACAGAAACGACCGATTACGGCTGTAGTTTATTTGCGACTAAAATAAAAACCTTTATGTATCACGCGTCATTCTAATATTAAATACGCTGAGTAAGCTTATAAGCTTGTACTTGTGTCCCTACACCTCTTATGTGCTCGATGGACATTCTGATTGGTGCAGCAGTCTCAACTGTGGTATCTTGTAGGGCCCTGACCTCCCTTCGTAGCTCTTCGAACTTGGAACCAAGGAGTTCCACGGTCTCACCAGAAGACAGGTTATCCCTAAGCTCCAACAGGCAATTTCGGATCTGCTGCGCAGTTTCCTGCGTTTCGCTGCAAGTCGACGGGGGAGGTGAGGGAGTCATCAAAGATGCCTCCCGAACCGCGACTATGATGTCGTCTGTGGTTGCCTCGCTCATGGGGCAGTCAAGTCGGCGCTGGTTCATCGCAGATAGCTCCCGGCGTATAATTCCGCATGGAGGTCGACCATTTAAGGTCCATCTCGTACATGAGTTGAAGTGACGAAACGACGTTCTCCCTTATTTCTCTCTTGAGGTTGTCAGAGCTTTCAAGGTCCGACTTAGCCTTTTGGAGGACAGCTCCGGCCTGACGAGGCATTTCACTAAGGACTATCCTACTTCCGTCGACAGTTCTTGTGGAGTCACACGAGTTAAATGATGCCTCGGAGTCTCAATCGTCAGTCTCGACACAAGCGGGTTCAGGGTCACGCTGCGCTGGAGTCTTCACTGAAATAGCCGCCAGCGTCTGCCTTATCTGCGTCTGGGTGCGCAGTTCTGATGGGGCAGGTCTCGCTGAAGATCTTATGGGTGTGGAGGAAAGGGGCGGGTCCTCTGCCTCCGAGGTCTCCGAGTCCGAGCGAAAGTCGGCCTCATCGCGCGTGTCCAATTCCTGGGAGGGGACAATGCCCCCTGCAAGAGGGTATCGGCGCTTTCGGTGCCAGGCGCAGCCGGAACGACGGGCTCGATGGTTTGGAGGGGTTGCGATTGCGCTGGCCTCCGAACCGCTTCCGAACCATTAGCTCCGGCACCTCTCTCCGACTCAGAAGCCTGAACAGCCCTGGATCTGGCGCGCTGCGCAGCTGGTGGTGCCGGGGCTAGAACCTTTGCGGCTCGTCTGGGAGGAATGTTTTGGACATATTAACTGAGCAGGATCTATCACGTGAAGCAGCTAGGGATACCTCACCGATAAATTCAATGTCCTTCATGCCTACGGATCCTTATGAGGTGAGGGGCATTATCCTAGGACTAAAATCGCATAGTGCACCTGGGTGGGATAACATTATTACGGAAATTTTGAAAAAGAACATTGTTTCTCTTACACAGCCCATCACATACATGTGCAACCTTAGTCTAGCAACTGGCATATTTCCGTCTATATTTAAAAAAGCTGTTGTTTGTCCTATATTTAAATCTGGGAACAAGAATGAGCCTGGTAACTATCGCCCTATCTGTCTTCTATCAACGTTATCAAAGATTCTAGAAAAAATCGTTAACAAGAGAGTTATGAAATATCTAGAGAAGAACAAGCTGCTTAGTGACTTTCAATTCGGGTTTACAGAAAGAAAATCAACCGAGGATGCAGTTTTGGCACTGACTTCAACTCTGGTATCTTATCTGGATGGTGGGAGCAAGTGTTTGGGGGTCTTTTTAGACCTCCAAAGGCGTTTGATAACGTGTCCGTTAATATACTAATAACACGCTTGGAGGGCGTTGGTATAAGAGGAGTGGCTCTGGACTGGTTTAAAGATTATTTAACCGATAGATCTTAACGAGTTAGAGTTGCCGGCTATGAAAGCTCTGAATCACCATGCAAATACGGCGTTCCCCAGGGTAGCACGCTAGGACCCACATTATTCCTCATTTACATTAATAATCTATGCAAGATAGCTGCTACCCTGCCATACTTGCATCTCCTAATGTTCGCTGATGACACGGTGCTGATCTTCCATGCTCAAACCTGGGGCATGGTATTTGAATTGGCTGAGACCAGCTGTGATTGTTCAACGCTTTCACGAGTCGCCTCTATTAAGTATTTGGGTGTCACGCTGGATGACCAACTTACCTGGACTATGCATCTCACGTTGACAATAGCTAGAATCAGAAAACTAGTATATATCTTTAAAAACTTGCGCACATTTGCAAATAGAACTCTACTTGTACAAACTTACCGAGTTTTGTGCGAATGCATCATCAGATACTGCGTTTGCGCATGAGGTGTGGCAAAAACTCAAATGATAGGAGTGGAGCGGGCACAGCGTATGGTGCTGAAAGTAATTTTATACCTACCGTATCGACATCCCACATCTTCAGTCTACGAACTGGCTGGAGTATTGTCTGTGAGAAAGATATTCACCTACGAAGTACTACGAAGATACCACAAACAAGTTGTTCCTAACCTGCCAATACACATACACAAACACACACAAATACACACCCACATATACACAAATACACACCCACACATACACAAACACACACATACACAAACATGGCAGCACGTTTGTTAACTTTTCTATTATGATGTAAGATCACTGTCACTTTATTACGGGGAAGACACTAGCACCTGCAACACAGTTTTTACTAGCTCAGGTGCTAGGGAATCCTATAATCTAAATTGTATTCATTATGTCAATAAAGAATTATTATTATTATTATATTGCCGTTCCAATGGGGTCATTAGATACGGCTCCTTGAGCAAATGAAGGAGAAGCCAAACACGATAGGTCTTAGAGTGGCTCTATGTAGAGTCCTAAATTTACTATGGCTGTGAAGGGTGCAGGTGTAGGCACGAAAAATTTATGACATTTTTTCGAACTCTATGTAGAGTCGATTTTGTCACACCAATGGTTAGCCCTCCCCGAGCCCTCCAAAATGAATCCAAACTCGGCGCAGTTCCATCAAGGGGTTCCGGAGCTATTGCGTCCCAAAAAAAATGTTTTTTTCCTAAGTGGCAACCGAAAAGTGTTTTTTTGGGTTTTCTCCGGAGCCACTGGTCCAAAAGCACTCGTGCTTGGGTTTCCCGAGGTTGGCACGGTGAGGCCTACCCACCGGAACTATTTTCAGCCTGAAAGCAGAGACTGGAGGAACTGAAGAGGATATCACTTCACGGATCGCCAAAGCGCGAGCTACCTTCGCACAGCTGAGACCTGTGTGGCAATCGCGGAAACTGACCCGAAGGATTACACTCAAAATCTTCGGGTCCAATGTCAAATCGGTGCTGCTCTACGGGTGCGAAACGTGAAAGGTAACAAAGGACATCTCACGCCAAATCCAGGTCTTCGTCAACCCATGTCTTCGTCGTATCCTCGGAATTTACTGGCCCGAGATCATCTCTAATGTTGAGCTGTTGGAGAGATGCCACGAGACCCCGATCGACCGTCAAATCAAGCGGTGTAAATGGTGTTGGATTGGTCACACGTTCCGGAGGGATTCCGATCACATTCCTAAACAGGCCTTGGATTGGAATCCTAATGGAAAAAGGAAACGAGGCCGTCCCCGTCAAACATGGCGATGCACCGTAATGGCTGAAGCGGCGAGTATCGGTATGGCGTGGAGCGAGGTGAAGCGCGAAGCTCAAGACTGGTCTCGATGGAAGATTAATGTGGAAGCCCTCTGCCCCAGCTAGGGGCCATAGGATCTTAAGTCAAGTCACAGCAACGCCCGAAGTGGTTAAAGACAGTTCCACACTTAGAGATTGATCAGATAGTGCTCGTAAAGATGGACAATACTGCTCCAGGGAAATGGCCACTTGGACGCATCGTAGATAAACACCCTGGCAAAGATGCAGTTACTAGAGTATAGTGTGAAAACCGGTAACCACATCTATCTGCATACCGTGTAGGTTTATTTAATTAAATAAGATTGATTTATTCAAAATCAAAAATCATTTTTTTTTTATTTCACTTAGGCCTACATGGGCACTTATAAAACGTCGACAAAAGGTGCACGGTTCGGGTTGGTCGTTTCCTATGGAGAAGAACCGGCAAGAAACTCCATGGTTACTCTTTTAAAAATGGTTTGGTTTTACAATATTTCCATGTTACAGCATTAGTACTTAGATATGGGGGGACAACGCAGGCCCGACTTATGACAATAAGTCGTAAGAAACTAAAAAAAAAAAAAAAAAAGATTATATATTAAATAAAAAAGTTAACAAATGTTAACTAGCATCAAGAAGGCCTACAATGTTCACACATTCACAAAACAATCGGTAAAAGAATCTATACAAAGGTAAAAAAAAAAAAATAGGTATAACAAGACTAAATTTAACGTGTGGCACAAATGTTGTTATCAGTGCTGTAAACGTTAAATGTTGCTACAAAGATGATTGAAAACCATTGTAAAAAGTCTAATTAAAAAATGAGCATGCAATTTCAGTAGTAGTTATGTACCATTTTGTTTTAGTACACCTAGTATTTGATTGTTATTTGCAATCTGTAAATGAATTTAACGTTACTATTTAGTTTAAAAGAATTTAAAGCTCTTTTGGTGGGCGGTATGTTGGGAAGGATTGTTTATCGTTTAAATAGAAGCAAGTCATGTTAGAATTGATTAGTACAAAATAAAGCATTGAAGCAAACACACGTCTTTTATCTCCAGTTTCTGTGCCAACCGAAAGTAAACCTTAATACGCTGAACACTCTGATACATTGCAAGGTTAGGTTAGCTCTAATACGCTACAAGGCTTTGCCCCTTGTATTATATAGTGTGGAGGCTGTATTCAGGTCGAGGATTCTTGGTGGAATTGAAAACTTTCACTATTAATTAATTTTTATTGTAAAGTTACACAAAGAACACGTCGTTACAGTTTTATTATATTTTGTAGAGAGCAAAAAAGTGTTGCCATGAACAAATTAACAAAATAGAAATCAGTGTTGTCAATTAACGAAATTAATATTCTGAATGTTACTAACTTACTATTCTTAACAGTTAGGTTAGGTTAGGTTCTGGAGGTGGCCCTCAACAAGTTGGAGGCCATGGTCTTTCATGGCCCCCGGCGGGCGCCACCACCCGATGCCCACATCGTGGTCGGAGGGTCTCGAATCGCTGTCGAGTCTACCATGAAGTACCTAGGATTGGTGCTCGACAGCCGGTGGGATTTCGGGCCCCACTTTCGGCGGCTGGCGCCCAAGTTGTTGGGCGCGGCTGGGGCGCTGTCGACGCTGCTTCCCAATCTGGGGGGCCCGAGCGCCGCCTGTAGGCGGCTCTACGTAGGGATCGTGCGATCGATCGCCCTGTATGGGGCCCCAATCTGGGCGACTGACCTGACGGCCGGCAGCATCGCTATTCTGCGAAAGCCGCAGAGAGCGATGGCCGTCAGAGTCATCAGGGGTTATCGCACGATCTCCTACGAGGCGGCTTGTGTACTGGCAGGATCTCCGCCCTGGGACCTGGAGGCGAAGGTACTCGCGTCACTGTACCGGTGGCGCGAGGAAGCGCGGGCGCGGGGCGAAGGGCCGATGCAGCGACATATGGAGCTGCGTCGGTCTCAGCTTCGTGAGGTCCTGGTGGTGGAATGGCGGGACAGGCTTTCACGCCCTACCGCCGGCCTCATTACCATCGAGGCGGTCCGACCAGTGCTCGAGCGCTGGCTCGGGAGGAGGCACGGCTCCCTGTCGTTTCGGGTGACGCAGGTGCTCTCGGGGCATGGTTGCTTCGGGATGTACCTGTGTCGCATAACCAGGGAGCCGGACGCCCGGTGTCACCACTGCGTCGACTGCCGGGAGGACACGGCGCGGCATACGCTGGCAGAGTGTGCCGCTTGGGAGGAGCCACGCCGTGCCCTCATCTCTGAAGTAGGCAGTGACCTGTCGCTGCCGGCCATAGTCGAGTCTATGGTCGGCAGCGAGGAGTCCTGGGACGCGGTGGTATCCTTCTGCGAAACAGTCGTCTCGCAGAAGGAGGCTGCGGAGAGGGAGAGGGAGATTTCATCCGCTAACCCAATCTGCAGCAGACGCGCCGGGCGTCGGCAGAGGGCGGACAACGCCCTCTTCCGGGCCCCCTAAATGGGTCCAGAGGCGACGGACTTGGGGACGTCTGTCGCCCCCAACACATCAGGACCCGAGGTTGCGGCGCGTAGTGTTCCACGCGCGCCCCTCTTAGACGTCGCGGGCGAGTCCAACACCTCACTCCTCCCCGAACCCGAGATCGTGGCCCGCAGAGGCGGGCCGGCACTAGCCGGGGGTTGCGGAAGTATCGTTGTTCCCGCGACCACCGGTGTAGGTGTGAGACGGAACACCGGGGTAGTTTTTAGTCAGTACGAGTCTGACAGACCCCTCCGCCCCCCCAGGGTGGAGGACATCCAATGAGGATTTGCCAACACGGGAAAAAAAAAAAAAATAGGTTAGGTTAGGTTACAAGGTTAGGTTAGCTCTAATACGCTACGAGGTTAGGTTAGCTCTGATACGCTACAAGGTTAGGTTTTTTTTTTTGTTTTTTGTTTTGGCAGGAGTGGAAAATCCTCCTAGGACGCCTCAGACTGACTCGCACACAGAGCGAGCTAGCCTGGGCAGTGTCGGGTTCACTGAAGGTGTACCGACTAAAAACCACTCCTGCCTCTAAATAATTATTGCCGATGTTTAATTAGCAGTTAAACTTTACTTATTTATATCAATAAATCGCTCAAGTGCATGAAGGACTTGGCTCAGTGATTATTCACATATTGTATAGTCACCAAGCCACGTCCCTCGTGCAGTTAGACTTAATCTGGGATTTTGTTATTGTGTTAGTTACTTATATTCTATGTTAGTATGGGGTTATTTTTTTTTTATTTTTTTTTTTTTGCTTATATCTTACTTATTACTAGGGCTTATGAAACTAACACCAGGAATATAAAGCTACTTATTAATATTTTAAAATTTAAACTAATTTAGAGACACAACTACTCTTGTGTATAACTTAAGGTTACTATATTAGAAGTTTTAAAATTAAATCTATTCATTTAGGCTAATCAGCTCCCTGGGCTAAAATACCGCATAACACTTATTAAACTACTTAAAAACCTTACTATTACTAGGGCTTGTGAGACTAACACCAGGAGTATAAATCTACTTATTAATATCTTAGTATTCGCACTAATTTAAAAACACAACCAGTCTTGTGTATAACTTAAGGTTATCACTCTATAAAAAATTAAAAGTTAAAGTAAATTCTATCAAAACTTAGGTTAACCAGCTCTATGGGCGAAAATACTGCATAGCCCTTATTAAATACTTAAAAACCAATAGCATTACTAAAATTATGGCCATTTATCGCACCATGGCTTAAGGATAAAACATGGATGAATGATTACAACTAAAATAAAACAACCGTAATCATGTAAACTTAAACTTATCCAGCAAATTGCCAACTAACTAATTATTTACTTTGGCGGAGTAACGAAAATACATGTAAATATCAATTACGGCAGTAGCTACTTCTTTGTTAAAATCCAGAGATGTACCTAAATCTATGTCTTATTAACACTTACAATGTAATTAATTATTCCTAACTAAGCTGACCAAGAAAATTAAGGTAAAGTTGACCCATTAGCTTTAGCTGCTTTGGCCATGACTCTCTCGGCGAAAGCCAGGAAGTTTGTCCTGCAACGCTGTCAGCAACCAATTCCCGGATGTTATCTAACGGGCGTCCCAGCCTCTGTTCGCAGTCGAACCTTTCATGCATGAAGCCGAGGGCATTCAATTAATATGTGTTTTATGGTTTCCAAAGTTTCGTCATCACAAACACAGGCTGGGGCCCCCGTCAGTTTAAATCTATATAGGTACTCACGAACACCACCGTGTCCAGTGAAGAGTTGCGCTCGAAGGTTATTCGGCATCCCTACTTTAATTAAAATACTATAAGCGAGTCTAATGTCCTCGAAAAATAGTCTAATACCTCTGTCGTGTTGAGTATCGTTAATAAATCGCTGCTGCCATACATCCAGTGTTGTTTCCCTGATAGAGTGCTTTGCGAAGGACAAGGGGAAGTCATCATATACAGGGCAGGTCTTCCGGTGTAGTGCAGCATCTTTAGCAAGTTCATCCGCTCTTTCGTTGCCCGGAATTCCTGCATGCGCCTTAACCCAGTACAGTTGGACATCTCTACCCTGCTGTGTCGCCTTAGCAATATCTTTCTGTACCCCGATCGCAATGCAGTTAGCGGTTTTTGGATCCACAATGGACTCCAATGCCGATCTTGAGTCAGAAATGACATTTATCGATATTGGTGGCTTCTTATCTTCTGCATATTTTAGTGCTCTTCGTATTGCTACCATTTCGGCCTGGAAGACTGAGCAGTGGTTTCCCAGCTTCTGGCCAATTCTAGCAATCTCTCCGCTCCGCCCCCAGCATGAGACCGCGGCACCGACTTTTCCCTCTATTTTGCTCCCGTCCGTGTATAAACGCAGGTAGTCGTTTTCTATTTTGGTGCTTTCTTCTTCGGGAGAGTCAATATGACGAAAACTTAGCCTCACCCTGAGAGCGGGGTGCGGCAGTTCTGAGGGATGCGATCGCCTCTCGAGGGTTCTGCCTGGGAGTTCTACGAGTGGCTTACCTCTCTTTACCTCATATATTCTGAGGTTTTCAATTGCTCTGAGGTCCAGGGGTATTATTCTAGCGATGACTGCTGAGGCGACAAGTGAAGTAGTCCTATGGGCCTTAGAGATTTATATCGCAAACATCCTGGTCACCGAGTCCAGTTTCTTCCTGGCGTAAACTTTCCCAGCTATCTGCGCCCAGGAACTTGCTGCATATGTTGCCACTGGCTCAACCACGCCGATATATATTGTACGCAGGATGTTCGCGTTTAGTCCCCATTGTGCTCGTGCCGCTCTTGCCACCATTTTAAAAATGTTTGCTGTCTTTTTAGTGACCTCCTCGAGGTGGGGGAGGAAGGTCAGGCCCGTGTCTAGGGTTAATCCCAGTAGTTTGAGGTGGTTAGAGACCACTATCGGGACTCCCGAGAGGTTAAAACTAGGCGCGTCATATTTCCGTTTTTTAGTGCAAATCATTGCCTGTGTTTTATGGGGTGCAAAGCACATTTTGTGCCTGTTACCCCATTCCGCGACAACCGAAAGAGCCTCATTCATTATGTCTTCAAGTTCAGTAGTGGAGTTTGCCTGCGCCAAGATAAGGATGTCGTCCGCGTATGCTTGGACGTGCGCTCTCAAGTTATCCGCCTCGGTCATGAGGGGGTCCAGTTGAATGTTCCACAGCAGAGGGCCGTTGATGGATCCCTGGATGCAGCCCCTCGTCGTTGTCCTAGTAATAGTGTTGCCAAGGTACTCCAGGGTAACTTTCCTCTCTGATAGATAGTTGCTTAGTAGTCGCAGAGTGTGACGGTCTATTTTCTTTTCATGTAGCTGGTGCAGAATCGCCGGCCACCAAGCATTGTCGAACGCACCCTCAATATCTAACGACACCACGGCAACTATCTTCTTGCTGCGAACGCCCTCCCGGATGTACTCCACTGTGTCATACAGCGCGTCCTCCGTCCCGCACCGCGGACGAAAACCATATTGTCTGCGGCTTAGTAGACCACTATTTTCAATTGTCCACGATAGTCTATTCGCGACCAACTTTTCTAGTACTTTGCCCAACACTGGGAGTAGTCCGATTGGGCGATAAGATTTAGCCACCATGTAGTCGGTCTTACCAGGCTTCGGAATTTATCCAGGCCTCCTTCCACACGATGGGGAAATAGCCCACTTCGAGGCATTTGTTGTATAGGGCCAATTGGAAGTTCCGATTGCACTTGTAAGCCTCGTGGCATATGTCCGACGTGAATGCATCCGCCCCAGGTGCCCTCTTCGGGTAGGTACCTGCATAGACCGCCGATAGCTTGGCATGCGTGAATGGTGGAGTTACCGTTCGCGGCAAGATGTTCGGCCGACGCCCTCGCCGACAATGTTTCGCCGGAATGTAGATCTCTCAATAGACTTGTTTGGATTCGGCTGTTGTTGGAGCATCGAGTTATTTTGCCCTGTGCACAAGACCAAACATCCTCCTCTTTCTGTCTGGTGCAAAAATCTTTCCAGCTTGTGGTTAGAGTCAACTCGATGCTCTTCTTATATTCGTCTCTAGTTGTTGCGTACTCTGCAACGCAAAAGGGTCTTCTTCTGGGGTTTGCTTGGTGAATTCTCCTACGCAGCGTTTTCACCAGTTTCTTTTGTCTTTCGAGATCATCCGTCCACCATTGAGGCTTGTAGGTCTTCGTTTGGGCGAGTCTCGGGATCGATTCTTCACAGGCCTTAGTTACCGCTGCTTGGTACTCGCAGACTCGATCTTCCAACGATTGCAGATCTTCGCACCCGTTGATTTTGTCCACCGTCAGTTCCATTTCCTCCATTTCCGCGCTCAGGGTCGCAGCAAAAAGCGTCCACTTAGCCTTTAGGGTGTTGTAGATTTTCGTGGTGGCGTGCTTAACGGGCGCCTCCCGACCACCAACCGTGAGCACGAAACGGATCGTTCGATGGTCCGAAAGAATGGCCGTATCCGTGTCCACCATCCAGCCGGATACTCCTCCCAATAGGGAGTCGGAGCATACCGTGATATCCACAATACTAGAGGATTACTTCCCACCCCTGAAGGTGTGGAAAGTTGGTGTTGATCCCGTGTTCAAGATATTCATGCTGCATTGGGCCAGCAGATCCATGATAGCCCTTCCCCTCACATCCTCCGCATCGCAGCCCCACCAGGGGCTTGAAGCGTTGACGTCGCCGGCGAGGATGATATCTTGTGTACCCATGTTCTTGATGACTTCTTGAAGTCTGAAGAGGTAATAATCTATGTCTTTGTTTCCTTCAAAGTAGACCGTTATTACACCTATTCTACTGTGACCCAACAGCATGGTCACTGAGCCTTTATTTTTACATACTAGGTCATGATTAACAATAGTTTGAATATTGGGATTTGTGACAACGATTGCTGACTTGACCGGAGAGTCCCTAGATCCAAGAGAGTCTTGGATGATGACATAGGGAGCAGATAAAGTGCCTTTTGCACCCACATAAGGTTCCTGAACTAATATTACATCAGTTCGGGTTCTGACGGCATCGCACAGGGTCTCCCTAGTCGCATCAAGGCCGCGACCATGGTTTACCTGCGCAAACTTAATTTTCTGTGATGTGCCCTCAGCAATATCTAACGGCCGATGTAGCTATCCGGTCCCATTTCAACCACTCTGGGCAGTCGCCAGAGTAAGCCGCATGATTTAACCCCTCTACTCTATTGCTCTTTGAGCAGTTAACGCACTGGGGGTTTAGGGAGCGGTTCGAACAATCCCTGGTATCGTGCTCCCCAGCGCAATAACCGCATCTAGCGGCAGACAAACAGTCACGAGCCAAGTGGCCGAAGCCGAGACAATTATAGCATTGGACCACTGGCGACTGGTCCAACGCTAATACCACCTGGTATCCCAACTTAATACGCTGCCCCTTGATTTTACTCCATAGGCCTGCGTCTACTTCCAAAATAACATTTGTGGTGGCCGAAGACCGCCCCTTAGTTCTGCGAAGAAATCTAACCCGAGTCTCATTGGCCGAGAGGCCCTCGACGAGTTTAGCATTTTGCTTGACAATAGCTTTTTCTAGGGTAGAATTATCTAGGTCATTTACTACGCCCACCAAACGTATCATAGGGTTCTTTGGGGGGGGGGGCTAGTTACCGCTAGCCCCTTCGACGCCCCCTTTATTGCCGTTTCGAGTGCCGCTCTATCTGTCTCCGAGGCACAACCGATTGCAACCTTTTGATTGCGGAGCCTACGGATGCTACTCACTCCTACACCGAGAGCGACGACATCCACTTTTGATTTTATTGTTTTTATTAAGTCATCACTTGTATGGCGGGGGTCAACCGACTCGACGATCAAACTGGGACAATGGGGGGCGCTTAACGCCTCGGCGTAGGTCCTATCTGGTCTTCGTCGTTCAGAATGCAACGCACGGGCCACTGGGATCTCCCGGTCAATGGGTGCCGGTATGCAGCTCCCAACGATGCCCCTAATGTGCTCGATTGACATCCTGATTGGCGCAGCGGTCTCAATCGTGGTGTCCTGTAGGACCCTGACTTCCCTTACCAGCTCATCGACCTTGGAACCAAGGAGTTCCGTGGTCTCACCAGAATGCAGGTCGTCCCTAAGCTCCAGCAGGCCATTTCGGATCTGTTGCGCTGTTTCTTGGGTTGTAAAACAAGTTTGCAGTATCTTCTGTAATTCTTCAGAATTTGACGGGGGAGGTGAGGGAGTCATCATAGATGCCTCTCGAACCGCGGCGATGATGTCGTCAGTGGTGGCCTCACTCATGGGAGGCCACACTCGTCGAGTCGGCGTAGACTCATAGCGGATATCTCCTGACGAATTGTCAGTAGCTCCGCATCCATTCCGCTCCCATTACCGTGCTGATTAGTTCCGGTGATTCCTTGAGGGCCAGTTGGGTGCTCTTCTTGAGTTCTCCAATGGGATCGCATGCTTCGAACAGGAGAATCTGTCGCAGAGACTCGACGTCTCCAGCCAATCTCTCCACGCTGGCTTCGAGTTTCTTGTATTCCTTCAAGGCCGCCTCCATCATCCGGGCGTGCTTTTGCGCTTGGCGTTCTTTCGTCTTTGATATTCCCTCCCTCAGTCGGTGCGTCTCCACCATATGGAGGTTACGAGAGTCGGAGAAAAAATTTGGGGGGGGGGAACTGTCGGGGCCAAATGGTAGGGCTCCTCTAGCTGGTAACCCTGGACCCACGCACCAGGGGTTTATGACGCCCAGGGGCAAAGACATCCCGGGGGGGGGTGAGGTAAAATAGGGGGGTTGGGAGGGGGAGAAATACCAAAGTTCAGAGGGGGTGAAGGCGGGGAGGGGGAAACGGTCGGGGCAAAATGGTAGGGCTCCTCTAGCTGCTTACCCTGGACCCACGCACCAGGGGTTTATGACGCCCAGGGGCAAAGATATCCCGGGGGGGGGTGAGGTAAAAGGGGGGGGGCAGTGTCGCGTCAGCCCCGTTTGGAAAAGTCCAAACTAGGTTGACTCTAGGCTAAGGGGTGAGGAGTTCCCTAAAGATATTTCTGGAGTGAGGGTATGGAGACGGTTCTGCAATCAGGGGGGTGGGGGCAGGGTAATGTCCCGGCCACCCAGTCCAAACGGTCCAAAATTGGGTGACCCAGGATAAGGGGTTGAGGAGTTCCCTCAGTTCGACCTGGTAGATGGGAAATGGAGCATTACCATAGTCAGCCCCGAAATGGAGCAGTTCTATAGTCAGTCCTCAATCGAAGGTGACATTAAAAGCCTTGGCGACCTCTGGGACCCAGATGACCCCTGGGTGGTGGGGAGGGGGGGGGGGGGTAAGTCCCGGCCACCCCGTCCAGACAAGTCCAAACTGGGGTGCACTAGGGCAAGGGGCTCAGGAGTTCCCTCGGATCGACCTGGTGGACGGTAAAGTATAGTCAGCTCTTAATTAATAATTATATGGGGCAGTACCGTAGTCTGGTCGATAGTCAGCTCTGTTCCTGAGGATGCGAGAAAAAACACCGACCACGTTTTTTATTGAAGGTTAAGTACTGAGAATTTATACTACACGTGGTTTTCTTTGGTACTGGCTAGCCGCGCGAGTTTCAGCCTTAAAAATCTAAAATTCCCAAGGGACCAAGATGTCACCAGAGGGAACAATGTTCTATAATAAAAAAAAAAAGTGGTGTCGCCGCTCTTGATTAAAAGATAAGGGGGATCAAAGATAAGCTTTGAGGTTAGCGTTTCTTCACAAGCTGCGAAAATTCAGCTGTGCGAGATTGAAAAGTTTTGAAATCTGATTTGGCAACACACAGTACAGGTCTACAATTGGGCAAGACTAATTTTGATCTCACGCGTACAGAAAAAGTGTTAGGAAATTAGAGATTTTCTAATTTAAGTACTCAGTCAAAATTAGAGCACTGGAAAAATCTGGGCAGTATCTCAAAATGTGCGGGCAGCGAGCGCGCGTGAAACTGCACTCTCAGATTTTAGGGTAATCACTCAAAGTTCAGACCCACTAACCTATTTCTCCCGGGAAAAGTCCCAAAACTGAAATCCAAGGATTTTTTTTCACACACGCACTAAGCACTCACTAGCCCGAACACTTTAAGCTATCGCACCACTAAAACCGCGTTGATTCACTTATTTTCCGATTTTTCGAGCGCGGTTTGGCCTAAAACTGAACTAGCACGGGCTGGGGATCGCGGGCGACTTTACAAGGTTAGGTTAGCTCTAATAAGCTCCGCCGAGAGTTTCTCCTCGTTGTCGTCGTGGTGAGGCTTGTGTGTTTCTATGATCTTGGAGCTCCGCCGGTAGAGATACTCTTGCCGGAAAGGTTCAAGTGAGAGGCTAGACCAAGAGAGACACAAGAAGGGAGATCGATTGATCGATCGATGTTTGTCGATTAATGAAGGAAGTGACCACGCTGCTGTGGTGCAGGCGCACCTATGCATGCACAGCAAACGGAGGCATGTCTAATGCCGCCGTCGGGGGCTTGGCTTAACCGCCTGGCCCAAAGGAGGAACACCTCTAAGATTATAAACCACCTAATCTTAAGCTTGAAGCGCGGCGAGAGAATGAATGGCTGGAGGGACCTTAGTCGTGAGCGCTTCACCTGTAGAGCACCTGCCGAAACTACAGTATGTAGGATTACCTAGTGTAAGTGGCTCTGCCTAGATTGACTTTAAAATCCTTCATTACTCGTGAGAACTATTATGGAAACCAAAACAAAACAAAATTAACAACTGAGTTGGATGTGATGCCACATGGCACTGCACCGAGTATGGCTCTTGAGCCTAGGGTGATTCTCACCCGATCGCAGGCTTTGGCTTCCGCATCGGATACCGATTCCGTTGAGAATCAAAGTGCCACCTCTTCCAAAATTTGGAAGGAGAACCGCAAACGCTTACAGATTAAGCAAAAAAAATGTAACAGCCGCCAAAAAACAACTGGTAATTATGTAGCCCTCGCAAAAGCGAGGGCGGAGCTCGCGGCTTCTAAAAAAGAAGAGTACCGACTTCAAGCTGAAGATGAAGTGGCTGTGCTGGCTAACAAAGCTAGGGCTACTAGGGTCGCAAGCGAGGTTTTGTCGAATGTTAACGTGATATTGCACGTCGCCACTAAATCAGGGAATCTTAAGGGCACATATACTAGAGCTCTTGAAGACGCTACAACATCGAAAAAAGGAAGAAAAAATTTTTTTTTTTTGTTATTAACCGCTTTTTGGCTTAGACGAATAAAAATATTTGACTTTGACGTTAACAACAACAAAGGGTGGACCACTGTAGGAAAGGGTGGCAAAACTGCCAAGAGTAAAAAAGGTACCAAAGGTGGTTTTATCACCTTACCTTTATCACCTTTACCTCCTACCTTTACCTACCTTACCTTATCACCTACCTTACCTACCTACCTTAGGTACCTTTTTTATTCTTGGCACCTTTCTACCGATACATTACGAGATTAGGTCAGCTCTGATACATTACAAGGTTAGATTAGGTCTAATACGCTACAAGGTTAGAGGTTAAATGATAAATGATTTTATTTCTGTAAGTTGGTTTGTACAAACAATTTTACATGTCGAACATATTTTTAAAACTAGATGAGTTCGGCGTTTCCTATCTGACTACTCTGAGAAAAAAGGCCGAAACAAACTCAGAGGTCATAGTCTCTATTAAAGTCAAGACAAAATCTTGGTTAGATCATGTGTAGACTGATATGTCTGAAATGGTCTTTTGAGGAATTAACCAGCCAGATTGAGTGGACCTGTCCCAGTCAGTGCACGCATTTGTCAATAACCGAGCAGCTCAACTCAGAATTTAAGGAGCTCAACGATTCGACGAACAACACCAAAGAAAGGACATTCGGGTAGGCCGTAGAAACTACTCAAACTGCCAGACCATGGGTAAAAACTAAGATAAATTTAAATAAAAAAAAGAATGATCCACATACTCTTCACATTCACAATAATTAAAATGAAATAATATAATACTTTAAAAAGTAAATATTCTTGTCATTGCAAGAAAACAATAAACGGTCAAAAATAAATAAACAATAAACGGTAAATTCACGGTGCAAAATATAATAAAAAAACAAAATTAATTGGAGCAGCTCAATACCAAGTCTTTTTGTCCTCAAGGTAAACTTTAATTGTATAAAACGCTTTCTGACACAACTTACGTTTAATGAAAGATTTGAATTTATTAAGACTTAGATCTTGTACGTGGCTTGGAAGCTTATTATAAAAGCGTACACATTGACATCTAAACGAGCCACCTATTTTCTTGAGCCTTGTTGTAGGTACTACAAATTAGTTGGTTAGCTCTGATACATTACAATATTAGGTTTGCTCTGATACATTACAAGATTAGGTCAGCTCTGATACATTACAAAATTAGGTTAGCTCTGATACATTACAAGATTAGGTCAGCTCAGATACTTTACAAGATTAGGTTAGCTCTGATACATTACAAGATAAGGTCAGCTCAGATACATTACAAGGCTAGGTCAGCTCTGATACATTACAAGATTAGGTTTGCTCTGATACATTACAAGGTTAGGTTAGCTCTAATACGCTACAAGGTTAGGTTAGCCCTGATACATTACAAGATTAGGACAGCTAAGATACATTACAAGGCTAGGTTAGCTCTAATACGCTGCAAGGTTAAGTTAGCTTTGATACATTACTAGGTTTGGTTAGCTCTGACTAATTACAAGATTAGGTTAGCTCTAAAACGCTACAATGTTAGGTTTGCTCTGATAAGTTACAAGGTTAGGCTAGCTTTAATACGCTACAAGGTTAGGTTAGCTCTGATACATTGCAAGGTTAGGCTAGCTTTAATACGCTTAAAGGTTAGGTTAGCTCTGATACGCTACAAGGTTAGGTTAGCTCTGATACATTACAATGTTAGGTTAGCTCTGATTAATTACAAGATTAATTACAGCGGACACTAAGAATATATATGGATTTACCTCTGGTTCCTCTATCTATATTCTCTACAGCACAGGTTATCATGGCATAAGTTTCTGCTTGGAATACAGTTGCCATCTTCCCTAGGCTTTTGCTACATTTGTAACCTTTTGCGTATATTCCCGCCCCTGTACCTGATTCCATTAGAACTATATAGGTTTCAAGGATGATGGGGTATCATGATGATGTGGTACACCAGACTGTCTTGTTCTGGTGGATCGATTCCCTTCGTCCAGTCCTCTATTGTAGGGATTTGGACCTTGAAAGACCTTTCAAACACAAACATAGTTTGCGTTTTATCGGATAACATGCTTGTTACCCGATCCAGGCCTTCATTCCCGTCGAACTCTTTATGGTTGGTCCTTGGCTTAGAGGCATCCCAGTCAGTCCAGCCACAGCAAGTCGATGTAATGTATTCCTTGCCTAGAATTCAACCATCATATGCAGAGGAGGGATATTGAGGTATCTCTCAATCGCTGCCGTAGGTGTTGTCCTGAAAGCACCCGTGATGCCTAGACACACTGTTCTTTGTAATCTGGTGAGTGGCGCTTTGCACGAGGCAAGCTTTGTTCTGGGCCACCACACTATGCTGCCGTATGTGATAATAGGTATTATCATTTTCCGGTACAGCCATCGTATCACTTTGGGCTTTAACCCCCAAGTTTTACCGTAGGTGGAACGACACATGCCGAACACTCGTAAGGCTTTCGTCGTAATATTTTATTTTTATTCCACATGAGTTTTCCATCTGAGTTCTCTATCAAGCGTTACACCCAGATATTTAACTTCGGTGGACCAGGGCAGCTTTATTGCATTGAGGGAGAGCTCTCCTAGGTTTCCTAGTTGTCTCTTCCTCGTGAATGGAACAATGACTGCTTTGCTTGGGTTGATAGAGAGCTGGTTCTTTGTACACCATTCCTCTGTCATCCTCAATACCTGTTGTAATAATCCAGAGACTATGTTCGGGAATTTACCATTAACCATTATAGCTATGTCATCTGCATAGCCTACTGTGTAGAAAGGTCCACTATTGAGCTTGGTAAGTAGCAAGTCTACTACCAAGCACCACAATAATGGTGACAGCACTCCACCCTGCGGACAACCTCTTGTTGTTTTTGCACTAAGTCTGTCTCCCATCAGTTCCGATCTGACTATTCTGCTTCTCAGCATTTAGTCAATCCAGTTGCACGTGGTATCATTGATGCCATGTTCCTTTGCAGCGATGCGTATGGACTCAAATGTTGTCTTGTCGAAGGCTCCCTCTATGTCGAGGAAAGCCCCGACACAGATCTCTTGTCCCTCTAGCGCAGCCTCGGCTCGATTCGCAACATAGTGCAATGCCTCTTAGGTACCTATCTACCAGTTTCTGCAGAGTTTTTAAGAGAAAGGATCATAGAGTAATTGGCGTGTAAGCTTTAGTTTCTTCGTAAGTCGGTCTACCCACCTTCGGTATAAATGTGACTTTGACCTCCCTCCATGCCTTGGGTACGTACCCAAAGACTATGCAGGCTCTGTAGAGCTTACTCAAATGAGGTATCAAAACAGATGCCCCTTCTTGCAATAGTATTGGGTAGATGCCATCCGGACCAGGGGATTTGAGAGGCTGGAAGCCCGCTATGGCAAGCTTAAGTTTATTTTCATCTAGCACTTTCTTTGCCGTGAGCCAGTTATTTTTGGACGTGTGCCTTGTGAGCTCGTCCCTTGTGACTGGTTCCTCTTCATCGCTGTCGCGCAGTATACATTCCGGGAAGTGAGTTCTAAATATCACGCTCAGAGTGTCCTGTCCAGTTTCCGTTAGATATTCATTCTCATCCTTTACAGATGATAGTGGGTTTGTCTTAGTCATGGACATTGCTTTGCACAACCTCATTCCACTTGGCAGAGCTTCGATGGAGGTGCAATGCTTTAGATATTTATTTATTTATTTCTTACCACAAGTTTACAGACAAAAGATTAAGGAGTCTACAGATATAATTGTATAATTAATTTGTGGAAAGACTGGTGCTTAAACTAAGTTTTTTACAAAACCTGTATTTTAGGTTACCAGGCCCCCCAAAACAAAGTTTTACATAATAATTGTCAACTGGAGACGAACTGAATGACATTAATATTCAAATAATTTCATGCATTACAACATAGCAAATTTCGCTCATAAAAATTCAAATTACAAAAACAACGATAAGCATATCATCATCTGCCTAGCCTTTTCCCAACTATGTTGGGGTCGGCTTCCAGTCTAACCGGATTCAGCTGAGTACCAGTATTTTACATAGAGCGACTGCCTATCTGACCTCCACAACCCAGTAACTGAGTAATACGGTACCCCTTGGCTAGACTGGTGTCAGAAGCATAACGGTAGTGAAATAAATTTATTTATTAAGGATGCATGCAAGGGAGGAAGAGGAAGTATGTGAATGTATGTCGTGTGCGGGTTAAGTGTGTGTGATGTTGAGTGAGTGTGTGTGGAGTGGGGAAATTGTGTGTATGTTGTACGGGAACATTTTGTTAGGAGATGGTTTTGATAAGATCTTCAATTTGGATATAATCTAAAATGATAAGCCAGTCAGTAATCATCCTTTTAAAAGTTGTTTTATTTAGAGTATGAATTGAGAGTAGATTATTCAGTTTTTTGTATAGAAATGGGCCAAGAAAAGTAATTTCGGGCAAATTTGGTTTTTACTGATATAGGTGGGCATATATCCCTTCTTCTTCTTCTCATATCAGTATTATGATGGGTATTTTTAAAAGGAATAAGGGAACATTGTTTCAAGACAATATGGAGGATAAAAAGCTGACGAATTGAGAGGACTTTGGAGGACTTATAAACGTCTACCGTGGGATGACGGAAAGGAAGGAAAAGTGCAACTTTAAGGACTGCCCTTTGAGCCCTCACCAGTGGTAAAAGGTTAGTTTTAAACGTTCCACCCCATGACGTGATGCAATATGTCAGAAGCGATTGGCACAACGCACAATAAACAGATAGTAGTTGCTTGAAGTTGAGGATAGACCGAAGAATTTTAAACACATAAATAAATTTCCGTATTCTGTTAGTGAGACAATTTATATGTGCGGCAAAGTTCATTTTAGAATCCAAGGTGACCCCCAAGTACTTAATATTGTCGACTTTCTGCAACTTAGGACAAGAACAATTACCGTTATGCGGAAATGTACAGTTGTGAGCGAGAATGGAGAATGGTTGGAGAGATGACTGTGGACTGTTCCTTAGGGTAAAGGTTATATATTTTGTTTTACTAGAATTTAAGGTGAGTATGTTAGTTCTTGGGCATAGTTATATACCTCTTCCCATGAGTCAGCACTGAAAAGAAGCACAGTGTCATCCGCAAAGGTAATAATGCGTCCGTTTTGAAGAGAGAGATTGCAGAGTTTGTTAATATAAACCAGAAATAACGTGGGTCCAAGGATGCTTCCCTGAGGGACTCCAAAAGCTACGGGAAGGGTGTCACTAAAGTGGTTATCAATTTTAACAAATTGCGTGCGGTGGGCTAGGTAATCTTTGAAGAGTGACAACTGATTTCCACGTATTTCAAGCTTACGCAGCAAGATTGGAACCGACACTGTATCAAAGGCTTTGGCTAGGTCTAAAAAGATGGCTAAGGACTTGTTTTTATCATCCATGTTTGATACAATAAAGTTTGTTAGTTCGTGCAACGCCATGGCCGTCGATTTCTTCGCACGAAAACCGAACTGATGCTGCGACAGCAGGTTATTTGACTCTAGATATTTCACTAATCTGTTGTTCAATAGCCGTTCCAGAATTTTTGATAAGGTAGGCAGAATAGCTATTGGTCTAAAATTATTAATACAGTGTCGGTCCACACTCTTGTGAATGGGATGGATGAGTGCCTTCTTAAACGCAGTTGGAAAGCCACGTTCTATCGCCAAGTTGCAGACGTGAGTGATGGATGGTACTAAAAGATTTTTATGTGAAATAAGAAGATTTGAAGAAATATTGTCTCAGCCCACGACACAGTCGCGCTTGAGAGAGGAAACAATGGCAGCTATCTCGTCCTCATCAGTGGGCAGGATAACCATGGAATGGGCAAAGGTAGGTAGTCGGGTACAAGTGGGGGGGTAATCATGATCCTGCTGTTGGGCGGTTATTTTACTGGCTAAGGTTGAACCAATATTGGCAAAAAAGTCGTTTATTTTATTTAAGGAATGGACTGGTGGAGCCTGTGGGCTTATTAACTCAGTAGGTGATGACTTAGGTCTTGATCTATTTTAGTGGTGGGTCGTTGTCGTATTTTTGACGGACGAAACGCAACCGTTTTCCCGACGATGAAAACGGTTGCAGAAAACGGTCTTCGTCGCAACTGGTTTGAAGACGTCTTGGAGAACGAAACTTGGAGGACGGAACGAACGTGGAACGATGCGCGACATTCGCGATGAGTCGACGGACGACGTTTGTGTGCAGTTAAATCAATTCACTTTCGACTGTATTTTCTTAGCCGTAAAATACAAAATCGCACCAATTTATTCGAAGACTGGTTTGTGCAACGAAGACGAACTTAAAACTGTTTCACCGTCGCAAGAACTATTTTGTGAACAAACGTGGAACGATAAAGGACGACGCGACATCTGCGACGACCGACGCGTGTCGTAGTTGAATCAGTTCGCTATCGAATCTCGACTGTATATTCTGAGGCGTAAAATAAAAAATCGCACGAAGTTATTCGAAGACAGGTTTGTGCAACGAAGACTGCTTTATCCCAGGACGTAAAACGGTTGCAACGTCGCAGAACAAAAAACGGTCTTTAGAAACGGTTCGTCGTCGCAACGCCCACCACTAATCTATTTGAGACTTTATTTATTACTTTCCAAAGGCGGCGGTTGTCCTTCCCCGCCTTTTTAACTTCTTCTCTTTCAAATTCCCTTTTTACTTTTTTTTAAATTTTGTTGCAGTAGTTTCGATACCTTGTGTATGTTGTCTTTAGTATTAAATTGTCAGGATGTTTTTTTATTTAGATTGTCTCTGTTTTTTATACATCTCATGAGACCTGGGGTTATCCAGGGTTTAATAATTGTTTTCCGCTTGGAGACGGTAATCATTTTAGTGTTTGACTCCACTATAGTTTCAAGAATGTGAACCAGTTTGTCAGCTGCTTCGTTTGCATCAAGCGTGTCGAGAAATGGTTGAAAGTTTGCTTTTTTTAGGTCGGATAGTAATCCAGCTGAATCTATCCGTGAGATCATGTGTTTATAGTGTCTAGGAAAACATTGATTCAACGAAAGGATGACAGTATAATGATCAGTGAGGGTTGTTTGAGCTATAAAAACCTTTGCGGGTAATTTAGTTTTAAGAATAACGTGATCTAGACATGTTTTTCCGTGTGTTGGAATTATGTGAGCCGGTAGCAAGCCATGAAAAGAGGTCAGATCGAGGTAAGATGACGCATTTTGGTCATGATTAGAAGTACTAATATCTATATTAATGTCACCGGTGAGAATAATGTTTTGACAAGAAGAATAGTTTGTTAATATTCCATTTAGTTATTGTAGGAAGTTTGAGATACTTTTATACGATGACGGGCGATAAATAGCAAGAACAACGGTGTCGTTATTAATTTGTATGTTAAACAATTTGCGTCATGAAAATCAGGCTCTACAACGTTAGCATGTATACCATTTTTTATGTAAACAACTACACCCTCGTTTTGTGTTTTGTTATTGTTAGTTGAGTAATGGTTTTAGCCATTTAATACCGGAAGATTTGAGGTATGCGCTTACCAAAATTCCGTGAGAATTATCAGGTCCCACGAAGATCTCGATTGTTCTAATAGGACATTAAAACCAGGCATGTTGCAATTTATGCTTCTTATGTTTTGACTGATAATTTTGAGACGTTTTTCGTTATTCGGGATGAGGTCTAAGCAATCGGCCAAGTCACATGTAGTAGAGTCATTGTTTATTAAATTTGAATTATCGAAGATTGCGGTTTAAAAGATAGAGGCATAGATTAATGTGCATAGCTGTACAAAACAGAGAGACATGACATGAATCGATCGCTCCCCACCGGATCCCTCCTGTACAAAAAAAGTTCAGTAGGGAGGCGGCAATCGGTATAGAACAGACAACAACGGTAAAAAAGTTTTTCTTGTTTATTTCCTGAATAATCAAATCCCCAAAAAGAAGCGAAAAGAGTGTGTAATTGTGTGTGGAGTTGTTTATGTGTAATTGTTTGTTTGTATGCGTAGGTGTTTATAGATACGAAAAATTAATTGCATAACATTAATTAACATTTTAAAATAGTAATAAAAATACATGCAGTGCTTTAGTGAATATTGACCAGATAGTCATTTTACAATTATATTAGCAAAATCCATTTCCGAGTTAACGGTGATGCGTTGAGCGCCGTCCTATCGGCGTAAGTAAACTTTACCATAGGCTGACCAACAATGTTTATTGCAATGTTGGGAGGCGAAATCTCTCGCTAGGAAGAACAATGAGAGCCAGAAAAATCTTCCCTGGCTTTTGCATCATTAAAGGCCTGTCGTGTTTCCTGACGTATTTTAGCTAGTTCAGGAGTCGACCATGGTACCTTTTTGCAAAAGGCCTTTTTCTCTGGGCAGTTATCTACACATGCACAGATGGTGCCCACCTTGATTCTATCAGCTTCAAATTTTATATCTAGTATGGAATTAAGCTTACATTTAGGGCTCCCTAGGGACTTTTACTTTTAGGGTTTCTCCTTCGTCTAGTTTCGGCTTCTCCCGCCGTCTTAAACCTAAAGCATATATAATTATGGTCAGACAGAGAGATTTCGTCCGATACATGTCAATTTTCGATGTAAGCGCTGGCCTTGTTTGAAGCCAGGTCAATAACTTCAGTTCTCGCCGAGGTCCTGAAAGTAGGTTTATTGCCTGCGTTAAGGATTTGTAAAGAAGAGCTTACCACAAAGTCCAACAAATCCTCCCCTCGTTTGTTGACATCCGAGCTGCCCCAAACGACATGGTGTGCATTCGCATCGCAGCCAAGTATCTGATCGAGGTTTTCTTGGTTGCCGTATTCAACCAGTCTTCTGATTAGTGGTGTTACTGGTTCCTTTTGTTCATATGGGAGGTAGGCAGAGGCAAGGATAATTTTCCTTTTCTCTGTGCCCATCCCCACTTGGATCAAAGTTGTTGTGAGATCCCTGTAACAGAAAGTACGTAAGGGCATTGCCTCTATACCGCCCCTGATATAGATGCAAGTCCTCGCGTCATTAGTTGGACAGTCATAGAGCACCATGCCTCCTGTTCCACCTAAGCCTTTTATAGTCCCTATATACAGATAAGGTTCCTGTATCAAGGCAACGTCATATGTGTTAAGCTTCAGTTGCTGAGCCAGAAGGGCAGTAGCGGCTCTGCAATGATGCAAATTAATTTGTACACACGTTAGTCCCTCCATCTTGGATGATTTTGATGGGCCTGTGTTAATATAAGAGGGCCTTAGTTTTGAGGCTCCTCCTCCATCGCCTGGCTCTCCTCAAGAGCAATCGGCGACTCAATCCCCAGGGTGTGGAAGTCCCCGAGGATGTCATCCTCGTGGTCTGCCTCTGACGCCCTGGTCCCAATCTCTGCCTCCTGCGCTGCGCCGTAAGCAGAGATTTCCTCGATGGCCTCCTCACGTCGGTGTAGTCCATTCTCGGAGGGTTCCGCCTCTGCTTCCTCAGTGGGTGCCTCTCCCTTATCTTCTTCCAGGGGCTTGAACGAGTACCGTTCAATTCCTCCTGGAAGAGAGTAGCCCGCGGCCTTGATGACCCCAGCGGACACCCCGTCCATGAGGACGATACGACGGTCTGCTCAGTGAGAGTATTCACGACCTTCCAGTCGTTCGTCCTCAAGGCAGGGTTAAGCCGCTGGAGCAGTCGAATGGCCCGGGCAGAGTCCTGCAACGTCAAGTTGCGACTCTTCCATGCCATTTTGACTGGCTTTGGAAGGTCCTTGGCGTCAACAACCTTGAGTTTCAAGGAGCCAAGTGCCACATTGTGGATGGCCCCCCGAAACCAGCTAGCTGCATCAGAGTTGACTTAACCTTGCAGCGTATTAGAGCTAACCTAGCCTTGTAATGTATTTGAGCTGTCCTAATCTTGTAATGTATCAGAGCTAACCTAATTTTGTAATGTATCAGAGCTGATCTAACCTTGTAATGTATCAGAGCTAATTGGCTAAACTAAAGGTGATAAAACCACCTTTGGTACCTTTTTTACTCTTGGCAGTTTTGCCACCCTTTCTTACGGTGGTCCACCCTTTGTTGTTGTTAACGTCAAAGTCAAATATATTTATTCAACTAGGCCAAAAAGCGGCACTTTAGAACGTCATACACAAATTAAAATTTACAGCTAATGAAAGTTGATTCTATCGTGCGTTGATTCTAACGGGTCCAGTACCGGATCGTTTGATCGGAGGTAAACGCATTGTTCGGACTGAGTTTGAACGGGTTGTGGTGTTTGTGTTGGGGCAGTTCCCTTCCCACTCTTGCCCTTTTTTTGTTGTGGCTCCTTGGTCTCGCTTTTTACAACTGTTGTATCACAGCCAGTCTTCTTCACTCCAAGGTCGGCAGCGATGGAGGTCGACGTTGTTTTTGGTGAAGCAACCGATCCTCTATACTGTCAAAACGGGCATTGATCATATTCACCAGCATAGTAAAATTGTCTGCACTAATATCTGAATCCTGCGTCGAAGGAGAAGCATTGCTTGATGCCATGCTGGTTTTAATTTCTGCAACCTCTTTTCGTAGTCTTACCAGCTCTGCCTGCAGGCGAGTGTTATCCACTTGGAGTCGCTCAGTCTCCTCGGAAACAGAACGGCTGAGGAGTGCCGCCACTGCCGCTTTTATCGATGTTGTAGCGTCTTCAAGAGCTCTGGGATCCACTATGCCACCTGATCCACTGGAGGGTGATTCGATTGGATTTCGATATACCCTCCAGGGCAAGGTGGCACTCATAGATAAGTTTGTTGTTACTTAGTTTGTTTTCCAAAGCTTTGAGTACGGCCAGACTATCAGATAAGAATCTGATACCGTAGTTCTGGATGCCTAAACGCTTTACGGTTTCTGCAGCTTGTGTTAAGGCGGCACATTCACATTGAAATATCGAACTGTGTGTGCCTAGCGGTATGTGAATATTAATGTTGAGGTCAAGGGAGTGTACGCCAGCACCTAAACCGTTATTTGTTTTCGAGCCATCTGTGTAAATTCGTACTTCATTGGCTCCTGACTGATCCATTTCTTCCTCTATTGTTTGTATGTTGTAGTTTTTGCTGAACATAGGTTGTTTTGGTATTCTGTCACAAGGGGCAGCGATGAGAGGTTGATACTCAATAGCCCGGTCCAGGATTTTGGCGTGTGGACTGGTGAGGTTTTTGCCCCATATGCCTAGATGCATTAGCCTGATGGCAGCTAGCGCCGCCTCATGCTATATGTACAGGTCTAGGGGTGTTATTTGTAGGGCTATCTCCATGGCTGCTGTTGGGGTGGTTCTTATGCAGCCGGTGATAGCTGAACAGGCCTGTCGCTGGAACCGTTGCAGTCTGGTGATGGTGATCGAGAGTTCTGTCCTCGTCCACCAAACCAGAGCGCCATAAGCCAACATTGGCCTGATCACCGCTGTATATAGCCACAGAGTAATCTTTGGAGTGAGTTCCCACATTTTTCCTAACATTTTTTTACAGTGGTAGAGTGCAATTGTGTATTTGTTGAGTTTGTAGTCAAGATGCTTGTTCCAGAGTAATTTGCTATCAAGGATCACCCCCAAGTACTTGACCTCCTCCTTAAGTGTTAATTCTGTGTTGAAAAGTTTTGAAAGCCTATGTGGTCCAGAACTTCGTTTGTTAGTAAACATTATTAGTTCCATTTTTAAGGGGTTAACCGGTAGCTCGTGGTTTGTGCACCAGGTCTCGATTATTTTGAGACTACGCTGTGGAGTGCTGATTCAGTTGATTTGCCTGCACAGTAACCACCACGCCGGTTGCGGTGCAAATGTACCGAAATCTGGTTTCTGATCTTTCTGTCCCCCAGCCTCTCCAATGTCTTTAAAAAGAACGAGTAGAGGCTTATGGGACTAAAAGATTTGGGCTGGGTGTAGTCACTCTTACCTGGTTTCGGAATAAAACATATTTTTACTTCGCGCCATTTCAAGGGGATGTAGCGGTGGGCCAGACTGGCTCGAAATATTTTTAACGAGGTATTCAGCCAGCAGACCACCGCTCCACCTGAGCAGAGCTGGAAAGATTCCATCCATACCCGCTGCCTTGAAAGGTAGGACGGTGTTGATTGCCCACGTTATTTTATCTTTGTCAATGACTTCTAACGCCTCCTCCCAATCCAGGCTTCTCGTGGCCCTTTCCCTGTACGGTTCCCAGCTTTGTTGGGTGGCGATCTAGTAGCCCGGGAAGTACGTTGTTGGAAGTAATTCGCTTGTTTCTGCGTCGTTTATTGTAAAGGTGTTGTCTGGTTTTTTCAGGCATCCTATAGAAAGGTCTGTCACTTGAGCAAGACAGGTTTTGAGGGATGGGTACAACAGGTTCGGGTCCATGGACCGCCGTGCTGGATCCGCGTCTCGCAAGCTCGTCAGCCGCGTTGTTGCCCAACGATCCGCTGTGTCCCTTTATCCATAGCAGTGTCACCGCGTTACGACTAGATACGGTTAATTGTTCTAGTGCGTTGTGACATTCTAGTATTAATTTCGATGTAATATATTTTTTCCGTAAAGATTGGAGGACTGAAGCACTGTCGGAGAGTATACGTATGTGAGTGTCCGTATCCCTCCTGGCTTCTAGGGCGTGGACCGCCAGTATGATGCCCACACATTCCGCCTGGTAGACGGTGTTGAACCCTCCTAGCGGCCTGGATATATTTATATTTAGGTCGTGTGAGAAGACTCCGACTCCGGTACCGGAGTCCGTCTTCGATCCGTCAGTGTATACTCTCATCTCTTTCGGACCTGAGTAGTCACATCGTTCTTCAGTAAGTATTATGTTGTAGTGCCTATGAAAGGGGTGTATTTTTGGGGCTTTGTCGCATGGTGACGCTAACATAGGTTTTCGCTTGATCGCTTCCTCCTTTATGCGTGTGTGCTTAACTCTAGAGTCTTTGTTTAGGGTACCTGATAGATGGAGTCTAAAAGCGGCCAGGGCTGCCTCTTCCCGCACAATAAGATGCAGAGGTGGCAGCCCCAGCATTACCTGTAGTTGCGTTGTCATCGGTTTCCTCTTTTTCGTGAAGAGGATTAGTACCGTTTTTGTGGGGTTCACTGAGAGTTGGTGTTCGCTGCACCATTCTTCTACTAGTTTTAGGGCTTGACGCATGAGATTGCATAGAGTGTTTTCGTGGGTCCCGTTTATTATTATTGTTATATCATCTGCGTATCCAACAGTGAAATAACCCTTGTCGTTGAGTGTTTTGATGAGGCTGTTTGCTACTAGGTTCCACAGGAGTGGCGAAAGGACGCCCCTCTGTGGTCAGCCCTTCGCGACGATGGCTCTTGTGGTGTTGTTAACCGTGACTTGAACCGCTCGCAGTTTGAACATGTTGGTGATCCAGCCTCCTAGGGTCGGGTCTATGCTATGTCTGTCGAGGCCTGTGTTTATGCTGTTGAACGTGGTCTTATCAAAAGCGCCCTCGATATCAATGAAGGCAGCCAGTGCTGAGCATGTATGTTCCACTGCGCATTCAATTTTAGAAACCACGTTGTGCAACGCGGATTCTGTTGATTTGCCTGTGGAGTACGCATGCTGCTGTTTGTGAAGTGGTTTTACCCGGAGAGGCCCAACGGATGTGCCTATCGCAGAGTCTTTCGAGGGTTTTCAGTAAGAAGGATGTGAGGCTTAAGGCTTATTTGCAACGATGCACTGGTCGCCTCAAAGCTCCAGAGCCTCGAACATCGACTCCGAGTTGCCAGCCTATCGGTTTTTTATCGGTTACATTTCGGGGAGTGTGCGACGGAACTGCACAATTTGATTCCGCCAAGCCCTTTCCATCATCGGACTACAAGACGTACGGCAATGTGCCATCGGTACATGGTGGATATCCCACCCATACACACAAAGCGTTTTGAAAATACTCTCATTGTGCGTACAGCTAAGGAGTGGAATTCCCTGCCGGCGTCCTTGTTTCCTGATAGCTACAATCTGGGGGTCTTCAAGTCAAGAGTGAATAGGTTACTTCTAGGCAAGCGTGCTCCACCTTCGACCATATCATCACTTAACATCAGGCGAGAAAGTAGTAAAACGCGAGCCTATAATGAATAAAAAAAATAAAACTAAAATCTCCTCAGCCTGAAAAATAATCTCAAAATAATTATAGTGACAATAACGGGCCACACCCTTCTTAAGAAACATTTATTCAACATATAACATGCTTCAGGTATGGCCATATCGGTTCTGGCTTTGGTTCGAAGTAGAATGAGACCACCACGATCTCCCAGGCAATGGTCCTCATCTTTACTAATGAGAGGTTTTTTTTTCTTAATTCTAATCCCTTCAACGAAGTTGGCGCCTATTCTATTTCAAACTCATTCATGCTATTCCTCTATCATGCCTCTCCCCAGCGTAACGAACCTTGACTTTCCTACTGTCGAGGTAGCTGTCTAGCAGCCTTCTTATGTTCACCGGGCACTTTTCCTCAGCCAGTCTGACCTTGATGGCTGACCACCAATCACTATCGAAGCCCCCCTCTATATCCATCGATACCAGGACAATAAGCTTCTTCAGCCTCAACTTGTCCTGTACGTGCTTTACTAGCGTATAGAGGGCAACTACTGTGATGTTGGGCGTGGTAAAGTCCGGGCACTGGACGACGTCCATATCACCGTCAAAGACCGCAATTGCTGTCTTGACGGCACCGTGTGTCCGATTGCACTGGTAAATTCTCGCGCCGTGGTAGTCCTTCATTCTACCTATGCCTCCGATGTACGGCTCCTGGAGCAGTGCAAAGGCCATTTTCCTTTTGTTTACCTCAAGCATTAATTCAGTAGTTGCCAGTGCCTTTTTTTGCAAATTTGCTTTTGCTACTATGTATATTCTGTTTTTCTACCTTCTCCAGGTTTTCCTGGAGTTTAGACATGGTTTCCGTGTTTTGTTTAAAGATATGAGAGTGGTCTGCTAGCATCTTTTTGAAATCCTCTTTGTCTTTCTCCATTGACTTGCTCTCCACCCGCCATCCCGTCCCGGCTCGTCTCCTTCTTTTTGGGCGATTCCCGGAGCAGTTAAATTTTTTCGCTGTGGACACTGCTTCCTTAATCAGTTGGTACAATCTTATCCGCGGCCAGAGTAATATCAGTTTTTGTCTGTGTTTTAGGTTCCTTGAGTTGCCTAGCGGGATCTTAATTTTAACTAGACAAACTCTGGCCTCGGTGGTTTTGTCCCTCGTCTTAGCTGACTCGACCAGGGCGGGAGACACGGTGGTAGTGGCGGCAATAGAAGGGGCACTTTGTGTTTTTTTGGGTGGTGTCTGGGCCTTTATTTGAGACTTTTAAAAACTGCCAATTTGCCAGCCTCCCACTCTCGGATGCTCCTTCTCACTACTGATGTAGCTGCTGGTGAAGTTTTCTCCGGTGTTCTGGTAAAGATGGAGTTAAGTGTGGAGTTCTCATCTGTTTTTTAGGCATTATGTCGTCCTTTGTATTGGCTGGCGTTCTTATGCGCCAAAAAAGTAGTTCGACTGCGCTAGACTAGTAATACCTTTTGGGTTGTAAATGGACACCAATAGGTATACAATCCAAGTCAATCAGATTTAAAATTCTTCATCCTTTATTTTTTTTATTTATTTATTTATTCACATCATCAGCCTATTAATGTTCCCACTGCTGCGACATAGGCCTCCACTCTGTGATAGGGGATGGGCCATAATCTACCACGCGGGCCCAGTGCGGGTTGGTGGATGTCACATGCCTTCGAATTTTTGGTTCTAGGACATGCCGGTTTCCTCACGATGTTTTCCTTCACCGTTTTTGAAAGCAGTGGTGATGAATTATTTACACAAAGTAAAGCGCCTGCCTGAGTTCGAACCCACGACCTACAACTTGTAAGTCGCGGCCGATACCACTGGGCCACCACTGCTCGCTTTATATATTCGAAAAAACACCTTAACAGCTATAACGCCAATGCAATGTTACTACCATTAAAAAACAATTCAATTCAAATGCAGTTCAAATACAATTAAAATAACATGCAAATACAATTCAAATCAAATTCAAATCCAATTAATATACAACTAAAACCAATTAAAATCACTTATTAACATTTTCAATGCATTTCAGTGCTACTCCTGTAAACTTCAGACTCCTAATTATTCTTTGACCTAGTTATATAGTTTGATGCCTCGCTCAATGTAAGTGGTGGTATTTGCCTGTCTACTCTGTAGGTAAAGTCGAGTAAGTCTAGTCAGTAAATCTTGTAGCGCTGAAAAAGTTTGTCAGGTTAGGATATTGTCAGGTCTGGTCGGAGAGGCTCAAACACGTGTAGAATGTCAACATAGGTATTTTAAAAATAAAAAAAAATAAAAATAAGTCAGATTCTCCTCAATTGTTTGACTCCACAGGAATCCAGTCCTTTCAAAACGTTCCTGCAGTATGTGGTTAAAAATATATTGTAATTATACCTACAGGAACAGTATCAGCTATAAAATATTGTCAATCTAAATTATAAAATAATACTTAATTAACTTTAACCTAGTGTTACTATACGTCCTTAATACTGTTTTAAAAATAATCAAAAGCTACAGAAATATTTTAGTAGAGTTGTCTACCTTCTCTGTGTAGGTAGAGAATAGATTCTCTAAGGGAGTAAATCCCTAGCTCGTCAAGTCCATTTTTTTTGTGCCCCTTTAAAAATATAATAAAAATGCACTCTTCGTAGAATGTATTCCCTAGCCTATTTATAAATATATTTATTTTATAATTTTTATTTTAAAAACCCTCCAATAATTTGATTTTAAACTTTAAAACAATTTTTACCCCCAAAAAACTATAAAAATGCCCCTACTCTCAGTAGGTTTCCCTAGGATCCACACTATATATTTCTGGTAACTGCTCTCATAGCTATATATAGCTGGTCTATGAGCTATTGGCAGAATTTCGAGATAGATCCTTCGTCCCCAAACGGCTATGTCAAAAAATTGGTCCAAAGGCTTTCTTTCCGGTAGAAAGTGTGACAGGGGTACAGGGAGAGGAACCGGTAAAAATAACAGATTTTGAGTAGGACGTCACGTTTTCCTGTAAATTGAAAACACAGTTACCGTGCGGTCGGCCGGCAAGTTCGCTTCCGAGTAAAAAAAATATAAAGTAAAAAGTAATAAGCCGAAAATTGTGAAAAAAATAATGTAGGTTCTGAAGGCACCTTCCCAAGTATTTAGTTTTTTTTTTATATGATACGCTAATAATATTTTGGTAAAACTGGGAGCGATTACCAACAGCCGTAGGATAACTTGTTTTCAGCTTTTTTCTGGTGAATACGGCATCCGACAGTGCTGAAATCTTTTACCCGTTCCAAGGGTTTGTGGTCACTACAGATAGCACCGGTTCCAACCCCACCAGGTCCAAGGAAGATTTTGGGCAAAAGCTTAGGTATTTGAATAGTATGGTATGGTATTTCAAAAATTCTATATTTTAAAAACTATGAATTGGCACATTAACACTAAGGTATACTATTTAATTATATCTTAAAAAGTGGGGGTAAAAGATCGGTCTTCTGAGCTAGGTAGGGGGAACTTAGGGCTAAACTTTAAAAATCTCTTAAGTTTGCTCCTAGTTGGTCCTCCTGCAAATGGAATACGGCTTCGGGCTTCTCACGTCGTTTGCTCTAGAATGGGATGGTAATTGAGGTCACGGCTGCTCCGGTTCCAGATCCACGCCGGTTTTTGTTTTTATTCTGGAACTACGCGGGGGGCGCCAAGAGAATTCCAAAAAAAAACAGGTTATGCGGTAGTGTATTCCCCTCAGGATAGCAGTCATAGATGTAGCTGTCGCGCCTATGGATCCGACGCCGTACGTCAAAATAGGTTTACGGCCAGGTGTTTTCCGAGTTTTAACCTCTAAGAACTTCGAAAAAGGAAAAACAATTGGTACCAAGACACCGACTTCGGCAAACAATAGAAGTCGGTTTAATTTTTATTTTAAAACGCTTTTTATTTCACTCTTTTAAGTGTTAGTACCTCTTATTACCATGAAAATCATCTATAGCCAGACATCTCATTTCGATTCCAATAAGCCTAAACACGACTAAGATACATTGTTTTATTACAAAGTGCCTGCCGGCTTCATCATCAAATCAGTTCAATGGTACCATTTTAATCACTACCATTTATTTATATGTATTTGCTATACCGTAGTTGCTTATCTATTCGAGATGTCTTATACCCGTGATATACTTATTAAGGAGTTCCAGTGGCCATCTGTGGTCTTCTTCATCAGTTCTACTTCACCAAATGATACTTTCTGAGTGCAAAAGCTTGACATGTTATTGAAAATACCAAAATCGCTACATGTCTGCCTATAATATTTGAGGAATTCCCTCGATTCATATGAAATTCCATCATCAGATTCTGATTTGGTGACAATGTGACCACCTCGAGAGTCAACCCTTTCAAACAACAAAATAATTTTGCAAATATATGACGGAGTCATGCCCGAAAAAAACATTTTTTTCTTCCGAATTGAGAACCTCCTCGTTTTTGGGAAGTGGATTAAAAATACTGATCGAATGTTATGAAAACAATATAGGTAGGTCTCTTGAATCCCACTTGTACAAAAAACTTAACACAGAGTTAGTTGCTAACACGAGGTTAAATTTACAATTTGTCTTGTCTTGTGGGTCTTAGACTCTCAGCTCGTTGTTTGTATTATTTTGCCTATTTTTTTTTAATACTTTATAGGCTCGCGTTTGACCACTATCTCGCCTGATGATATGGTCGAAGGTGGAGCACGCTTGCCTAGAAGTAACCTTGACTTGAAGACCCCTAGGTTGTAGCTATCAGGAAACAAGGACGCCGGTAGGGAATTCCACTCCTTATCTGTACGCACAATGAAAGTATTTTCAAAACGCTTTGTGCGTATGGGTGGGATATCCACCATGTACCGATGGCACATTGCCGTACATCTTGTAGTCCGATGATGGAAAGGGCTAGGCGGAATCAAATTGTGCAGTTCCGTCGCACATTCCCCGAAATGTAACCGATAAAAAACCGACAGGCTGGCAACTCGGCGTCGATGTTCGAGGCTCTGGAGCTTTGAGGCGACCAGTGCATCGTTGCCAATAAGCCTTTTGGCCCGTCTGTCAATCGACTCAAGTGCATCAATCTGGTATTTGGCAGATCCATCCCAGAGGTGAGAGCAGTACTACATGCATGACCGAACTTGCGCTTTATACAAGTTGAGCAGCTGTTCAGGCGTGAAGTACCGTCTCACATTCGCAAGGATCCCCAACTTTTTTGCAGCCAATTGAGCCTTTGCCTCAATGAATGGACCAAAATTGAGGGTCGATGTTAACGTAACACCAAGAAGTTCGAGATGGTCCGTTATCAGCACGGTTACACCACGGAAGGATGGAGCCGGGTGGAATTGGCTCTTTTTTACGGAAAAAAGACGCCTGGGTCTTAGCAGCATTGAAACTGACTAGATTGGCATTGCCCCATTCGGAGACTGCCTCCAAAGACAGGTTCAAGCGCTGAACCATGGCCTCCCGAAGAAACCGGACTTGAGGCCCAGTAGCCCGTGCGCCAGACACGTATCTCTCAGCAACAGTGCTGTCGTCTGCATACCCAAAGGTTCCGGGTTTTAGCAGGTCATTAATGTGCAGCAAGAACAATGTTGTCGAGAGCACTGACCCCTGAGGGACTCCGGCATTAACACCTAACTGACCGGACGAGCAACCATCGATAACCACTCGGTTGGACCGATCCCTCAGGAAGTCTGCAATCCAGTCACACAGACCGAAGGAAGGAAGCTTACCAATAAGGCTCTCGTGCCAGACCCTGTCAAAGGCCTTCGATATGTCAAGGGAGACAGCAAGCGCCTCCCCGTGCTTCTCGATGGCCTCACTCCAGATGTGAATGGCATACGTTAGAAGATCCCCAGTTGACTGGTTTCGGCGGAAGCCGTATTGACGGTCACTAAGGAGGTCGTTGTCTTCTAGGTATGCGAGGAGCTTATTATTCAATACACGTTCCATACTCTTACAGAGACGATGCATGACGATGGGTCATCCGAAGAGAAGCAAGTGGGCCGCCAAGGATAGCATGCGAAGAGAGATCGCATACCATCCCAATCTGCTGACTTGTACCGCCAAACCCGCCGGGTGCCTCTTGGGCTGGGATCGGGCGGGGAGTAGACGGATACAGATTTCACCAGATAGTGGTCGGAACTACCCAAAGGTGATGATATCGACACTGAGTATCGGTCTGCATCAGTTGTCAGCAGAAGGTCCAAGCAATTGGCTGTATGTGAATCAACATCTGGCACCCTCGTAGCCCCGTGGACCAGCTGGGTGAGATTAAGCGCAATCGAAAGATTTCGCATCTCTCGTCCAGCATGGTCAGTGCACTGGTATGGGAAGAGCCACTCCTGGTGGTGGGCATTAAAGTCCCCCAGTAACACTAGTTGGGCGGAGGGGTACCGTAGCTGAGCCACATCTGCCGCCTCATTCAGGTACTGTGTGAGCCTGGTTGTCTCCAGAACACCGCTATGCGATCGGTAGACACAGGCATAGATGATCTTATCCAGACCTGTGTCCACCAGGGCCCATAGCACTGAGTAATTTGAGTCTTCAAGATCACGGAGATGCCGATAGCAGATTTCGTCCCGGGCGTACATGCATACACTAGCGCGTGGCTTGAACATGTGCTCCAGGGTAAACCCTGGGTAAGATAGGTACGCCACGTCTGACGGGCATCCGATCTGCGTCTCGTAAGGAACAAAAGTGCTGGTTTCTCAGTCTCAAGGTGGTGATGGACTGCGACAAGATTAGAGTGCAGACCTCGGATGTTGCTGAGGTGCACCTTATGTGAGAGTGAGTGCTGCCGCTGTTCAGCTTTTTTTCTCTTGTTTCTTGGCATTATTGTTGCGAGTGAAAAGGAGGGAGAGGAGAAGGAAGTGAGATGAGGTTCCACGCTTGCAACCTACAGACACGCGCCGATAGGACGCCATCATTGGGGGACTGGTCTGGAGACTGCGGGGAAGCCCGAGCCCCCCCAGGAATGTCCATCGGGCACTCTCGTCTGGTCGCCAACCAGCACGATGGCGCATTCCGGGATTTTTCGTCAGTTGGCGGGGCAGCCTTTCATGTGGGGCTGGCACACTACTTGGGCCCCCAACTACCTGCGGTCGGCCAGCGGCACACCGTGCCCCGGATCCCGCTACCCTCCGCGACCAGTCTCCCGATACGCTCATAACAACGCGAGTCAGGCCGGCCTGCCTGCAGTGGAACAACTATCTCGACGCAACTCCTCTAGTGGCTGCACCGAGCATCATACCGGAACACGACTAGGCCGCTTGGCGGTACGTCTTTGCCCGGTGGGTGGTCGCAAGCCTTCGGCCGAAGCCTACTACCAGTTTGTCACCTGATTTGCACCACCCGGGGACCACGTGTAGGGAATCGAATGGGGTACACTCCTACGGACGTGGGTGACTCAGCCCCCAAAAACCTAGCCTATGCCTGAATGTTTAAATTCGGACCGAACGACCAGCAACTCGCAAGTCGCAGCTGTTACCACTGATCCACAACTGCTTCTCCTTGTTGCTTAGCAGATATTGATTGTAATAAGTATTATCACACCAGAGAATGGGCAGCAGCGTTATCTGTGCTCTTTACCAACAAACTGCGATCGCCAACCCGTCTGCCAAGCGTGGCGATTATGGCAAACCCCCCCAAACCAATATGAATAGCACAACAAAAAAACGGCCCCGAGTGCCCGGCAGCCCGTCTACCCTCGGCTACGGTAGCGGTCGAGGCAATGGCGTGGCAAGGGGTGCAAATAAAATCCGGAGTGGACCCGGCTACCCCAATAAACACCGACGACTGGACCTGGCAACGTATAACACACGAACACTCCGGACCGACGAGAAGATAGCCGAACTCGAGGAAGAATTGAGCAGGTTACGATGGAGTATTATAGGGTTATCTGAAGTCCGAAGACAGGGGGAGGACTCGATAATCCTCAAATCCGGTAACCTGCTCTATTTCCGAGAGGGTGACCGGCAGTCCCAGGGTGGTGTCGGCTTTATCGTCCACAAGTCCCTTGTGAACAACGTGGTGAAGATCGAGAGTGTGTCGACCAGGGTGGCGTACCTTATACTCAGAATATCCGCAAGATATTCGCTGAAGGTCATACAGGTCTACGCCCCGACGACGAGGTAGAGACCATGTATGAGGATATCTCTAGATCCATGCATGGTTCCTAAACTTACTTCACCGTTGTCATGGGGGACTTCAACGCGAAACTGAGCAAACGAGACGAGGATGAGCTGCAAGTGGGGCAATTTGGATTTGGACGTCGGAACCACCGGGGTCACCTACTGGCCAGTTTTATGGAGAAGGAGGGCCTCTACATGATGAACTCCTTCTTCAGAAAGCGTGAGCACAGGAAGTGGACCTGGCAAAGCCCCGATGGTGCAACTAAAAACGTGATCGACTTCATCATGTCAACCAAGAAGCAAATGTTTAATGATGTCTCTGTGATCAACTCGGTGAAAACCGGGAGCGATCACCGCTTGGTAAGAGGCACATTGAACATTAATGTCAAGCTTGAAAGGTCTCGACTGATGAAGTCTACGTTCCGTCCAGCACAAATCCAGGTCCAAAACCCCGAGACCTTTCAACTCGAACTCCAGAATCGTTTCGAGTGCCTAAGGAGCTCCGTGGACGAATACAGCGATGGGTTCGTGGAAGCTGTCCATACGGTCGGGTCTAAGTTTTTCAAGACCCGCCGTACAGATAGGAACAGAAAGCTCTCTGGTCCTACTTTCAAGCTCATGAAGGAGAGGCGTGATATGATTCTGCAGTCTTCAGACGATGCGTTGAAATACCGGCAGCTAAATAGACGGATCTCAAAGTCCTTGAAATGCGATCTCCGCCGCTTTAATACCGAAAGTATTAAAGACGCAATTGAGCGGAATAAGGACTCCAAGGTCTTTGCAAGAGATCTGTCTATTGGGCAGAGCCAGCTCACGAAACTGAAGACCGATGATGGCAGGATCGTATACGCCAAAACGGAGCTTCTGAGGGAGATCGAGAGATTCTATGGGCAGTTGTACACGTCAACCAGTAAACCCGTCGCGAATCTAGCCAATGACCCTAGAGCTAGATTGACCCGACACTATACCGAAGACATTCCGGACGTCAGCCTGTATGAGATTAGGATGGCTCTGAAAGAGATTAAGAACAACAAGGCGCCGGGTGATGACGGAATCACGGCCGAACTCCTGAAGGCGGGAGGGAAACCGGTCCTTAAGGCCCTTCAGAAGCTATTTGATTCCGTCATAGTCGAGGGGAGGACGCCACAGGCATGGTGCAAGGGTGTGGTGGTACTCTTCTTCAAGAAGGGTGACAATGCCTTACTGAAGAACTATCGTCCCATCTCATTTCTTAGCCATGTCTACAAGCTGTTTTCAAGAGTCATGACGAATCGTCTCGCGCGCATTTTTGACGATTTCCAGCCTCCCGAACAAGCCGGATTCCGTAAAGGCTTCAGCACCGTAGACCACATACATACGCTGCGGCAGGTTACACAGAAGACCGAAGAGTACAACCTGCCTCTCTGTTTAGCGTTTGTGGACTACGAAAAAGCCTTCGATTCGATCGAGACTTGGGCTGTACTGCAGTCTCTCCAACGGTGCCAAATTAATTACCGGTACATCGAGGTGTTGAAGTGCTTATACAAAAACGCCACCATGTCAGTTCGACTTCAGGATCTGACCTCGGAACCCGTACATTTGCAGCGAGGTGTGAGACAGGGAGACGTCATATCTCCGAAGCTGTTCACCGCTGCACTGGAGGACGTCTTCAAGGTTCTGGACTGGAGAGGGCTAGGCATCAACGTCAATGGCGAGTACATCACTCACCTTCGGTTTGCCGACGATATAGTGGTTATGGCTGACACCATGGAGGACCTCAGTATAATGCTCGATGACCTCGGTAGAGCTTCCGAAAGAGTGGGTCTCAGAATGAACATGGACAAAACCTGATTGCCCATGTTACACCCACTCCTATTAAGATCGGATACTATACACTCGAAGTTGTGGGCGACTATGTCTACCTGGGACAAACGATCCAGTTGGGTAGGGCCAACTTCGAGAAAGAGGTCAACCGTCGAACCCGACTCGGCTGGGCGTTCGGGAAGTTGCGCGGTATCTTCTCGTCTAACTTACCACAGTGTCTCAAGACGAAAGTCTATGACCAGTGTGTGTTGCCAGTGATGACTTATGGCTCTGAGACGTGGTCGCTTACAATGGGCCTCATCAGAAAGCTTACAGTCACCCAAAGGGCAATGGAGAGGGCTATGCTCGGAGTTTCCTTGCGTGATCGAATCAGAAATGTAGAGATCCGCAAGAGAACCAGGGTTACCGACATAGCCCGAAGAATTGCCAAACTTAAGTGGCAGTGGGCAGGGCACATTGCTCGCAGAACGGATGGCCGATGGGGCAGAAAGGTTCTGGAGTGGCGACCGCGAACCGGAAGACGTTGCGTTGGAAGGCCTCCCACCAGGTGGACCGACGACCTGGTGAAGGTTGCAGGGATGCGCTGGTTGCGAGACGCACGGGACCGGTCAAAGTGGCGACGCTTGGGGTAGGCCTATGTCTAGCAGTGGACGTCTTTCGGCTGATATGATGAAGTATTATCAGGAATTAATAAATAAAAAATCAAGTATTTTCCAATAATTTAATCAGGACATCAAGTAATACGTAACTTTCCAGAATACATAAATAATTTTAACAATTCAATCGATTACACCATTGCCTTATCGATTATATTACATTAGTCGCTTATGTTTACTTCAAATTGATCGCTACTTTGACTAACATAGAATATCATTAAGACAGGGACCAGCCTGTTTCCACTACAAAGTATTATCAATGCTAAAATAAATAATTTTAAAATAACTGTTTACATATCAACAAAAATAAAACGCCAAAATACAGCCGTAAATTATTCGCACATTTTTTTTTATTGTTGTGTCAACAGTTTTGTGCATCCCATTGATGTTCGCTCGAAACGATGCAGAAAATAATGATCTCCAGCGAGCGAATATGGAACGCATTTTCAAAATACGAAAGAATGTTTAAATTTTTAAACGTTTTTAACTCATTAAACGTGAGAGAAGCAGTCATTATTTGCTATTACCTATTGGTATTGCGAGTGACGTTTTAGATTTAGATTATCCACACGCGGACCACTCGCGAACGTCACTTGTGGCTAGCGACAGCCACTTTTTCATAAAGCCAGATTTGAGATTAGACGCGCTTGCCGCTCTTCTCGGCCGCCCTGAAGTTGGCTAACAATGGCTGCGAGTTGCTGTTTTTGTGTGCGATTACACAAAAACAGCAACTCGCCGTGTCTTGCGCATCGGAAAGCCAACTTCAGCGCGGCCTAGAAGTTTGAGGACTAGTGTAGGTATGTATGTCTGAACTCGCTTAATATATTATAAAAAGTGGCTGTGTCTGACCACTAATGCGAGCGCAGTGGCGCATATACCACGCCAAGTCCTCTCTTGCGGTTAATCAGATTACTACTAAATTAAACATCAACAACGCCCACGATTTGTACGATATATATCTAGGCAAGTACAGAGTTGTACGCTTGTAGGGTTCCGTAAATATTATTACGAACTCATTGAGCAAACACAACAGCTTAAAATATCTCTGAATCTTAAGAAATAAATATACGTTCATAAAAGGTACAAACAGGAAGCTGTCTTTATGCACCAGGCATTTCAAAATTAATCTTACTTTAGTCTGCGGACGGACAAAATGGACGACAAACAAAAAAAAAGAATGATTTACGGAACCCTCAAAATTAAAACTATAAGGCTGGCCACATGCGAGCCATTCGTCTTCGAAGACGTTTGGTTATAACAAATGGCTCGTGTGTAGGTTGACCTAAGTTACTCAGTTAATTTTTAATTCAATTTTTTTATTTTAAAATTAGAAGTTAAATATGGCAGCGAAAGTTACGTTAAATAAATCACATAGAAGACATTAAGATTCAGTTCAATCACTTTACTCAATTATTTTAGATTTAGAATGAGATAAGTAGTCAACGTTCATTCTTTATAAACAATTCCACTTTTAAGTAATTTGTGTATTTCAGTATTTACTTTAAAATATTACTCGCTTTGTTAGCCAAATGAGGTATTTACGTTTTAATATTTGGCTTTTATTTTTATATTATTAACAGTAATAACAACCTTTTCAATGTACGTACGTTCTTTTTAAGGCAATTGTTTGTTATTAACTAAGATATATTTACGTTATTTGTGTTTAAAAGTAGAGTAAGGAGTACTTTCTCGATTGATAGATATCCGCAGCCGAATTGCGTAAGTGAATTCGGCAAAGGAAAAAGTTTGGAACCTTCAAAGAGTTAGAATCATTTCTTTCAACTTTTTCGGTATTGCGAAACTAATTTGGAAAGAGTACGATCATCCTCCTGAAGATTTATTTCCAAATAATTAGGACATAATTTAATTTTGTTTTACTTACAACTAATGGTCTTCTAATGCTTTTAATTAAAATGTATAATGGTTCCTTAAAACTGACAAAACAGTTATTCTTTACAATCAATTCTACGTCAAAATATTGGTCATGGAAAGATTCATCTCCTTTCCTTTTCAGAGTGTAATATGCAATACGTAAAGTCGTTTTTGTGAAGGTTCCAAACTGTTTCCTTTGTCGGTTAAGGTTTGGTTCTATGGAGTGAAGCAACAGTGATTACTTATCTCACAGCTAGACGATTACAACTAGATTATAGTATAGATTGCTTTGGTCGTATATAGTTTTTACAGCCACCGACAAAATAAACGGTTCCAAATTAATGCGCTTTAGTCCAGCCAAAACGTGTAACAATTAAATATAAGAGGCATGCGTGCATTTGGGTTAAAATGTGTCTTGAAAACGATATTCTTTTCGCGGTGGTCGTTAAACTTATCCGATAAAGAATATCAAGCTTCGGAATTCCGAATCCCGAGTTTCCAGTTAGATACATATTAGGTACAGCGAAAAAGACAAAGTCTATTCTAGGACCTTTCATTTTCAAATAATGTTAAGTACCCAAAATGCACTTCTAAATGACAAAAAAAAATATTGCATTGTAACATCGATGATTTAAATCGGATTACCTATATTAAAAATTGTGCAACACAAGGCTTGCGTCCAGCACACTACGCTTGCAAAATGCATGCGCTAGCCTCGCGATTTGGGTGAAGGCTCCCACATACAGGTGCAATGCGACAATGTGACGGTGACAACCCTTCTTTCAATCCTTCAGAAATTATATCCGTAGAACATTTTTTATGTTAAATTTCGGTTTGTACCTGGAGACACAATGTCCCATTAATACTACTACTGGCGGGTCTGCAATACCCGAAAGCTTATACCCAGGTGGATTCTTCATATGCAGGAGCGTATATTTGATTCGAAATTATAAGTTGGATTCATCTTGCAACCACATTTTGAGCAGTTCGTTACATCTTTAAAGGCCAACGCAGACCGGGACGGGATGGCAAGGGATTTATTTTGCCGTCAGTCAGCGCACACTATCCGCTTAGATACCGCGGCATTCCAGCTCCTTGCCACGGCGTGCCGCGGCACGACAAAGCATGCCTCGGCAGCTCCTGCTGCCCGATACACATTTAGTCTCATATCCCCCGCTTATCTACCCCCGCCTCACCCCGCGGTTTGACACAACGAGCGTCGGCGTCGGCGTCCTCGGTATGCCGTTGCCTACCGCAGTACGCCACGGCATCCCGCAGCGGGAGCCCGCGGTGTGTCTTTCAATGCCGTGCAATGAAATCTCTTTCGATGCGACAGCATCATTTTAGAGCATAGAAATTTATGTCGTATTTCTATATTGATACGTTTGAATGTCCATTGGAAAAATATGAAATCCCTTGCCATCCCGTCCCGGTCTGCGTTGGCCTTAACTATCGCTGATCTGAAAATGGGCATGGCGGTAAATTCCACATCTTTTCATTATCAGAGATTTAAATTATCGATGTTATCTCATGCATATAAAGTAACATAAAGTAAGTGCAATAGGTATCTATTGTGTGCATCCCTTATTATTAATCAAACATGAATGATTATCCTATATTTATTTACTATTTGCTTATAATTAAGAAGTATAAAATGGCGGTAGAAACAAAATGAGGGCATTTACAAGGATAGTTTAGTGGAAGTCTAAACTGAAATCAATATATAAGTATCAACAAAAGGTTTTTGATAAGGTTATAAAACGCTAAAGGCTAAGCTAGATTTTATATTCGAATTTGTTACGTAGAGACTATTGGATTAATGGAATCAAACATTAAGGGGTGACAGATGTCAAAAATTAAATGGCCGATTCTGGCGCCAAAATATCATTTGAAAAGTTATTATGGCCGACACGACACGATTGTTTTTCTGTTGAATTTTTCCACGGACAGGAGACCCATCCACGGTAAATAATCCACATTATCTTTCTAAAGAATCATGTGACATTGTTACGCCCATGTGGGTGAGGACCAAATTTTTGACGTAATCGCACAACGGAAAATGTGTCACACTGGAAAATAAATGTAGCACAATATAATTATTAGGGTATGCGTAAATAGTTGTAAGATTTTAGATAGGTAAGTGTTGGTATAGGTAAGTGGTGGTTCTATTTAGGTACCTTTATTTTCCAGTGTGACACATTTTCCGTTGTGCGATTACGTCAAAAATTTGCTTCTGACCCATGTATAGTTCGTAAGTATTTTTACTGTTCTTAGTTAAGAATTGTATACATGAATAACAGAAAAACGATCGCATTGCATCTTATTACAAAACGAGTTGTACCTTCAGTCCAAACCAAAACTTTCAAGATAGTTATTGTACCTACTTTAAACTGTATGTAAGTATAACTTACAGTTGTGAATAGGTTGGTACGAAAAACCAATTTATATCTGTTATAAATTCTAAATTGACAATGAACTTAACAGTAGTTTGAACAAAGTTCAAAATACATTAGCTTTTCTTATTTTGGGCTAAAGTTAGAACTAGTTTTGTAGTAAGTGTTCGTGGCTTAAGGATTTCTATACGAATTGACGCTGCTCTTCAAAGCATAGTCAACAATATCTGCTTAACGATGTTTGAATGATAAGAAGCTCTAGACAAAGTGGCATTTTATTGTATCAGCGATAACTATTGTCAAAAAGGTCATTGGGCATAATCTGACCGGCTTTGCGAAGAGTAAATTAACCAAAATAGTTTTGAACTAAACGCGACCTTTCATTGCATATATTTATTTTATTAGAAATCGATAGAAAAAATGTACAGGCTGGTAAAAAAAAAATATCAGTGGACTTTATTTTTTGTCAGAAGTTTAAAAAAAAAAATGTTTTTCCTTAAGTTTTCCGTGTGTCATTACTTTCCAGAATTTGATCCTTATTAGCGACAATATCAGTGTGTTATTTTTTTAAATCAACGGGTTCGATTCCTGGCTAAGAATATTGAGTTTTCAAACAGCCCCTAATGCAGTTTTCGTTTTCATCAAAACGGTCCCGAGACTCCTTTCAGAGTTTGTAGCTTTGCCTCATAGTTTCGGCTTTGGCCCACTTAAAAAACTCACACTGTAAACGATATTTTTATATCTTTTGCGACATTCCCGTGACTCACATTAACGTGATTGATGCCATAGTAAATCAGAGCCATACATCAATACATTCTGCTATATTTCGCTTGTGTACGCCATGGGTATGGTTTCCATACTATGATGCCCAATGACCTTTGTTGTATTGACAGAAGCGCTAGAGAAATGTCACATGGTCAGTCCTTACGTTGACTTTTAGACTATCATTTTAGGTAAATGTCACTTTGTATATAGCCTATTAAGATTCCGCTGTGAAAAAGAGACAGTGCTCTTCGTCGTTTATAGCTCCGTCTCTCTCTCACACAGTTTAGTTTTGACGTCATAGTAAGACCCCAGGTATATTAAAGGACCACCCCCTCCCTTTTACTTAATTGGCCATTCCCAAAATAGAGAATATCGAATATGAGCTACAGATAAAATATAAGGTAAGGAAAAACGGTAGTCCAAAAATTAAATAGTCTTATTTCTATAATCTTAAACCTATTTTCACAAAATTACATCTAAACATCAACATTACAGATAAAGAATTCACTAAATACAATTTATTTAATTCAATAATGTAATTATTAATAAGCGTAATAGATCAAAACATTAATGTTTTTTTTATTAATTTCTTCTTTTTTCTTCTTCACCTCGGCGGTAGTAAGCCACTGTGATTGCTTCTTTTTTTAAACTCAAAACGATTTTTGGAGCCTAAATTTTTTGTCATAAAAAAATACAACAGAAATAATATTTTTTCCAGTTCGGACATTTTACCACTGGTTTCTGGAAGGAAGTAACCGTCGCATTACAAATTAAACGCAAATCAAGTGATGTGGTTGGCTGTTGAAAACTCATCCAACCAATCACAGCACCTAAGCGCGTTTGACAATTTTGTCACATTAATTTTGCTTTCCAGAAATTGGGCCTTTGCCTCTCAGATTTCAGACAAGTAGGTATCGGATTTTATATTCTATAATATCAATTTTGTTGTGCCTTAATTTTGATGTCCAACGCAAAATTATATTCTTAGTGTAACACTTGATTGCTTTGAGATTCAACATTTTAAGGATGCCGTCGACTTATAAAAGAGAACGACGTTGAGATCTAAAAAAAATACAAATACAACATGAATATTTTTAATGGATTTTCAAGATAGTATTGAGCTATATCGTACAGTCCACCGCACTTCAATGGTAACACAACCTAGAGCTGGACTTGCATAGTACAGTCAACTACAAATCTGTGGTAAACACTTGACATTTACAGCACATTTATGTCGTAGCAATAAGGGTGAATTTTTTCACTGAGGCGCGGTTGACTGTATGGATTTCCAATATGATAAAGAGGCCAGCTTATACCGGTATTAGCAATGATATTCTAGTAAACAGATAGGTTATACACTCACAAAACAACCGAAAAAAGTGTTCCGCACAGCAGCGGTAGCACACATACACACTTTTCATTCATCTGACATTTCACTACAAGGCGAAAGGGATGGCTTGATAAAACCAACAAGAAAAAAAGAGATAGCTAGTGTTTGTCACTTGCGTGTGAATGTAAATAAACATTATTCTGACCACCAATGTTTTTTTCTTTTTCTAACCTCCAAATATCAAAATATTAGGGAAAAAATTGAATGGATTAATAAATTGAGGTGTATTGCGTACTTACATATAGTATGAGATCCCTTCTGTTTTATGTACTTTGGTATCATAATTGGTACACTTTCTAAATACACACGATTAGTGATGGGTAACTCGTCATTTTTATATGAGGTTGAGGGAGCACCTCATTTTACCTCGCGAGTTACTCACGAGGTACCCCTCATTTGAGGCGAGGCATCGTATGTCGGCATATTAACCTCATGAGCCGAACTCAGCCGATTGTCAGAGGCAGTGGCAAGCGAGGCGAACAGGCGCGTCGACTCATGAGTACTCACGATTCCGATTTTTACGTCTCCCTCACTCACATAATTTTCTTTCGCTCATAAATTATAGACCGCCAAAATAAACGAATCGTTGACAATTGAATACCAATCTAATGTCAATGTTTTTAGAGTTTATAGTTTAGAGTTCATAGTAATAGCAATAATAAAATATTTTCTCTTTCATTCGTTTTGAGTACCTAATAAACTAAACTCACTCAATCACTCAATACTCACTCGCGAGTACTCGCCTGAATACAATGTCAATTTTTGAATGAGGACGCGTGAACGAGTGAGGTGGTTCAATGTTGAAATTCGAGTAACTCTTTCAATTTGCGATCACGAGTACCTCAAATGAGGCACCTCATGAGTGAGGGACACATCTCTACACACGATGGTATTTTATTAATTTTGTTTCAACTAAGCGTATCGCTCTTCGCCATGCGTGACATAGACTAAAGACTATTACGTCCCAATTAGGACGTATTCGAGTCTTCACAATGCGCGCGCTCATAACATATCTGTTTACTAGAATATCATTGGGCATTAGTTCCTACTGACGATTGATACACTATACCTGAAAACGTAAGCAAAATTTTGCGTCAGACATCCCAAAAATAAAAACCGAAAAAGTGGCTCTCAATACTTCAAATCCTGAATACATTTACATCCCTCATCATCTAGACCTGCTATGAGTTCTCCAAACCCTTGACTTCGAAGGTCTTCCCCTCCAGATTCACGTCTCCATAGTCGCGGTCATCGAACTCCGAGTCTTTGCCGTTCTGAACTGACTCTACGGCAGGACCATAGAGTTTGACACATAAGACGTCCCTGTAGTTTTCTAACGCGAGTGCCAGGACCGAACCCCCGAGGAGAACTTCGCAGGATAATATTCTTTCAGGTGGAGTGTAGACTGCTATCGGTTTTCCTGTGGATAGAAAAGAGTTTTATTTAATCTTTTTAACCCCCGACGAAAAAAGAGGGTTGTTATAAGTTTGACGTGTGTACCTGTGTGTTTGTGTATGTGTGTATTTGTCTGTGGCATCATAGCTTCTAAACGGAAGAACCGATATTTTTTTAGAAAGTTATCTTTATCGATAGTGTTCTTAGCTATGTTTGATGCAAATCGGTTCAGCCGTTCTAAAATTTTGAATCAGGGTGTTTTCGCAAGATATTGATTACGTATTCAATAGATTGTCGATCGAAGCGTGTCTACTACTAGATAAATTATGTAGCATGAAATAAAAACGTGTTCGGGGTTTTCTATATTTTTTTATTTTACTTGTCATAAAGGTCTAGACTGGTCTGGTGTTCTAGTCTTGATTTTGGGTAGTGAGTTGACTTACTATGGCTATGCCCGTTTATCTTGATTGAAAACAAGCAGTCGCCTACCTCTTAATTGGTTGCAACTTAAGGTTGATTGTAACTTGCACTTCACAGAACAATTTTTCTGTGACAGTTAAATAAATTTTGTGGAAATTATTGTCAAAAGTCAAAGAAATAAAATGATGATTCTCACCAGTATGCAAGTCCCACAGCCTGACGGAGATGTCTTTGCACGTGTCATCAGTGGACATCAGCACGCCTCCCGACTTCGCCAGCCGCAACATAGACGGCGCTGCCACGTGCCCGCGGAGTGTTAGGCGGCAGTTACCTGGTGATAGACCGGTTATTTAGTCTAATATTAGAGTTAAAGGTAGTTTATAAGTACTGTTACTATCGGTTATTTTAATTTACATTAAAATAACGAAATTTAGCATAATGATCATTTTGGAAGAACTTTATGACGCAACATTTATTAGGCATAAATGTTGCGTCATAAAGTTAATTACCATAAATATTGTTGGCATAATAATAATGAAGCATTATTTTATAAAGTGTAATGTTATAAACGCGTAATGTATACGATATAATTCTTATAAAAAATAAAACATGTTCGCGGCTCAAGGATCTTCTCAAGATCTCAAGTGCCACCCCCGCCGCACCTTATTGTAATCCATTAGGCTAATTCCCAAATTATAATAAATAATGTAAGTACATAACATCAACTTTTTTTCATGTTTTAGAAATATTATGCCTTAAAAATTGATGCTACTCCAAATTATGCCAAAACAATTAGACCAAATGACAGTTATGCAACCCTATGCATTATGCCAAAGTATTTTTATGTTTAAAGTTATGCCAAATAATATTATGCCTAAACATGTTATGCCAAGAGGGGGATTGCCGTTACTATCAGTCTGACTGTATCGTAGGCACGTTTCAAGTCACTCAACTAACACAACTTTGGTATAAATAGTTAGATAAGTAAAATAAGAAGTTTGTTGGAGTCTTGACTGTTTCAAACTACACTATTGTTTTAACTAGTTGGCCCAATGTGTGAGAATCCTCATTAGAACTCGTACAGAAAATCAATATAACAATTTGGAGTCAGTGACCTGAATTATTTATGCAATTAAATGCAACTATTCATTCTAAGATCGTTTTATAGTAAGATTCATCAACGAGAACTCACATTCACTATACAAGATTAATTTCTAAAGCAGCAGTACCTGAACTAAAAATCATTCGCCATCTTTATCGGCATTCAAGAGCAGTTCGAATCAGTAATAAAAGAGGTCCCTTATCCAGGAGGATACTAAATAGGAATTTACACACTACAACTGACCTGTAACCAAGTCCCACACCAATATCCTGGTGTCAGCCAGACCTGACACCACACACCCGTCCACGGAGCTGATGGCCAACGCCACGGTGTCGCAGCCAGGCTTCCACTTCTTGAACAGCGTGCCTGACTGCAGGTCGTAAACTACGATGAAGTTGGGGCTCGGCTCGTCGAGTTCACGGGAGACTACGCAGACGTAGGATCCTGGGGGAAAGAGAGACAGGTAAGATTTTTTTTAATATCGCACCATTGTGCAGGAACGTGGAAATTGATTCATCGAAGACCTGCAGGGCTATAAGTAAATTGATTTTATAAAATATATGATTTTGCAAAAGAGGCCAGAGAGGTCACAAGGACACTTATGTTGTTTATATCGGTTCAAAATTTCAACATTTCCGACAACTCGAATCAATGAATTGCCCTGACAATAAATATACATGGGCAATTGGGCCTTTTGTGGTAGAAATAAGGAACTCAGACTTTAATTTTAGCCAAACTATTTTACAAAAATCTTTTTTACAAATAAATAAAACCGACTTCCAAATAAAAACATTACTAAGTGAAAAATAACTTCAATATCGGAAGTCGGTGTTCCTGTTTTCGTTTCTTAATTTTTTGACACCGCCTTCCGAAATTGAAGTTATTTTTCACTTAGTAGTGTAAAAACACCAAAAATAAAAATTTGGCAGCAGGTTGTATTTAAAAAATAATAGCTTTCACTCACTCCTTATTTTGAGTGTCATTCTGAATTTCGACAGTTAATTATTTCGACAGAGTCTCAATTTCGAAAAACAGTAGTTCGACAACTCATTGCTTCGACAGAACATATATTCGACTAGCATTAGTTCGACAGATTATACTTCGACAACACACATCTTCGAAGAACACTACTTCGACAAAACCATTCCTCGATATGCACTTGTTCGACGGATCTCTAGTTCGACGGAACATAACTTCGACATAATACTGCTCTGAAATGTGACAATAATAATTGAATTTCGCTTTATATGAAGTTGTAGGCGGGCAGTGACCAATCTAAAAGAAAGAAAACAAAACCGATGAGTCAGGGCCGACTTAAACCTATTGGAGGCCCTGGGCACATTAGGATAATGAAACCCCTAGATACATTTATTGCCGAAAAATCAGACATACATTTATTGCAGAAACTTGACACAGTTAGTTTGTTGGATTCGGTTTCTCAATGACATTGTTTATGTATAAATTTTATATCTATATGTATGTATCTAAGTATATATTTTTAAGCAGTAAGTTTAGTAATTTCTTTTTATTTTATTTTTTCTACTCGTTCTTTCAGTTAATTGCACCTGCCATGTTTTATCTCTGCACCACCCTAAGGTCGAATTAAGTCCGCCTTTGTATTTGTGCATAAAGTTTTAATAAATAAATAAATATTTCCTTCGAAAAAAATCGAGTATGACTGACTACAATAACTTCTTGCCTATTAGTTTTTGCATGCGCGAAGCTACTCTACTCTCGCCCGAAAATCAGGCTTTCCGATTTCAGCATGTACAATTTATGTAATGGTAACACTGCTTTAAGGCTGGGTTATTCGAGTCTGTAGGGGTCAAAAAGGCTAACAACGCCCGCGAGACATTACGTAAAAAAAAAGAACCGCTCAAGTGCGAGTCAGAAAATGATCCTTGATTTTCCTCTTGAAGAAATTCAGAGAAGGGCTGTCGCGTAGGGAATGTGGTAGAGAGTTCCAGAGACGCACTGCAGTAACAGAGAAGAAGCCATCATAGCGGCTAGAAGTGTGACGTGGGGTACGTAGGAGAAGAGAAGTGGAAGTGCGACAGGGTTCACCCCTCGGGACAAAGTACCCAAAGCGTTCACGAAGGTATTGAGGAGAATTAGGGTTGTGTAGGATAGTATAGAAAAGAAATAGGATATGAGTATCTCGACGACGCCGAATCAGCAGCCAGTTCAATTTAGTCCGAAACGCCGACACGTGATCGTATTGTCACATTTTAGAGCAGTATTATGTCGAAGTTATGTTCCGTCGAACTAGAGATCCGTCGAACAAGTGCATATCGAGGAATGGTTTTGTCGAAGTAGTGTTCTTCGAAGATGTGTGTTGTCGAAGTATAATCTGTCGAACTAATGCTAGTCGAATATATGTTCTGTCGAAGCAATGAGTTGTCGAACTACTGTTTTTCGAAATTGAGACTCTGTCGAAATAATTAACTGTCGAAAATCAGAATGACACTCCCAGAATAGATTACCCGAATAAAATGTAACTTGAACAGTGGAATCCGAGGGAATGGAATACCAGGGTGAACTGTAGACATCTGCGTACCCGTTTAGAGCTTACTGGCATGATGGTATGTTATGAAGTGGTGTAAACAATAAACAGACATGCGATTGCAGCTATCCCGAGTGATTTGCCGCCATTTTTTTTTTTTTTTTTTTTTAAACGTTGCTCCACACTAGGAATTTCTTCCTGTATCGTGGGTGCGTTTACAAACATATAAACTCACATACACAACACCCAGAGCCGGAACAACTATCTGTAGGTCATACAAATATTTGTTCCGTGCGGGAATCGAACCCGCGACACGCAGCGCAGCAGTCTATCGCTCAACCACTGCGCCAACCGTGCGCCCTAAATTTATTGAAGTGTACTGTTGTATATCTCCGAAGATCTTCATCAGATATTAACCAAATTTAAATGGGACCATTTCGGAATAAACTTCTTTCGAGCAAAAAATGAATTTTGCAAATCCGTTCATATATGACGGAGTTATGCCCGCACATACATTAAAAAAAACATATAAACATCCGAATTCAGAATCTCCTCATTTTGGGAAGTCGGTTAAAAAAGGAATAAAAGAATAAAAAGCATGTTTTACTTTCATAATATTACTTATTTTTGAACGTGAAAGTATTTTTCGAATTTTATTGTCTGGTCTCTAATTTCACCAGACCCAAACAGCAGTGAAATGAATATGCCAGTTTCGCAACTCATTTTTATGCTTCGTCTTGATAATTTAACCCCAGGAGTGGACTTACCCTCATAAGTAATAGCAGCCTTGGACGTGATGAAGTCGTGGTGTGGTATCCTCAAGTCGTACAGCAGTTTACGAGATGTGAGCGACCATACCAAAAGAGGGAACGGCTTCTGAGTCTCATCTCCACATACTAGAACCCTGAAGAAGAACAAAAAGTTCAAGCTAAATTTCTACTTTTAGTTGACAAGAAGATTATTTTCTTCTAGTGATGGCAAGCAGCATAATTGCGTGTGTGAATTCGGCAAGGCAAAGGGTTTGACCCTATGAAAGAGTATGACATATTATATAAATTTTAGACGCTTTCATTGGTCGTAGATACTATTTTCGAAAGACTCCAATAATTTTTGCCAATACGTAATTATATAAAGAGAATTTGTCATACCCTTTCATGGGGTCAACCCCTTTGCCTTACCGCATTCACACATGTAATTAGGCTGCTGAAGTGACATAATGTAGCTAGATAGTGTAATGGTAGAATATTGTTTGAATGTCTTCTACAGAACTTAGTTAAGAGGTCAAGAACTGTGACGACAGTGAGCGTAAGTTTCTTTTAGAAAATAAGATTAAAAAATAATAATAATTATATTATAATAAAAAATAATTATATAACTAAAATTATTTATTTTAACTACATTAAATTAATTTTATTTATTTAAATAAAATTCTGCTGATTCCTTTCGTACCTTCCATCACCCGAAACCAGCAGGGAATTAAGGAATCTGTCTTCTCCAGCTTTGAACGTTGTCACACAGTCACCTGAAAATACGAAATCCAGATTAAATTATTATTATCTTTTTAAATACTTGTTTCCAATTGATATTTTTCCACTTAAACAAATATCAACTTTATGTAAATGTATATTAAGTTGATTTTAGAATGACTAGTACAAGTAATGAAAAGGTCATATAATGCTGAAGTTTTTACGCCAGCGACAACGCTGTGTGGTCTCTGTGTCTATGTGTCTCTCTAATCTAAATTGTATGTGTGTGTGTGTGTATGTACGAACTTTCAATAGAATAAGAGGCGACGTTATACCACAGATTAATACTAGCATACAAATGCCTCATCCCATACAAACAAAACCGTGCTGACGTAACTACCGTACGGATATAGATGGTGATCTATCTAGCGCCGTGGAACGGAACCGAACGCGATCGATTTACAAAAAATAATCAGTATAATCAGACGAAAAACGCTGTTTACGTATCTGTATGCTAGTATTATATCATCTGTGGTTATACCGTCAAACGGGATGAATAGGAATGCAGAAATGAATAGAAATAAAACTTTGAAGGGAATTTTCACGTTTTTATTTTTGCAACGTTTTAGTGGGTAAGTACTACAATATATTAAATAATTATAAAAAACCCGGCCAAGTGCGAGTCGGACTCGCGCACGAAGGGTTCCGTACAATTATAGCAAGAAACGGCAAATAAATCACGTTTGTTGTATGGAAGCCCCACTTAAATATTTATTTTATTCTGTTTTTAGTATTTGCTTTTATAGCGGCAACAGAAATACATCATCTGCGAAAATTTCAACGGTCTAGCTATCACGGTCCATAAGATACAGCCTAGTGACAGACAGACAGACGGACGGACTGCGGAGTCTTAGTAATAGGGTCCCGTTTTTACCCTTTGGGTACGGTACCCTAAAAAAAGATGCTTTCTTTGAAACCAATAAAGTGGTATCACATTTCAAATCCTAACCTCACCCCTGCATTCCAATTCACTCGTTTTGTTACAATTTTTTTTTTAATTAATTCCGAAATAGGGATGTTTCCTGGGTAGAAAAATGATAATTCTATTTAGCCCACCGGTGAGATCATCAAATAATATTGGACACGTATTCTTTGCTTTACCAAATCAATAAAAAATTACAAAGATAAAGTGCATCAAAGATCAGGAGTGGGGGCTTGTGACGTCACTAAGGCAGTATAAAGTGTACTAGCGGCGTGACGTTTCACGATATTTCAACGCATTATATCGTCGTCACTTATGTTTACGTGTCAAAATAAAAAATACGTGTCCAATATTTTTTAATAAACTACCTGACGGACAAAACCAAATTTTCAGTAAACTACCGTGCTGCGGAAAGTTCTAAAGTTTTACTTATTAGCCGAGTGTACACTCACCAGTCTCAATGTTCATGAGGTTGACGTACATCCGGTTCCTGGACAGCGCGACCAGATGCTGAGGGTCGTGCAGCCCGTAATACGGCATCTTCTGGTTCATCACGCCTTTCAGTGCTACCAGGAATGTACCCTGCGACAAATGGAAAGCGGTTTGTGAGATACTTGCTTCGGGTTAGAGGTAAAGGCCATAGCACACTTATCAACTCGGAAAAGGATCGTAACCTTATCGCCTGGCTGCCACCAGCAGCCTTATTGCGTAATGAATTCGGCAAGGCAAATGGCAAAGATTATGAAAAAAACCGGCCAAGTGCGAGTCGGACTCGCGCACGAATGGTTCCGTACCATTATCGTAAAAACAGCAAAAAAAAACACGTTTGTTGTATTTTATTCTGTTTTTAGTATTTTTTGTTATAGCGGCAACAGAAATAAATCATCTGTGAAAATTTCAACTGTCTAGCTATCACGGTTCATGAGATACAGCCTGGTGACAGACAGACAGACGGATAGTGGAGTCTTAGTAATAGGGTCCTTTGGGTACGGAACCCTAAACACGACAAATCACATAGACGGAAATCTACATCGCGTCTTTCATCCCGCATGTGATTGTTCTTTTTTTCATACTCTTTGCCCTTTGCCTTGCCGAAATTATTACGCAATAAGGCTGCAAATCAGACGAAGAGCCGTAATCTCAATAACGAAATGCAAGTTGACCACGCACCGCACCGCCATTAGTGAGGGCCCCGATGCGAGGCGATTACGTTACGATTCCGATTTGTGTGCGTTGCAGTAGAGAGTTTCATACAATAGTACATTGTGTATTAAGGGCGGTAAGTAAGAAATTACGATCGAGGCTCTAGTAGAAGCCCGAAGTCGAAGACTGAGGGCTTTCTGAGTCGAGGTTCGTAATTCCCGTACCGCCCGTGATACATACAATGTTTTTCATCACATTTGCGAGTAATAATTATGAATTATAGCTTTAATACACAAGTCAGCACAGCTGTTATTAAGAAATACGTAAACTTTTTTTAAGCGGTTGGCGAATTTTTGCCCACACCACAGATTATACAGGGTTTCGTTCAGAAACTTTAAGGGCAAATGTATACAGCCATGACGGAGTGTAAAAGAATTAAATAATTTCGACGTTTTCATACTATAACTATTAAAATCGATTATTAAGAACATTAGTTGAGTATTTAAGTAACATGTAGCGAGATTGCAAAGAAATTCCTGTTTAGATAACATTTTAAGACAATTTTTCAATTGCGTGTAAACTCCTTGCTTGAGCTTGCATGACCTGTGTGCTGTGCCATAAATTAAAAAAATATTACTTACCGCCCTAGGGTTTCATGACAAAAAGAAAGCCCGAGGGTTTTATATGGGGCATTACGGCCAAGTTAACCTGTATGTTTAGATACTTTTTACGTGCAAGTGTGATGAAAAGAATATTGCAAGGCTCGAGTTGATACGGTGACGATCCCTTTCTTCCCACAGGACAAGATTTGTAAAGGAGTCAAGAAGCGACTGCAGTGATAGCGCGCCTATTTGGCGGGCTATGTCCGCAGCCGTCTCCTTGAGATTCGGCCCATCAATATGTTGGTGGATCCCGTTCCAAGTTCATAAGTGTGCTATGACCTTAAAACGTCTGGGTCGCGACGAGACAAACTGATTAAGATAGCTATACAGAATCGAACTTTATTTGCCACACAAAAATGGACACATTTCAATGAGAAACAGATATATTGTTTCTTGCTTCATTTCAGATTTACGAACGGTGATTTCATCAGAGGCCTTAGTGCGAGTTTTTACTCGCGCTCAATCAAGTTAACGTAAACGTCAATTTGTATTGAAATTAGATAAGCGCCGTCGGTTAGGTGAAACCACTTTTTTTGTATACATTTTGACATAAGAGATCTTTTACGTTAACGCGATTGAACGTGAATAAAAACTCGCACTAAGGCCTCAGAACTATATGGTGTAGGGTAGAATTAGATCGACTTAGACTTTGTAAACTAAAGTTAGCGTTTCATACGAGTTTGAACCGTATATTAAGTTCATAAGGTTAATATTCGTAATAAACAACTATTATCTTTCGCTAATACAAATACGAACATTATTCTCTTTAGAAAAAGGTTCATAATCGTATGAAACGATGAATTTATTTAGCAAAACTCAAAGTCGATTGATTATAGTCCCCGGCGTGTAACTTGGCAAGGTTTTGGCGTAGTAGGGGTAAGTTCGCGCATAGTGCACGAACTGACCAACCACCATATAGAGCGAACGGAACGTGGACGCGACGCTATTGGTCAGTCGATCCTTGTGTCAGCTGACCAACCAATCGCGCACTCGGAACGGTGCTGAACGTTCCCCGCGTCCCGCTTAGTAACCAAAGAGACCTAAAAAACGACTTGTGCGCATCTAACGACTCTTGCTACAAGTTACTTGCCGGCCATTATACCCTTGGCTCTATTGTCTTCACTAGGGATTGCAACTAACCTGATCTAAGTTATAAACTCTAAGCTCCCTGCGACATAGCACCACACACTTGTATTCGTCGATTGGCACCAAGTTTATCGGATGCGTCACCCCGACCATCCTCCTGACCATTTGACACCTGCAAGAGTTTCACAAAAGTTAATATAAAAAAAGAAATGAAAGAAAAGAGCGAAACTTAGGCCCAGTTTTTGATCCATAGTTAACTAAACCAACGGTATTTTTTTTTCGGAAAACGCGTATATTTATCGATTGTAAGTCAAAAAAAATATGGAATAGCTAACTATCCATCTTATTTGATCATTTGTGTGGCGAATAATTGATGCAAAAACGCATTTTACCAAGATATAAAATCATTGGTTAGCATATTTAACCATTGGTTGAGTTAACTACGTATCAAAATACTGGGCCTTAGTCCTACGCACTATCATAAATGCTTAAACTTCATTAACTGTCTTATTACAAAACGAGTTCTATCAATCTAAGGTTGACTTCGAGCCAGTATTGTATTTTTAACTTTATTCCTAAAACATAAAATTCCGAATTCAAAAATCCTTTTTAACAAAAAAAATACCGATGACATAACGAACAGAAAAGCAAAAAACAAGTTTTTTTTTTTCAAAATACCATGTCGCAAAACAAACAAATATGCATATTAATTACCTTAAGCGTAGAATGAGCGAAGCTAGGTTAATTTTCGTTGATAGTTTGTTTGGCGCCACCTCAAAATACTAGGACTACAATATTTTTTTTTAAATTTTGCTTTCGTCGTATTTTTTCTTTATATGCTTTTTTTCCCTTTTTGTTTACTTAATTTCAACAGAATCGGTTCACAATTGAAAATTCAGTGGTCAAATTACCAATAAATCCTTTCTTTCTACCTTTAGTGGTGGGTAGGTATTATTATTATTATTATTTTTTTTTTTTTTTTTTTAAACGTTGCCCCACTCTAGGAATTTCTTCCTGTATCGTGGGTGCGTTTTACAAACATATAAACTCACATACACAAACACCCAGAGCCGGAACAACTATCTGTAGGTCATACAAATATTTGTACCGTGCGGGAATCGAACCCGCGACACGCAGCGCAGCAGTCAATCGCTCAACCACTGCGCCAACCGTGCGCCCAATTTAAATGTGACTGTTAACTTTGAGTTATATATACAAATGCCAATAAAAAAAAATCCGACTAGTCTATAAAAAAATATGCCTGGTCATACATAAAAAATATACATGTCGAATTAAGAACCTCCTCCTTTTTTTTCGTCGGTTAAAAAGTGACTTACGCTTGTGTTTTGGAAATAAATTATCGACGGATTACAAATTCAATGTAAGTCAAGTGATCCGATTGGTTGTTGACAATTCAGTCAACTATCACAACAGCTCACGCGCATCTGATTTTATCACTTTAATTTTGTACCTAATATTAACTATTCTGGTTCCAGAAACATGGTTTTAAATTCAGTTTTTTATTTAGAACTTGAGCCCAGTCGGAATAAAGTTCAAAATATATTAACTGACTCGAAAGTGTTGCTTTGTACTTAAGTTAATGCTCAACCTGTACAGTCATATTATATACTCACTTCAGTACATCCCAGACGCAAATCTCTTCTCTATCAGTCGAGACCGTGGCCACAAACTTGCCCCGACTATCGAACCTCACAATCAAATCATAACTCTTCATATTAAACCCATCATTAATTGTAAACTCCATTTTTTCCTTCGTATCCACAATCTTCCAGAAATCCAAGTTCTCAGGATACAAAGTAGGAACCGGAGGTTCTCTGATCTCCCTCATCCAATCCTGAACAATTTTACTTTTAATTTGATGTCCATTTTGCTGTCGTTTCTCCATGGTCATTCGAAGGAGGCCGTAGAATTGTCTATGGTCATAGTCGAGCGCATAAGAATGAGATTCGAACACGTCTTGTAGGACCTCAATGTGCTCTGGTAGAGGGTCGATGTGGACTAAGGCTATGTCTTCGAGGAAGTGGCAGCAGTCGGTGGCTGCTAGTTTGTCGTGGATCCAGTCCAGTTGGGTGAAGTAAGGTTGGTTGGCGAAGGTTTTTGGGTTGTCTTTGTAAATGTGGTAGTGTTGGAAAGGAAGCTCGTCGAGTTTTCGGGTGTTGTAGCTGTGGAAAAGTACAAAAAGTCTTTGATATTCTGTTTGGAAAATGATAGGACTACCTAGACAAGGTGATATTCTCTCAGCGATATCAAAAGAATGTCAAAAATTAGATAAAAATCAAAACACCTATAACTTTTTAGTTATTTTTTTTTTCGAGTTAGGTACATGTAAACATATAAGTGTTTTATATTTTTGAAATCACCTTTTAAAACCCTTTATTTTAATACCACACACGATGGGGTTAGAAGAAAAAAATATTGGGCCCCCACAATATGGAATGCAAAACCGCCATTTTTATATTTTCCAATTTTAATGTACCCAGTGACACTCGCAACTGTTATCAGTTGCGAGTGCCACTGGGTACATTAAACGAATCGATTGACGTAAGAATCAATGAAATCGGCCAACACTTTTGTTCTCTAGAACGCCAAATAGGAACAAACGTACATACATACATAGACTGATAAACACATTACTCTCCTTCGGCAATCGGATGAAAATATATGGGAGTGACATGCGGTACCAAAATATCAAGTTAGTACAACACGGTCAAGTTATCTGAGCGCCCAAAATGTCAAATGACCTCACTCCCGCCTACCCGCGCGGTGCTCCGCGATCATCTCGTGCGCCAATAGTGAGAGTCGAACTTCAGAGTGACATTGACATTTTGGGCGCTCAGCAATCTTGAATGTGTAGTATTTCGACAATCGCTGTCGCCGATAGAATGTAAAGTCTCCGCCAGATAATAAAAAAATAAAAGTCGTAAACACCTTTCTACCAATGTATTTCAATATTTCAAAACGATACGGGAAAAATGTAAAGGCAGTGTCGCTAACATGATCAAAACAAACGTATCGCGGTAAAGGGCGTCCTTGGCCCTTTCACTTGGCATTCAGTAATGAGTTAATATCTCATAAACGCGTGCACCTATTTACATAATTTAAACGGGTAAAATGGTGTTACGCCATGTTTCTTGGGGTCGGCGCAACACATATCTTCTTCCATACCGTCCTGTCCCCTGCCACGCTATCACTGACTCCCTTTCCTTACATATTACTCCTCTCCATCCATCCACATTTATATTCATAACTCTTTTAGTAACACGCGCTTCAGCCCTCCTCATCACATGACCATACCAAGACAAACGGTTTCCCTTCAACTTTTCTGTCACTGACGCCACTCAAACTGCCTCTAATATACTCATTTCTCACTTTATCCAATCTTGTCACGCCGCACATCCATCTCAACATTCTCATCTCTGCTACATGCAATCTCTTTTCATCCATCTTTTTACAGGCCAACATTCTGATCCATACAGTATGACAGGTCTAATCACGGACTTGAAGATTTTCCCCTTTAACCAATGACTTTTTTTTTGTTATCTGGCGGCAAATTTAACTTTTAGAGTCTACAAGCTGTTTATTTCTAAAACTTAGCTGATGTTGAGAAGGTATGATAAATGTTCAGTTTAAAAATGCTTGTTTTGTTAACGATTGTCAATAACTTTATTTAAGGCGCAGATACCCCTGAGTAGCTGATTTTAAAATGAGAATCACGTCTAAACGGCTAGTCGTAAATTTTTGAAAAATATGTATGTTATATTAGACCATTTTCTTAATAGTTTTATCTAAGAAAATTTTGATATTTATTAGTATAACATGTTGTAATTAATTTGTAAAGTTATGTCTAAAACGGACAAAAACACGACAATCGCACCAAAACCGCTGGACGTATTTTAATGAAATCTTCACCATCTCACAGACAATTTAATTATCTACATTTTTATCTGAGGCTTATTTTTTATGTCTTTGAATAATGAGGAAAGTACAAAAAACTACAAAATTTTGGGTCGCACGCGTGTGAAATGAGTGCGCGTTTTGTTCCCTCAAGGTCGTTGGCGTTAGTCGTCGTCTTAAATGCTTAATGCCGACCAAACCGACAGGACTGATGCAAGAAGCTACAGTGAAATACAACGTAATAAATAGATCCCCTTCATTCCCCTTTCAAATCCATGCATATCTTCGTGCATAGTCGGAAAGCACTATAATAATTTTTTGACAAAATATACTTACTATTCTTCAGAGAATTTGTTTTCCTGCGACACCAGACGGCCAGCCATCTTGGGATCGTTCTCTGAATACCATTTACCCTGTAGAAGACAAAAATACGTTTAAGTTTTTATAACTTTAGTTACACTGCAGAGCTAAGAACCTACTCTTAAACAGAAAAAACCGGCCAAATTCGAGTCGGACTCGCGCACGAATTGTAAAATTATCTCAAAAAAATCACTTTTTTTTGTATGGAGCCCAACTCAAATATTTATTTTATTCTATTTTTTGTATTTGTAGATATAGCGGCAACAGAAATACATCATCTGTGAAAATGTCAACTGTCTAGCTATCACGGTTCATCAAATACAGCCTGGTGACAGACAGCCAGTCAGACGGAAAGATAGACAGTAGTATAGACCCGTTTTTACCGTTTGGGTACGGAACCCTAAAAATCAAGAATTGATCTCCACAATCATTCGCACGATGATTCCTCACGATATATTCATATACACCGTAAGACAGTGGTGCTTTATACGTATGTTTCATGAAATTACTCTGGAATATTATTTGTTTTTAAAATCATTAATTATAAGTAAGAAAAAGGGTGGCCTTTGCTCTGCAGTGGTACAATTAAGGCTAAAAATAAAATAAATATATGTAATTTAACTTTATTAGTTAATTAGCAACCTGTCAGCTATAAAGTGGTCCAAATAGTTTTTGGCACAAGATTCAAAGAAGCAACTGAGTGAATTAGCTAGGTGTCGGCGCCAACGGGGCTGACAGACTTTCTAGTAGGCGGTACTCCAAATTAAATATTCTAGAATGTATGAAGTTTTGAAAGATTGGGAGTACTAATTATGTGGTAATTTTGCAGAAGTTAGGGCTTCAACAATAAAAAATGTTTCTTCAAATAGAATTTACGATGTAATCTCGTATAAAGTTAAGGTCGTTTAGGTATAATGTTGCTTTCTTCGGCTAGCTGGACACTAGACTACCTTCTATTAAAGTAGGCAGATTTATAGAAAACAAATACTTACGAAGCAACCCAGCTTTTTAATAGCTTATTGGCCCTAAAACTTTTAATTTGCCGGGATGTTTTCCGATGAAGTCATTTATATCTTAAATCCAATATCTTCCGGCGTTGCTCCAGTGAAATGTAACACAGACGGAAGCAGTATTACCAGGCCACCTTCGCGCGGTCCCGGCACCGCTTTGCCAGTCGGTTGTCAACGCTCGCGCGCAGAGCTCGCGTGTGCTAGGGGAGTGCGGTTGGAGGGCGCGGGAGTCTTCGTTCAGCAGCCTCGCAAAAAATGAGCCGTCACGGATCAACCAAACCGTCACGGATATTGAGCTTAAAATTGTGTACTTGATCTCTGAAAGTGAAATATCTATATTCTCTCATCTGTGCTTCTACTACCTTACCTCATAATAGTCTATAAGCGTGTGTCGCACGGCAGCGTCGCAGTCGGCAAGATATCTCTCGGAGGCGGCGCCGGCAAGCGCGGCGTCCCGCCAGCGCGCCGCGCCCCGCGCGTCCCAGCGCAGCCAGGGGGACAGCAGCGCGGCCAGCTGCGGCCACACCAGGGAGGCTGGGGCCCACGGTACTTAGGGACAAAATAAAATAATTAAACTTAGTCATGACCCAGCCAGAAGGCGGTAGACCAGGCGTAGACGATGGCAATATGAGCTAGATAACATTGACAGACAACGGTCAACAATTTTGGCTAACCAAGTAGAGCCAAAATTCTTCACAAATTGGTACCCAAGATACTTGAGGCTTGTCTAGTTTGGGACCCATGTCAAATTATGATATTTAAAAACATTATCATTTCACACTAGTATACAGTTAGACAGTAATGCCAATATCAACCTTGCTGAATCTGGATCTTTAGACCATAGTTCGCGAGTGGTTTAAGATTATGGGAAAGGAAATTAAGAATAACTTTACAGCTTCAAAGTAGTGGAATTTTAAATTATGAATAACTTTACAGATCCAAAGTAGTGGAATTTTAAATTATGAATAACTTTACAGATCCAAAGTAGTGGAATTTGCAGTTATGAATAACTTTACAGCTTCAAAGTAGTGGAATTTGAAATTATGAATAACTTTACAGATCCAAAGTAGTGGAATTTGCAATTTTGAATAACTTTACAGCTTCAAAGAAGTGGAATTTGAAATTATGAATAACTTTACAGATCCAAAGTAGTGGAATTTGCAATTATGAATAACTTTACAGCTTCAAAGTAGTGGAATTTGAAATTATGAATAACTTTACAGATCCAAAGTAGTGGAATTTGCAATTATGAATAACTTAACAGCTCCAAAGTAGTGGAATTTGAAATTGTGAATAACTTTACAGCTCCAAAGTAGTGGAATTTGTTTTATTATGTTTTGAAATTGGTCCCATTTTAATTTGGTGAAGATCTGATCAAGAACTTCGGAGATATACATCAGAACTCTTCAATTTTTAACGGCAAATCTCTCGGGGTTGCTGCAATCGCATGCCTATTTCTTGTTGATACCATTTCATAACAAAACATCACGCCAGTACGCTTCAAAGGGGTACGCAGATGTGTACAGTTCACCTTGATACACTCTCATTTCACCGGTTTTGTTAAGTTTCATGATATTCGGGTAAACTATTCTGGCAGTATAGGAACCTTACCAAACTATTTGCCTATTAGGTAGGTACAACTAGAAAATGAAAATAAAAAATCGTTTTTACAAAAAAATACTACCAATTTCCACACTTTATTTAAAAAATTGGTACTTACCAAAGACACCGACTACCAAATATAAAGTTATTTTTCACTTTGTAGTTTTCTTATTTGGAATTCGGTAGTATTTTTTTGTAAAAAAGTTTTTTTATTATTAACTTGCAATGTATTCTCTATATATTAGTGTGTTCGGTTCAAATCTTGCAACTGAATTTTGAAGCAGTTATCCTTCACCGTATAGTTGACATTTTACATACAAGTTTGGTTTGGACGACAATGCATGGCTCTCGGTAGAGAGTACTTATATTCCTTGATGCATGATAAGCTATAAAACTTGTTATATTTTTTATTTGATTGTACAAAAGTCTGACAGTAAATTTTGCGGTCAACAAAAAAAGGTTTTAGCATTATGTAAAATACCTAGAAAAATCATTAAAATCGATCAACTTGCTTCTTTCCAAATATATTGTGGTCGGCTTTCAGTATAACCGGATCCAGCTGAGTAAAGTATTTTAAATGGAGCGACTGCGTATCTGACCGTATCCGTCCGTGCGTATCTGGGTACCGTGTTGCCCAGTTACTACTGGGTAACACGGTACCTCTTTGGGAAAACTGGTGTCAGATATCTTGTCTCCTGACTATCCGTGACGAAGATGCACAGATGACAGTTGGGGCCTACGGCTTAACGTTTTTTTCGAGGAATGACCATCTTAATAAACCGAGATTCCTATCTCGGTTTATTAAGATGGTCACCCATCCATGGACAGACCTCAGAAAGGGTTGCTTAACCATGAAAATCGACCGGAGCTGCTTTTATTCTTTATCCATGAGCTCTTCAACAAAACATTCAAATATCTCTTAAATTGACATGAAAATCCATCATTAACTCACGATAAGTTTCTCCACTCCTAAACAGTTCATCATGCGCCAAGATATCCAGTATCTCCGTATCATCCAGCCCCCTCCTGGACGCGGTCAGCAGCGCCAGGCAGGTCTTCACCTTGTCAGTTCCTAGTGCCGCCTCAGTGGTAATCAGGATCTGCGTCAACTGACCTTCCAGGTCCTCGCAGATGACCAGTTCCGGGGTGGTCTCAGGTTCTGATAGTTCCGTGAAGGTCTCTGCTGATAGCGAGATTTGCCATGCTAGGATCTGAAACATGGAAAAAGTGAGTAAGTTTTCATAAATCAATTTTAGTGACATTAATTTCGCCCTAGAAACTCAAACCGGCAGGCTTATTACGTATATTTGCAAGAGCAAAACGATGGCGATCAGACGCTTTATATCATAAAAGTCGGCATTACCTACAATGTACGTATAGTTAGTCCTACGCAATCTTTTGCTAATCGCTCGCTGTTTGTCAAATGCACTTATTTAAAAAAAAACCGCCAACAACTCTAAAACTTCTGTATTGAAGAGCAATAATTGCGCAAAAATCGCTATCGTTTTGCTCTTGCAAAAGATACGTTATAAGCCTGCCGGACTGTTTAACGTTAGAACTAAGTAATTTGATCTAATTTAATTTTTCTCGATATTCATTACCTACGAAGATGACCATATTAAAGAAGTGGTATTCAAAAACAAACCTTAGTATTACACTTTTTTAATGCTTTTATTTTCCTCTTGGTGAAATGACAATCAACTTTGTAAAAAACTTCAAAAAGGCAAATTCGACTGCATTTTTTTATGTGTGCTATCTCAGAACTTTTTATTATACCATAATTTCAATCGAAAACCAACCTTAGCATAAAGCGGCAAGGTACACTTCTGCACAGCCTTCACAGCGGCCTCAGGAGGCGAGGCGGCTCCAGTCTTGCTGTACGTGGCCGCACAAGCCGTCAGTACGGCTTTAGCCTCGTCGGGGCCGACAGGGGGCGCCCTGACGACTTTGGGTCCGTCTTCTGATGACAGCACTGCCATTATTGCTGAGCTTGACGGCTCGTCTTTTTCTGTGGACGATATTGGGAGTGGTTATTTTGTGGCATCAAAATGATATTGTAAAATTTTCCCGATGTATTTCTTCGTGGTTGCAAAGCTATTTTAAACACACTTTTATTAGCTTAGTATGTATGTATCTATGCATCTATGTAATACGCCCCCTTCAAAACGTCGGATTAATTTGTAACTTTGCAAATGTATCAAGGACCGATGACAATGCAACAATTTAAATAGTGTGTCCCATTATCCCTACCAGGATCTTCAGGATTAGCTAATGAACTAAAAAGTAAAAAATAAATCATCATCATCATATCAGCCGAAAGACGTCCACTGCTGGACATAGGCCTCCCCCAATCGTCGCCACTTTGACCGGTCCCGTGCGTCTCGCAACCAACGTATCCCTGCAACCTTCACCAGGTCGTCGGTCCACCTGGTGGGAGGCCTTCCAACGCAACGTCTTCCGGTTCGCGGTCGCCACTCCAGAACCTTTCTGCCCCATCGGCCATCCGTTCTGCGAGCAATGTGCCCTGCCTACTGCCACTTAAGTTTGGCAATTCACCGGGATATGTCGGTAACCCTGGTTCTCTTGCGGATCTCTACATTTCTGATTCGATCACGTAAGGAAACTCCGAGCATAGCCCTCTCCATTGCCCTTTGGGTGACTGTAAGCTTTCTGATGAGGCCCATTGTAAGCGACCACGTCTCAGAGCCATAAGTCATCACTGGCAACACACACTGGTCATAGACTTCCGTCTTGAGACACTGTTAGTGTGTCAGACGAGAAGATACCGCGCAACTTCCCGAACGCTGCCCAGCCGAGTCGGATTCGACGGTTGACCTCTTTCTCGAAGTTGGCCCTACCCAACTGGATCGTTTGTCCCAGGTAGACATAGTCGCCCACAACTTCCGAGTGTATAGTCTCCGACCTTAATAGGAGTGGGTGTAACATGGGCATTCATCATCACTTTGGTTTTGTCCATGTTCATCCTAAGACCCACTCTTTCGGAAGCTCTACTGAGGTCATCGAGCATTATATTGAGGTCCTCCATGGTCTCAGCCATAACCACTATATCGTCGGCAAACCGAAGGTGAGTGATGTACTCGCCATTGACGTTGATGCCTAGTCCTCTCCAGTCCAGAACCTTGAAGACGTCCTCCAGTGCAGCGGTGAACAGCTTCGGAGATATGACGTCTCCATGTCTCACACCTCGCTGTAAATGTACGGGTTCCGAGGTCTGATCCTGAAGTCGAACTGACATGGTGGCGTTTTTGTATAAACACTTCAACACCTCGATGTACCGGTAGTCAATTTGGCACCGTTGGAGAGACTGCAGTACAGCCCAAGTCTCGATCGAATCGAAGGCTTTCTCGTAGTCCACAAACGCTAAACAGAGAGGCAGGTTGTACTCTTCGGTTTTCTGTATAACCTGCCGCAGCGTATGTATGTGGTCTACGGTGCTGAAGCCTTTACGGAATCCGGCTTGTTCGGGAGGCTGGAAATCGTCAAACCTGCGCGCGAGACGATTCGTGATGACTCTTGAAAACAGCTTGTAGACATGGCTAAGAAGTGAGATGGGCCTATAGTTCTTCAGTAAGGCATTGTCACCCTTCTTGAAGAAGAGTACCACCACACCCCTGCACCATGCCTGTGGCGTCCTCCCCTCGAGTATGACGGAATCAAACAGCTTCTGAAGGGCCTTAAGGACCGGTTTCCCACCCGCCTTCAGGAGTTCGGCCGTGATTCCGTCATCACCCGGCGCCTTGTTGTTCTTAAGCTGTTTCAGAGCCATCCTAATCTCATACAGGCTGACGTCCGGAATGTCTTCGGTATAGTGTCGGGTCAATCTAGCTCTAGGGTCATTGGCTAGATTTGCGACGGGTTTACTGGTTGACGTGTACAACTGCCCATAGAATCTCTCGATTTCCCTCAGAAGCTCCGGTTTGGCAGATACGATCATCGATCATCATCGGTCTTCAGTTTCGCGAGCTGGCTCTGCCCAATAGACAGATCTCTTGCAAAGACCTTGGAGCCCTTATTCCGCTCAATCGCGTCTTTAATACTTTCGGTATTAAAGCGGCGGAGATCGGTTTTCAAGGACTTTGAGATCCGTCTATTTAGCTGCCGGTATTTCAACGCATCGTCTGAAGACTGCAGAATCATATCACGCCTCTCCTTCATGAGCTTGAGAGTAGGACCAGAGAGCTTTCTGTTCCTATCTGTACGGCGGGTCTTGAAAAACTTAGACCCGACCGTACGGACAGCTTCCACGAACCCATCGCTGTAAAAAATAAATAAATAATAGTTTCAAAACACTAAAAGACACGTTTTAATAGAAAACCAAACTAAAACCGGACAAGTGCGAGTCGGACTCGCGCACGAAGGGTTTCGTACCATTATAGCAAAAAACGGCATAAGAATCACGTTTTTTGTATGGGAGCCACCCTTAAATATTAATTTTATTCTGTTTTTAGTATTTGTTGTTATAGCGGCAACAGATATACATCATTTGTGAAAATTTCAACACTCTAGCTATCACGGTTCTTGAGATACAGCCTGGTGACAAACAGACAGACAGACAGACAGACAGACGGACCGCGGAGTTTTAGTAATAGGTTCCGTTTTTACCCTTTGGGTACGGAACCCTAAAAAGTAGAAAATAATTTTCAATAAATTTAAATTAAGAATAGAGTGATTAAAAACAAATGTATTTTATTGTAAAAAAGCGGCTGATGGTGCTTTTTAAGACTACTAGTTTGGTTTTCTATTAGAGCGTTTTTTTATTATTTATTTATAATGAATTTATATACATTTTGTTATTTTAGGTAGGAACCCAAAACAATGGAAGTAGTCAACAATTGCCATACTCAGAGACGTTGAAAACCTGATCACCTTCACCTACATATTCGCGTTCAAGGTTGATCAGTCGAACGCAGCAATTTTGTTTATAAAGGGATTTTGCTGAAAAACTATACCACTTAGACACGTGATATTTTCCTGCAATATTTACCATGAACCAAATAGATTTTTCACTTTGAGACCATCAAAGATGAAGGGTGGTATTTGTCCTACGAATACACCAAGTTATAAATGATAAATATTTCATCTGTTTACTCTCTTTTCTTTATTTATATGGAAATAGCAGAGGCATCTAGCTACTTCGTTTTCTCTGTTTTAGACTCCACCGTTACCTAAATCTTATTAATAATCTTACTATAATATTATAAATGCGAAAGTTTGGATGGATGTATGTTTTTTACTCAATCACGCTAGAACGGCTGAACGGATCTAGATGAAATTTGGCACAGAGATAGATAGTCTGGAATAGCACATAGGCATTTTATCCCGGAGTAATGTTGCCTTGGGATGATAAAACACATTTCACGCGGGCGAAGCCGCTGGCAGAAGCTAGTATTATAAAGTTTGGATGTATGTTTGTTACTCAATCACGCTAGAACGGCTGAACGGATCTATACTCGGAATTTTAATTCGATTCCAGATTTGACATTAGCTACTGTCATTTTGTGAAATAATGATACCACATATAATAGTGTAGTGATGAACACAAAAATCGATAAACAATCAGTGTGTGTGCCATCAGTGTGCCAATTAAAGACTAAATTATTGATTTTTATTTAAAATTACGGCTACCGAATGGTCTAAATGCGTATCCCATGTTGTCAAAGAAGCGGAAAACATGAGTAGGCTAGATATGTTAATTGACAATATCACAGACACATTTATAATAAATGTTACAGAAAGTGACAGCGATAGCGATAGCGATGACGGCGACAATATATAAAATAAATTATTACCATAATACATCTATCTGTTTTATTTGTCATGTTCCTTCATGATCACATTTTTTTTATTTATTTCACACACAATTATAAAAGAAAAGTCTCAGATCGTTAATTAATCGTCAAAACTAAATTATCGGTTCAGAAATATTTAATTTCCTGATATACTTAGTTTACGAGAGTAAAATTATAAACGAGAAGAATCGATCCGGAAATATTCCATTTCCATATCGAATAATTTTGCAACGTCACTATTTAGTACTTGTCATAACGTTGCAACACTGAAATTGTCAAATCTGGAATCGAATTAAAATTCCGAGTATAGATGAAATTTGGCACTGAGATAGGTTATAGTCTGGAATAGCATATAGGCATTTTATCCTTTGGTATGATAAAACACTTTTCACACAGTCTGCACGTTCTCGGTATCTTTCATTCTTACTCTAGTTTGATACTCTGGCGTTAAATGGTACTTTGACATCCTAAATAAATTGTGTGTGTTTAAGATGTTATTTTTGATTGGTGTCTACGCATCGTCATCAGTACGAGCCTACTACTATTGGTCGTCCGTCACGGGTGCAGTTCCGAATGCCAGCACGCGCGGCGCCTCTGTCGCAGTCTAAAAATCGAACGACAAGCAAGCACACGACAAACGCTTTAGTATGTGAAAACCCATAATTTTTGATTATACGCCTTATTGCTATCGAAGAAGCTTTTCATTCATCATCTCCATAACATATTTTGGACCTTCAAAGCCGGATGCAGCAGAAGACATCGTTGCGACCAGCATAAATCGGACGCCGGCCATCAGCGAAGACATCCACGGTACCAGCATAAAACGGTCAGGTCAATCATCATTCTATATCCTTATCCCTTTTTTCTATGTTCAGTGCTTCATTTGTGTTGATATTGTGTAAAATCCTAGTGTTTTATTCCCGTTAAATAGTTAAAAACGCGTAAAGATTTTCGTTTTCTTGCTACCCTCAAGATAAAAACAAAAAAAAAAAAAAATTTGCTAATCTTTCAATAACTATTTTCCACTGTCTTCCACAAACTACAAAATGACTAAAACTCCATCAAAAGAAAGTCGTAGCAGTGGTGAGGATATATTTCGAGATTTAAATAAAAGAAGAGGTGTAGTTCGCGGTAAATTTCGGCTATTCATGAAGTATGTAGACTCTGTAGAAATAATGCCTATTACTGAAATCATTAAAACAGAATTACAAACGCGTTTACAAAAGGCAGATTTATTGTTACAGCAGTTTTCAGATATTCAGGACGAAATAGACTTAAAAATACCAGATAGTCAAATAGAAAAGGAATTATCTGAGAGGGAATCTTTTGAAACCCACTATTATGCGTATGTGACTAAAGCTAAGTGTATTATTAACGTAGATAATGCTCAAAATTGTTCTAAAGTTTCAAGTAAAATTCAATTACCTATAATTTCACTTCCTTCCTTTGATGGGTCTTATGATCATTGGTTGGAGTACCGCGATACTTACCTATCTCTCATCCATAATTCTAAAGAAATAGATAATGTGCAAAAATTCCATTATTTACGGTCTTCTCTTACTGGCAGTGCATTATCGGTTATTAAGTCATTAGAATTCTCCTCTGAGAATTACAATATAGCATGGGAGTTATTGGAAAACAGATTCATTAATAACCGTTTACTTGTGAAAAACCATGTAAAGGCTTTATTTTCTATTACGTCACTTAATAAGGAGTCATCCAATCAATTTCGTAAACTAATAGATACCGTCCTCAAAAATCTACGTTCCCTTAAAAACCTCGGCGAACCGACGGAGTCTTGGGACACGTTGACTGTTTACTTAATCACATCTAAACTAGATCCAGCTACCGAAAGAGAATGGGAGACTCATAAAACTTCAATTATAAATAGTCACAATCAGTCAAACTCAGGTACATCTCTGGATTCTTTGATTACTTTTCTTAAAAATAGGGCAGACGTACTAGAAACGATTTATTTAGCGCATAGTAAATCTACCACAGACAATAACGCAAAGAAACCATCACATTCACAACAATCAAACAAATCACATAGTTACACATCAACACAAAATAAACAATCTAATAATAAAAATCCCAAACGTCCTCGTATTTGCACTATGTGTCAAGCTAACCATCCGCTATATTCTTGCGATTCATTCTTAAAATTAACGGTTACCGATAAAATTAAATTCATTAATGAAAAAAGGTTATGTTGTAATTGTTTACGCGCTGGTCATTTGGTAGATGAGTGTTGGTTCGGTCCTTGTAGGCAATGCAACAAGAAACACAACAATTTAATTCATGAAAAATGTGACGATGTTGCGCTTAATTCACAGGCATCGCCGCAGGCAACAACTAGTGTTAACGCTTCAAACACTACCACATTACATTCTGCATCTCACACAACACATCAAAGTGGTACTCATTCATTATTAGAGACTGTACTGCTGTCTACAGCTTTAGTTGAGGTTGCAGATAAAAGCAATAATTATCACACTACCCGCGCTTTATTAGATAACGGTAGTCAGCATTGCTTTATTGCAGAATCTTTATGCAAACGACTTAATCTTAATTTAATACAGTCCACTGTGCAAGTCTCCGGAGTAGGTAACTCGGTGACTAATTCCACACAATCATGCGAAATTAATTTGAGGTCTAAAGCTACACAATATAGTACACGCTTTAAATGTTTAGTTTTAAATCAAATAACAGCTCAGTTACCATCTTTAGGTACAAAATCACACATAAATATCCCTGATCATGTACAGTTAGCAGATCCCAAATTTTATTTGCCATCAGGAATCGAATTATTAATTGGGGCTGATAAATTCTGGGAACTTTTAAATGACGGACTAATTCGACTAAGTAGTGGTCCATATCTTCAGAACACTAAGTTGGGATGGGTGATATCTGGCTCACTGTTGAATAATAAAACTTCACGCAACAATCGAGTTCAATGTAATTACTCTCAATCATTAGACACTCAACTTAGGAAATTCTGGGAGTTAGAAGAAATTGTTCCGCAAAATAAATTAACTAAGGACGAGTCTTTATGTGAAAACTTGTTTGTGCAAACTATGTACCGCGATAACACGGCTCGGTTTTTTGTGCGCATTCCATTAGCTGAGTCCAGTGACACACTAGGAGATACATATACACTCGCATTAAATCGCTTTCACGCACTTGAACGTAAATTAGATAAATCTACACCTGAATATAAAAAAATATATTGCGATTTTATGAATGAGTATTTAAGTTTAGGACACATGAGTCGAGTCAGTCACTATCCATCACCAAATTATTTTCTACCGCATCACGGTGTTTTAAGAGTTCATAGTAGTACTACCAAACTTAGGGTGGTTTTTGATGGAAGTGCAAAATCAACATCAGGTAAATCGCTTAATGATATCCAGTATATTGGCCCTAGTTTACATAATGACGTTTTCTCAATTTTATTACGCTTTCGACAATATAGATTTGTTGCATGCGCTGACGTCGAAAAAATGTATCGGCAAATTAATATTCAACCTGATCAAAGAAACCTTCAGTTAATTCTTTGGCGTGAAAATAAATCGGACGAACTCGGTGTGTACCAGCTTAATACCGTAACATATGGTACCGCGTCCGCTCCTTACCTAAGTATTCGATGCATCAAACAGCTGGCATCTGAGTGTAAGGATGACGTCATTAAGCAAATAATAGACGAAGATCTGTTTGTAGATGACTTAATTACTGGTCATGATGATAAACAATGTTTATTAGACATTTGTACCAAAGTAAATGATGTTTTAAAATCTGGTTGCTTCCATTTACGTAAATGGTTGTTTAATTCGGAGACTTCTACAACAGAACAACCAAAGGAATTAGCTTTAGGTGAAAATTGCTTAACTAAAACTCTCGGTCTTGGATGGTTGAATTATTTAGATTTATTATATTTTACTACAAAGATTGATCAAACTTCCACTCATGTGACTAAGCGCGCTATCTTGTCTATTGTCTCACAGGTGTATGACCCATTAGGTTTGTTGTCACCCTCAATTATAATTGCTAAAATGCTTTTACAAAAACTATGGCTTTGTAAATTAAGTTGGGACGATCCAGTACCCAATAATATTTTGTTTATGTGGAAAAACTTTATTGACACGCTTCAACACTTACAAAACATAAAAATTCCTCGTCATGTCCGACAAGTTAATACAAAATACACAGATTTACATATTTTCACGGATGCATCACAGGACGCATATGGTGCATGCGCATACATAAGTACATACAACGACAATTCACCAGTCACTGTTAGGTTACTTTGTGCTAAGACCAAAGTCGCACCAATTAAAACAGTTACAATACCGCGACTTGAGCTGTGCGGAGCATTAGTTGGTGCCAAGTTATATCAAAAAATAATTCAGTCTTGGAGATTAACTTTTGATAACATATATTTTTGGTCTGACTCCACGATTGTCATAAATTGGATTAAAATTTCACCTAACTTGTTAAAATCATTTGTACAGAACAGAGTAGTGCAAATAAATGAATTGACTGGTGAGTTGCCGTGGTTACATGTTGCTGGTAAAAACAACCCGGCTGATCTTTTATCACGCGGGCTCACGCTCGACGCGCTTCATATTTCAGATATTTGGTGGCACGGGCCAGCATTTTTGACCGAAATTAACACCAATTTTAAACAAAATAATCACGATGAAATTATTCATTCACACGATTTACCAGAAATGAAATCAAATATTAATTCTTTATTTACACAATCAACTTTTACTAGCATTTTTACCTTTGAACGTTTTTCAAATTTCAATCGCATGAGACGCGCAGCCGCTTACTTGTTACGATTCATTCATAATGCACGGATCAAAATCAAAACAGAACGTAGCGCTGGTCCGCTTACGTCTGATGAATTAAATCAATCAACTTTAGTTCTAGTACGGTTAGCACAACAAACATCATTTCCAGACTTTTTTAATGCATTAACAAAAAACTTACCTGTCAAGTCGATGAGAAACTTATCAAGTCTTGATGTTTTCCTAGATTCTGATCGCGTTATTAGAGTGGGAGGCAGACTAGTAAATTCACACACATTTTCCTATAGTAAAAAACATCCTGTATTATTATGTTCGAAACATACTTTCACGCGACTTCTTTTTCAATTTGAACATAAACGTCTACTCCATGCTGGTCCACAATTGCTCTTGGCTACTATCAGAGATAGTTGGTGGCCACTCAAGGGTCGTGATTTAGCCAAGCAGACAGTACATAAGTGCGTTACATGTACTCGCCAGAAAGGGAAGACCCTGTCAGTCAAAATGGGTAACTTGCCTCCTGAAAGATTGGAGCCGGGGTATCCTTTCTTGCGCTGCGGTGTAGATTACGCGGGACCTATGTTCATATTGAATCGCAAAGGAAGGGGTTCAAAACTGGAAAAATGTTATGTCTGCTTATTCATATGCTTCACTACTCGTGCAATACACTTAGAATTGGTCACAAGTTTAAGTTCTGAAGCATACTTACTGGCTTTGAGAAGGTCGTGGAAAACCCGCACAAATATTTTCCGACAACGGAAAAACGTTTGTAGGCGCACTTAAGGAATTCTCTCAATTCTTAAATGCTAATCAAAATGATATTCTAAATTTCGCTGCAGGCGAAAATATTAAGTTTAGCTTTATTCCTCCATACTCACCACATTTTGGGGGTTTGTGGGAGGCAGGTGTCAAATCGTTTAAACATCATCTCCGACGTGTAGGAAACGTAAACCTGACGTATGAGGAATTTTCCACCTTATTGACACAAATAGAAGCCCTCCTAAACTCCAGACCTATGTATCCTATGTCTTCAGACCCAAACGACCTACTTCCTCTTACACCAGCCCATTTCCTGATTGGCCGACCGCTCGTTGCACCTACCTACGAAGACCTCACAGCTGCAACCACGTCACGCTTGGTCCGCTACGAGCGCATCGAACAGATGAGACAGAATTTCTGGAAACGCTGGTCGCAGGAGTTCGTTTCGGAGCTGCAGACAAGGACTAAATGGCAGTCCAACACCGACACAATAGCACCCAATACCTTGGTGCTCATTAAAGAAGACAATCTGCCACCCTTAAAATGGCGTCTTGGACGAGTCATAAGCACTTCACCTGGGAAGGATGGACTAGCACGTGTAGCTGACATTAAAACAGCTACCGGAGTGATACGAAGATCATACCCCAGACTGTGTCCGCTAGTTAAGGAGGAAGAACCCTAACTATTCTCAACTTCTACATTTTCTCGTTGGATGCTGTTGCTCCAAGGCGGGCGGCATGTCTACGCATCGTCATCAGTACGAGCCTACTACTATTGGTCGTCCGTCACGGGTGCAGTTCCGAATGCCAGCACGCGCGGCGCCTCTGTCGCAGTCTAAAAATCGAACGACAAGCAAGCACACGACAAACGCTTTAGTATGTGAAAACCCATAATTTTTGATTATACACCTTATTGCTATCGAAGAAGCTTTTCATTCATCATCTCCATAACAATTGGCATACCTCAAATTGTATTGTATTGGATTGTATTGTGTATTTTTTTATTCAGACCATAATGTACCATATTCAGACAAATAAATGATTGATTTTATTTGGCCAGGGCGGCTTTTTTTGTCAGGCCTTGCGATATATTTCAAAGGTTCACTATACCTTCAGTGACCGTGACGATCATCTTGACGTTGTGCGGCAGTCGCTCGGGCAGCCAGCGCGCGGCTCGCAGTGCGTCGGCGCCCACCACACATATTAGTGCTCCTCGGGAGCGTCCCACCCCGCCCAGCAGGACGGGGAGTGCCGCTGTTAAGGAATATACGTCCTGAAGAAAAAAAAAAAAATGGTTTTGAGTTAGCAACAGGGACCCAAGCTCGGTAGCGTCGTAAACGACAGCGACCACAAAGACCAAGCTAGACGAAAACACTTTTACTAATCGTGAACAGAATCCGATTAGTCTGGACATCCAAAAATATATAGTGTTCGATATTTCTGCACATGCAAACAATTATTGTGTCGGATTTTTCTGCACATGCTAACTTTTACAATGTCCGATATTTCTACACATGCAAACATTTATAGTGTTCGATATATGTGCACATATCAAAATTTTTTGTGTCCAATATTTCTACACATGCAAATATTTATAATGTCTGATATTTCTGCACATGCAAACATTTATTGTGTCCGATATTTCTGCACATGAAAACTTTTATAGTGTCCGATATTTCTGCACATCAAAACATTTATAGTGTCCGATATTTATGCACATGAAAACATTTATGGTGTCCGATATTTCTGCACATGAAAACATTTATAGTGTCCGATATTTCTGCACATGAAAACATTTCTAGTGTCCGATATTTCTGCACATGAAAACATTTATAGTGTCCGATATTTCTGCACACGAAAACATTTATAGTGTCCGATATTTATGCACATGAAAACATTTATAGTGTCCGATATTTCTGCACATGAAAACATTTATAGTGTCCGATATTTCTGCACATGAAAACATTTATAGTGTCCGATATTTATGCACATGAAAACATTTATAGTGTCCGATATTTCTGCACATGAAAACATTTATAGTGTCCGATATTTATGCACATGAAAACATTTACAGTGTCCAATATTTCTGGCAGACAGATTAACTATATAACTTGACATATCGTTCTGATTACGACCAGTTTTCTCAAATACTCGTATTATAAAATAAGGCTAACTTACATTACGTCCTCGATACACAGTCCCGGTCATGAGCACGTGACACTGATCCACGATAGACTTCAGCAGCATGTGAGAACTGCTCGACGCCGGCGTTAGACCCACGAACCTGCAGACAAAATCGTAGTTATGTCAGTTCATTATTTATGTGCGTGTGAACTGAGGGATTAAACTGGTATTATTCAAAATGAAAATCGTAGGATTTAGTAGTAGACTTAAAACAATTGTAGAACAAATCTGGGAATTTGTAAATGAATATATTAAAAACTACAGCCATTAAAGTATGGTCCTCACAGACCATCAGCCACATCTATGAAAGTAACTGAAAAATTAAGGTATTGTGCCTACAGACATTTAGTAAAGAATTTGTAAAGATATTAGAATGAATCAAAAGCTTGTCTCGGTGCTCAGGGGCATAAAATCATTTTATTAAACAGTTTTAGAAGAGCAGTGGTGGCCCATTGATAAACTCCGCGACTACAAGTTGTAGTGCGTGAGTTCGAACCCAGACAGGCGCTTTACTTTGTGTGAATTATTTAACACCACTGCTCTCAAAATGGTGAAGGAAAACATCGTGAGGAAACCGGCATGTCTTAGAACCAAAAAATCGAAGACATGTGACATCCACCAACATGCATTGGGCCCGCGTCGTGGATTACGGCCCGTTTTCTCTCACAGAGCGAAGGCCTGCACGCACGTCGGACCAAAAAGGGGTCCATCTATCCTATCTATCTAAACAGTTTTATTAAGTTTGTCCTGTTTTTTGGGCCAAATTTAACAACTATTTTTTTTTACTTGCAGCCGTAACAGAAGTAATATCAGTAGGAACCTATATAGAGATGATGATGATTTATGGTAACTTTCCAGAGAAGCACTTCACACTTACCTATGGTCCTTTACTGGAAAGTAACTATATCCAAATAAAAACCTCTCTCTGTCAAAGAAACTGTTCATAAATAACTCATGCTCAAGTAAAATAAGAACCAGTCAACAGGTTGGCTCGTGTTGTTTCAAAGCCACAATCAGCCTATTATGTTCCGACTGCTGGGTTAGACCTCCTTTCACAGAACGGAATAAACATCTACTTTTCATAAGTATATTAGTTACCTGACTATAACAGCTAGGTCTGGCTGGTAGGTGTGCGCCATTGTAACCGCCCGCGCCACGAGCGTGGCCTTCCCGCAGCCCGCGCCGCCGATCAACGCGAGAGGTACTGTGCTGTCGCTGTTTATGTATCTGGAATATTGAAGAAGTGTTCCAGCATCAGTTACAAACTGAGGTGGAGAATTCAATGTTGTAGCAGAATCTATATAGTATAAAACAAAGTCGCTTCCCGCTGTCTGCTCCTATGTATGCTTAGATCTTTAAAATTACGCAACGGATTTTGATGCGGTTTTTTTAATAGATAGAGTGATTCAAGAGGACGGTTTATATGTATAATACACGCGGGCGAAGCCGCTGGCAGAAGCTAGTAATATTATAAAGCTGAAGAGTTTGTTTGTTTGAAAGCGCTAATCTCAGGAACTACTGGTTGGCACTGGCTGGAAATGAAAAATTATTTTTGCGTTGGATAGTCCATTTATCGATGCAGGTTATAGGCATAACATCACGCTACGACTAATAGGAGCGGAGCATAAATAAAAAAATGTTGCAAAAACGGGAAAATTTATTCCATTTTGAGGGAAAATTTATTCCATTTTTCTGGTTAAAGTTACGCAACATTCATGTATGTAGGGTAGGTAACAAGTTGACGGGAGCGAAGCCGCGTGGGACAGCTAGTTTATTCATAAAGATTTTACGATGGGATGAAGTTTTAGCCCAAAATGCAACATCGATGAGTCAGCTGATATTTATTCTTATTTTTTTTTTTAATCGATGATGTGGCTGACGATGAAGCACGCTTGCCTAGAAGTAACCTATTCAATCTTGATTTGAAGAATCCTAGGTTGTAGCTATCAGGAAACAAAGACTCCGGCAAGGAATTCCATTCCTTAGCTGTGCGCACAATGAAAGTATTAGCAAAACGCTTTGTGCGTATAGGTGGGATGTCTTCCATGTACACGTTATGTCACAGGATAGATACTGAAGTCAACATCGTAGCTGGTTAATAAATTCTAAAGCAAGTTTTGTCCTCCAGTCATGAGATACGGACCATGGTTGGGTTTCAGTTCGTTGGCACACGTGAACAGGGTCCACTTTGGACTGGCTTTCAGGCGAGTTTTTAAAAACTTGAACCCGTTGCCCGCACCATTTCAAAACTGACATTCAAGTCTGGCCAGCCAACATTGGAATCTGCTGAATGTATGTTTGCGATATGACAAATGGCAGCTGTATTAAACAGTTTGTTTTGGTAACAGGTTTATGCTTTTATGCCATCCTTATATTTACGGGATAGAACTCAAAATCGGTTGAACGGACTGTAAACAGGGGTTATTGGGGGTTGTTAGGGGTAAACTAATGTTATTTCAAATGGAGTATGGAAGGGTATTTTGGATGAATTACATCGAATATTATGTAAGATTCCATACTGTATGACAGACAGAAGTTCTAACTAGTACAACTGATTTTATTTAGTAAATTTTAATGTAATAAAATAAATGACTTACGTCTTGAGCTCGTTGAGTGTGATTTCTCTGTTGGAAGTACACTGCGCCGCCTTCTGACAGAACGCGAGGTGCTCGTTGATCTCATCGAACAAACTGCAACGAAAACATTATTTACTGGCATAGTTGTATAAGGGGCGCACGTAAACAGCAATCAGCAATCACCGCGCGATCAAACGCTTTATGTCATAAAATTCGGCATTACCTACAATGTACGTAGGTATGGTAGGTCCTAGACAATCGTTTGCTTATCGCTCGCTGTTTGTCAAATGCACTTTTTTCGAAAAAGCGGCCAAAACGTCTAAAACTTCTGTATTGAAGAGCAATAATTGCGCATAAGTTGCTATCGTTTTGCTCTTGCAATATTAATTTCATCTCGTAAAAAGCCTGCTGGAAGAATGGGAGAAAGGAAAGGACAAAGGTCTATCCACACATATCAGGGCCGTGCCCGGGACGTGGACGGACCGTGCCCCGTCAGGGGCTGAAAAAAATATCGTTGTGTACATTTTATATGAACGCGTTCACACACGTCCGTGCACGGGCCAGTGACGCAGATTCAATGCCTGGGCCCGGCCCTGACACGTCCCGGGCACGGCCCTGATATGTGTACCTTAAGCCTACCCAATGGCTTATTCAAAAATAAATATGTTGATTATGTATTTATTATCTTGATAGGAACTGTTTTAAAATAAATACTGCTACTTTTTCATCGAGAAATATCCGAATTCTAAGTTTTAGGCAGCCCACTTGATGAAAAGTTTTGTGGGGATGCGCTGATGAGTTTCTCCATGAAATCCCAACGCGGATCGTTCGCGCGGATCACATAGCAATATAATGACACTTACGTGGTAGGTACCCCGTTGTATCCAACCGGCACATCATTGTCGGTGATCAGTGCGTCGAGCAGAGAGTCCAGCCTATCTCCTAGCGCGCTGCTGACGCCCTCCGTGTACTCGTCTTCTCCTCCTGGCGCGGATCGTCCGCGCACACTTGCGCGGATCACGTTGCGTTCACTTAGGTGTTGCTGTGGATAAAAACAGAGGGCTTAGTTAGATAAAAAATATGGGAGCGAGAAATAAGTTTCAAAGAATGAGACAAAAATGGCATGTGCTTTATTAAATGAATAGCGGACACCTCGCGGTTTCACCCGCGTAGTTTCCGTTCCCGTGGGAATACTGGGATAAAAAGTAGCCATGTCACCCGGGGATAGTATAGCTTACCAACGGTGAAAGAATTTTTGAAATCGGTCCAGTAGTTTTTAAGTTTATTCATTACATACATAAATATAAATCTTTCCTCTTTATTAATATTAGTATAGATAAATGATTTTATTTCTGTAAGTTGGTTTGTATAAACACTTTTACATATCGATCATATTTAAAAAAATAGATGAGGTCGCTTTTCCTATTTGACTTCTCTGAGAAAAAAGGCCGAAACAAACTCAGAGGTCACAGTCTCTTTTAAAATCCAGACAAAATCTTTGTTAGATCATGTGAAGAGCATGCAGATTGGTGTGAAATGGTCTTTTGAGGCAAGAACTAGCCAGATTGAGTGGACATGTCCAGTCAGTGCACGCATTTGTCAGTAACCGTGCAGCTCAACTCAGAATTGAAGAAGCTCAACGATTCGACAAACAATAGAATAAATACAATCAGTTAGGGTTCTTGGAGATATTATTGACTCAATTGCTCCTGTCCTAACAGGCATATTCAATCAATGTTTGGACAGCGGCACTTTTCCTGACTTAATGAAACACAGTAAAGTAGTACCAATTTTCAAATCAGGCTGTAAGAGTGATCCTTCTAATTATAGACCTATATCCGTGCTTCCAGCATTGAGTAAAATCTATGAAAAAATCATGCTGGAACAGATGTTGTCTCACTTCAATTCAAATGGGATCCTGCATAGTCAACAGTTTGGTTTCACGAAAGGTAGGTCGACAACGGACGCGGGAGTAAAACTCATCAGCCACATCTTGGAGGCTTGGGAGAGGTCCCAGGATGCCATTGGCATTTTCTGTGATCTCTCAAAAGCTTTCGACTGCGTCGACCACAACACACTGATCTGTAAATTACACCACTACGGAATTCGTGGAAAATCTGCTGATCTCGTGCTTTCCTATTTATCAAACAGACAGCAAAAAGTAAATGTTAATGGGGCGACGTCCTCCGGGTCTCTAGTCAAGATGGGCGTGCCCCAAGGTTCAATTCTCGGCCCTTTCCTTTTTCTTGTTTACATTAATGATCTCCCTTTTATGATACTTCGCTAATTTTTAAAATAGATAGGCAAGATACGGATGTCTTAAATGTCAACGAAAGTCTAATTGTTCTCTCAAAATAGTTCGCAGCTAACAATCTTTTACTGAATGCGAAAAAAACAAAATGTCTAAAGTTCTCTTTACCAAATGTACCACAACATGACCTAAACTTAAATCTTGACGGCAAAAATCTTGAAGTTATAACGGAAACTGTATTCTTAGGGATTACTATCGATTCAAAATTGCAGTGGGGCGCGCACATTAGAACTCTTTCGGGTAGGTTAAGTTCGGCTGCATATGCAGTAAGGAAAATAAGGCAGCTAACCGATGTAGCTACAGCTAGGTTAGTATACTATGCTTATTTCCACAGTATTATGTCTTATGGCATTCTGCTGTGGGGATCAGCAGCAGACGTTGACTCAATTTTGATCCTACAAAAGAGGGCAATCCGCGCAATCTATAAAATGGGTCAGAGAAAAATTTAAAGAGATCGATATACTGACTCTACCTTCACTTTATATTTTGGAATGTATTTTGTATGTCCGTAAAAATCGAGGGCTTTTCAAAACTAGAAGCGACTTCCATAATTTAAATACACGCAGTAAGCACGAAATTGTAATACCCAAATTCAGATTAACGAAAACTAGCAAGTCTTTTCTTATAAACAGTATACGCTTTTATAACAAGTTGCCAAAGTCAGTTATAGAACTGACCGATGGAAAGTTCAAAAACTACATCAAACGTATCCTTATTAAAAAAGCATATTAAAAAATCAAGGACTACGTTGAAGATAAAAACATTTGGCCTTAGCTCCTTCTGCGCATGCAGCTTCCCTGGTAACTTGTAAACGGCACAAATATGTGGATGTCTCTAAGTATTCTCAATCTCATTTTTTATTTCCTTCTTTTAATTAGACTTATTACAATGGTTTTTAATCATCTTTATAGCCCTTTGCTAAGAATAGTTACAGCACTGATAACAAAATTTGTGCCACATGTTAAATTTAGTCTTGTTATGCTTATTTTTTTTTATACCTTTGTATAGATTCTTTTACCGATTGTTTTGTGAATGTGTGAACATTGTAGGCCTTCTAGATGCTAGTTAACATTTGTTAACTTTTTTTATATAATATATAATCTTTTTATTTTATTTTTTTAGTTTCTTACGACTTATTGTCATAAGTCGGGCCTCCCATATCTAAGTTCTAATGCTGTAACAAGGAAATATTGTAAAACCAAACCATTTTTAAAAGAGTAACCATGGAGTTTCTTGCCGGTTCTTCTCCATAGGAAACGACCAACCCGAACCGTGCACCTTTTGTCGACGTTTTATAAGTGCCCATGTAGGCCTATGTGAAATAAAAAAAAAAAAAATTGATTTTGAATACCAAAGAAAGGACATTTGGGTAGGCCGCATAAATTACTCCAACTGCCAGACCATGATTAAAACTAACTGAGAAAAATTTAAATAAAAAACAATAAAAACTAATGATTCATTGCAACAGTACCAAAAGAAAAACAAAATTCAGGCTGCAAAAATAAAAATAAATTGGGGCAACTCAATCCCAAGCCATGTTGTCCACGTAACGTTGTCAACGTAATCTTTAACGGTATAAAACGGTTTCTGGCACAACTTATTTTAAAATAACATTTTTAACCAAACACGGTTTTTTCGTCAATAGTAAAAGGGATAGGTTTTAATACCAAGATCTTAAAAGTCACCAATTTGCAAACATCAGACTTTGAGAGCTGCAAAGTGTTGTTGTTGTTACTAAAATGGTGTTCCATTTCAGATCTGCTGTTTCTGCTTTGTTATTGATAGCTTTTTTTTGCAGTCAAAACCAATGTTTTCTTTCTTCTCGACCACATCTTTCCCATCTGCTTCTGTAACGTTTTAAGGCTTACCTTCAAATCCTTCTGCAGGTTGTTGAGCCTCCGCTGCAGCTCGTGGTGGTGCGCCATGTCGGCGGAGTCCTGGGGCTCCTGCGCCGGCACTGCGCCCCCCGCGCGACATACCCACACGCAGCGTCGAGCCGCTTCTACGCTCATCAGGACTGTGTGCTGTACCTCCTGAAAGATGAGAAGATTGGGTGTTAAAAATCTTCCAGTCTAACTGGTTGGATCTGAATACCAGTATTTTATATGGAGCGACTGCCTATATGACCACAACCTAAACAACCAACCTAACCCTTAACAGACCTGGTTTTCACTTATCAGATTTACGGGCTTCTGTCTGACTACCCGTACCGACTGCCCCAACTGACCCGTACTTAGAGTATGCTGTATGCTTAGAGTGTGTTGGATCAATTGGTTCCCTTCATGATGGTTTAGCTGAGTGGTGCCAATCCATGTGTTCGTGAACGGGCGCCATCAGTTGGGACTGGTCATAACTTATCTACCTCGGCCTGCTTTTAATTGCGTACTTATTGTATTTTTGAATTGTTTGTTTAGCGTGCACGTCTTTTTACATCGTTCTCACACATATGTATTTTTCCAACAAGAATGATGTAACCAAATAATTGTAATTAAAACTGATGAAAAAGAGTGTCCGTGGAGTTTCTTGCCCATTCTTATCCATAGAGACCTACTAACGCTTGCGAATGTGCAACTAGATTCATTTTTGTTTGACAATTCAAAAGTATCTATCTATCTATCATGTCTAGTTGAAATAAAAATATTTGTATATTTGTTATTTTTATCAATGGTCTAAAAACAATATAACAGTAGAACAGAAACGTGCTTGGCAAAGGAAACCGGATTAGATCAGACGAATAGGCCTAGAGTAAATATTCTGGGTGCAAGGCATATAACTCCAAAAGTAAGAGTAAATTAGAGTACCTACGTTTTCGGCTGCCGTAGGTTCGTTGTTCATCCATCTTTGATTCGTTAGATTAAACATTCATCTGTTGAGAGTTCTTCTAACTTCTGACAGTTTGCCTTCTGCAGCTGGATCTGATTTCTAAAGATTCATCGAAAGCAGAAGCAAGATTTCTGAAGTACAATTTCTTATTCAATTTCTTTTTGGAAATTTTAAAATATCTTTTCCCCGCACTAGGAATTTATTTCTGTATCGTGGGTGCGTTTACAGATATTTAAAGTTTAAACTCACATACACAATACACCCTGATCCGGAACAACTATCTCTAGGCCATAAAAATAATTGTTCCGAGCGGATATAAAACCCGCGACAGGCAGCGCAAAAGCCAACCACTACGCCAACCGTGTCGTCAACTTTTTGAGTGGTTATATCTAATCAGTGTTAGAAATGTTAAGCCTACCTGTTCCACAACAGTAGTGAGATAGGCGTCGCAGGCCTCCTGCGGCAGTGTCCTGACCAACACGTTGAGCGTCTTGGCCATCTCGCGGCGCCAGCGCGCCGGGGCTCCCCGGACCAGCCGGTAGCATGGCGGCGTTGTGCTCGCGTCTAGTGTGTACCTGGAGTGAGAAGCGGCCGATGGGTTAGAATACTAATACTGATCTGTATAGAGGAATTCAGTAACTTTCATCTATTTCTGGCAAGAGCAAGATTTAACTGGGCCGGTAAACACGTGAAGCGGCGGCAGATCGAATACTTTCAAAAATTGTTAGCTTTTAGCTATTATATTTTAGCTATTTTAGTATTACCTTTCATAGACAAAAGTATAGTAAAAGGGAGATTAGGAATCTGCTGAGCAATTCATAGATCGGATGAGGAGTCAAACAGTATGGTTATGTGTACTTGACTACAGTTAAGATTACGTGACTACAGTTAAGATTACTTGACCACAGTTAAGATTACTTGACCACAGTTAAGATTACTTGACCACAGTTAAGATTACTTGACTACAGTTAAGATTACTTGACTACAGTTAAGATTATTTTACTACAGTTAAGATTACTTGACTACAGTTAAGATTACTTGACTACAGTTAAGATTATTTGATTATTTATGTGTTTACTACTCAATCTCTATCAATGTACCGTTCTGGTCGTTTAAAGGATACTATGATGGTCTTGCCGCTGGTAGTGATATCGTGAAACCTTTAGATGGACAAAAAGCCAACATATTAAACAGAGTTAACTTACCATTTATTCAACAGCACCTTATCACTCTCATCCTCTGCAGTCTCGAGCGCTGCCTTGAAGTCTGCGCACTCCAGTGTGTGCGGCAGCAGAGGAGTGCCCAGCCCCGAGTTGAGGAACAGCACCGGGACCACTGCTCCTAGGTCTGATTGTCCTGTAAGATAATGATGGATTAATGATCAGTAAAATGTAAAGACGAAGAAATGTGACAGATATTTCGCCGTCCCATTAAATTTAGGAACAAGAGAGAAATTCAAAGTATCTTGTTAACCAAAAAATACATAGAAACACCTACATAAAAGTTACCGTGGAGTCTTCTGCAGTACATTTTTAAAACATCGCATCTTAAGGTTGCTTGGCTGGTTAAAGAGGCTTATTTATAATTATTTTAGAAGTACAGTTCCAGGCAGACATGATGCGATGCTAATCTACAAGGGTCTTCTGAAGTCTTACTGGCCGTGCCCCTATAAACTCTACGGTGCGATTAGGACACACTTCTTTTCCTTTACCTTATACAGAAAATAAGTATCGATGGGTACCATAATGAGTACTTACGAGCCAGCTCAGCAATACAGAGCACCGGGAAGCGATGGTCTCGCTGCTGCTCTAGCGGCGAGCGCCAGTGCAGGTCAGCCACGTGCACGCGCCAGCCGCGTCGCCGAGCACGCACTCGCAGCCGCGCCGCTGCCCCGCATTGCAGCGCGCCTTTCTCTGCGCAGCAGTCTGGAAATGGAATGTCGTGAGGTTACATACAAGTGTAGAAAGCAAAGGGAATATAGATCGATGAACATTTCGCGTATGTCCTTTTATTCCTGCTTTAACTAAATTAAAAGTTAAATTAGGGTGATAGTTATCCCTTTTTGAACGTCAAAACTACATAAAGACAGTCCCCCTAAGGGCCCACCCATCACCACTCTTCATGTTTTAGCTACGAAAAAGAAGTGGTGCAACGAACTCCACAGCAAAACTCTGTCTTTTAAGTATTTTTTTTTTACTGGCAGGCACGCGCTAGACTGCTATCTCACCTGATGGTAAGCGATGATGTGGTCAACGGTGTAGCACGCTAATAAGTTAAAAGAAGTTGAACCTAAACAAAAGTAATTAATAATATGACCTAGGAAAAGAAAGAGCCACTAATTGTCAGCCAGCACGCCCCAATGTATAATAATCCCCAATATTTTTAACCGGGCTGACGCCTTGCCCAACAAACAGCAGCGGTGCTCCTCCGGCAGCGCAGACGTTGTTGGGGATCGTATCTCTTGAGCTTATGACGCCATCTACCTCTCACCTTGGGAATCAGCGGCACACACATAGATCAGCATGGCCCTCCGTCTCCGGACTCTCAAGCCTGGCACCTTGCCCAACAGACAGCAGCGGTGCTCCTCCGGTAGGGCACTGATGTTGCTCGGCATCGGAGGACCGAGGACGTCCTCCCGCGGAGACGAGCATGCCACCGGGGAGGACAGGGATATTGAGTCTGAGGAATATAAGTAAAGGTTGAATTAGGACATTATACTGGTTTACTTCCTTCTTTCCGTTGATTTCTAGGTACTGTAGTGCTATTCTGTAACAATCCCACAGAGATAATTTAAGTGAAGTGAATGACACTTCATGCTCACTTCACCTAAGTTTGCACGGTGAGTTTTTTTACAGAATGGACCTTTGAGTGCTCGACTAAGTTTTTTAAAAATATCCTTTCATTTTTAATTAAAAAAATATATATGAAGTTGTAAACTCACTACAGATTATTAAGAAAATGTTAGGTTGATTTTGCTGGATTTACGGTCGCGCTATTGCAGCAATTTCTAAAAACCTAGGTGAGTCATGAAACTCAAACTCCCCTTTGGAACTGTCAAGGAGTCGGTAAGTCCGAAAGAAGAAGCTTGTTGAAATGAACAACCACCTAGATCTGTTTTGGTCCTGTGATGTTAATACATAAAGGGCTTTGGTTTGTTCCAACATAGACCCTTTATCTTTTCGTTAAAGTCCCTTTAAGGACCCCGTGCGAGGCACGGACGTAGCACGGATTCAAAACTTCACGATCATTTTATATGATGCGGGCCATGCTATACCATCGCCTCGTCTGTGCCTCGCACAGGGCTCGGCTCGCGTCCGCTACGGTCTAGCACATTTCATCCTTTAAGGGTTTCAATACACCATGTAAGCAAACAATGTTGTTTTTATCATAAGGAGACAACCATACTTACATACCAAATGTATCTTTATTCATGAAGCAGGTCAAAGAACATTACCTTTCCACGATCTTGTAATTTTATATATTATTATATTATAAGTTGTATGTGTTTTTATCTTTTATGTATGTAGTTAAGATAATTGTGTAATTTATATATAATTAGTTAAGTTATTATTGTCTATTTTAAGTTTCCTTATTTCTTTCTACACACTGTGGCTTCGTGTATCATCCAACTTTCCTGTCGCAGGTCTGCTGGAAGAAATTTCTATTGAAATAAGCAGTACCTTTGTGCTCTTCTATCTGTATTCCTTCTTTTCTCTGTAAGTTTTTTTGTGTGTACATAAATAAATACTTTATCGTTATGGAAGACCCTTGTCATGTTAGTAGTCGAATTTTACAATAAACTAACATATTAAAATATTCTGTGGCAACTATTAATCAATAACAGAAAAACTCTAACCCAGTTTTGCACAAACAAAATTCATAAAAACACGTACAAAAGCCAATAACTTATACATTACAACAGACATCAAAAGGCTAAAAACTTTTTAATCCCACTTATGCATCTTTACCAAATAAAACCATTAAGTTATGAGCCACAAGGGGCTCATGTTAAAAAAGAAATATTCATAATTTACCAGTATATTCATTAGGCAAATGGAAAAGGTAGTTCTTTCGTTGTTCGGACCATGCTATTACTGATATTACAAATGTTAGCTGGTTATTTGTAGGTCGTTTTTTTAATTATAATTATGTTCAATTTAAATGTATTGGGTCAACAGTTACTTTAAATAATTGAGTTATTTTTATTGGAACTTGCAGGGAGGTGGGGAATCTACTTCTGACATTCTTCCCTCGCCAACTAGACTCCGCCTTGATTCATAATATTTTTTTTTTTCAAATTTTCTTTTTTGTATTCTATTCAGCAAACCCTTTCATTTGATACCCATATCATGTCAGTGCACAAAAAATAACTAGTCCGCCATTTTGGGCCGTCCGCCATATTGATGTCACTGAGCTAACCATGCATTGTCATCTAAACTAAACGTGTTTGCAAAATTTCATCTTAATCGGTGGATGTGAACTGGTTTAAAATTCAGGTATAAGATTTGACTCGAACATACATTGCAAGTTAAATAAAAGCTTGTAAAAATGATAGTCAGCTTTTATATATTGACATTAAAAAATGGTTTTTTCGTTGTCATGGTGGCTGAGTAGGGGAGGTCCTTCAACTACTCCCGATTTCTGAATTAAGAATTTTAAGTTGAGTATTTCTTAACCTCAGATTTAAAATAGAAACGGGCACGTCCTCCTCAAATTCCCAATTCAAAATCTGACCTTTAGAATATGTGCGAAGAACAATGTAAGTCTTTTTGAAGTCTGCATAGTTATTCAGACTTGAGGTAAAACAAATTAAAAAAAAGGTATTCTTAGGTTCCTCACGTCATAATGACCTCGCTTGCCTGGTGTAAACCTTGACCCTGATTGACAAGGCTGTGAAAATAAGCTTTTCAGTGCGTAACCATTCTACTTGTTGATCTTAATACGATAGGGTTGAAATGTTGTTGTATAGTCAGTAACAGAAAAGCCTTTATCAAGTAGAACAATAATGATAATATGGTTCAAGCACAAACTACATAATGAACGAGTGGAAATGTCCTCAAATGTATACAACTTTAAAGTTCATCGGCATTTTTATCATTCACTTATGTTTGCTGTAAGAGAACCCAATTTTGGGTTATGATTGCCTCTGAACATAAGCTTTCTTATTGTTACGAGTATATTTAAATGTATTGAGAACCTATATAGTATAAAGAATAAGAATTGCGATTAGCCAAACTTATGATAATTGTTCCTAGATTATTCACCTATTTTTACTGTAAGACTTAATTAGAATACACATCTAAACACTACGTTATCATTAGTAAGTACAAACAATCGCACATCAGCGGTCGCAATTCAAATAAATGCAATTATTTATTGCCAGATCTACATTTTAATAAATATATTAAGCACAAGATAACAATAAAATAACAACGCCATAAGCCATAAGGCCAGTTTCGTAGTACAAGTATTACAAGAATAACTAATATATGCGATTAACTGTACACAGATAATAAAAATAACTCACCCGAAACACTAGACCCAATAGGCCTCGGCCCCTTCAGTTGCGGCCTATTCTCCTTCACGGAGGCCGAGGGCTCCAGCAGATGGTGCGCCGGCATCGCCTGCGGGTCCGCGCTGGCATCGATGGACGGCTTGGTGACCCGGTACGAAGGTGACCTGCGCGAGCAGCAGTTTGACCTGATGAGAATGATTGCTCGTTGCTGAGTGTGAAATGGAATGTGGGGGTGAGGCTGCAGAGTTATGAGTGAGACTGCAGAGTTTTGGGTAAGACTGCAGAGAATTGGGTGAGACTGCGGAGTTCGGGTTGAATCTGCGGAGATTTTGTTGAATGAGGTGGAGATGTTGTACACTGTTATACGTTGTGCCATTTTTATAGTCGTTAACATAACATAATTATCATTACGCAATACTCCTATATTTACGCCTATTAAGGGGTTAGGCAGAGGTGTACGTTTACTACAGCCATATTTTGTCAGATATGTTAAAGCCCAATGTAATAGGAGGCAAGCCTTTTGCCATCAACCGAACCGAGCACAAATATTGACTCCTGAGGATCTATGATCCATTTGAGATAACATTAGACATTTAAATAATCCCATTTGACAGCCCGTTCAACCGATTTTGATTTCTATTGCGTTGATGATATGACAAATGGCAGCTGTATTTAACAGTTAGTTTTGGTAACAGGTTGATGCTTTTTATGCTATCCTTATACTTACGGGATAGAACTCAAAATCAGTTGAATGGAATGTAAAAAATGGTTGTCCATTTTTTAATGTTATTTCAAATGGAGTTTAGACAAGTAGCATTCGATGTCGGCGAAGGCAATAAACGATATGTCTAAATGTATGGGATGGATAACGTGTTTTTTCGATATCGCTTCTCAATCCCATACAATTTTGCCTTTTTGACAATCACTATCGCCACGCTTTCGATGATAGAATGGCACTTGTCTAAAGCCTCGGGTTTCTAGTCAGAAAACGAAAAATACGAAAACCCCAATATCAGTTAGGCTAACCAGGGAATCGAACCCAGGACCCTTGCGATCTCTAGAAAAAGTTAAAAAGAAATAGTATAGACTAGTTGAGTCGTAGTTGTAAAACTATAAAAATGACACAATGTAAAATGGCGTATCTCTATTTTGAACTAGTGCAACTGGTAAATTTACAAGCGGATGTAGTATGTGTTACGTTGTACAAAAAATCTCAGTTCAAGCAAAATATGATTAAAGTAACAATTCACAAAAAACATTATTCCTTTTCCAGAAACAATATTTTATAGTCGATATAATTACTTAATACATTTACAAAGATATTTCAAGTCTGTTTACATTAAAACTAACAATAATTTTAGTTGTCCTTGAAAATCGTAGCTTCGTAGCGCTACGACACTGCTACGTGTTTGCTACGAAGGCCTACGAAGATCGTAGCGGCGTAGCAGCCGCGTAGTAGTTTGTACATTTTTAACAGAATACTGGAGTCTATCACTGGTAGGATAAATTATGATATTGTACCGACCCATACACACAATCACATATTTTAGTGTCCTAGTTACCTTTCTTAACCTAATTCTTGTACAAAACTTAGTTGTAGTTCAATCGGTGTACCGCTATTGGTCATTTCTTCCACTCGACTCAATCAAATTGACTGTTACAGCTTGCTATTTGTTGACATAAATAAATCGAGGGTTTTCTCCGTTGTCATGGCGACAGAGTCGATTGCATTGGAGGAAGTTTACTTCAAAAGAATATAATATAGTAAGTAATACTTTTAGATCTCGAACTGTGTATTTTGTATCAGTGAATGAAATTCTACTAAATTAAAAAAAAAACATTTATTTAGTTTTTTATTTAGTAGAATTTTAGAAAGAATCCATGATTGAATAGTTAAGAAAAAGTCTATAATTGTACAGATTCCTTGAGCCATTTAGAAAGTATGATAAGATAACCTGAAACCTGCGAGTTTCTGCGAATGCCGTAGTACTGTAGCAAGGTCGTAGTATGTAGATTTGGGCAGATTAAAATAATAGATTTATTTTGGCAGATTAAAATAATAGATTTATTATTGTATCCCAAGAGCCTGCGACCTTCGTAATTTTATTAATACTGAAAGTTTGTCTGTGTTCACGAGATGTTCATTCGTTTTCGAGATATGAGCCAAAATATTTTGTTTTTAGTTTTATTTTTTGTACTAAACGTGTTAAACGTGAATTATGTTTTTATGCTCAAGAGTTCCTTTTAACATTCAAATTGATGGTTTCTGGTGTGGTTTAATGTTTTGACAGATATCTCCCAAAGCCACCCTGATCCATCATTCATATTCGAAGATCGTTCTTACCTGTATTGGGTACATACACAGAGAAACTTTTAGCTATTATAAAAAAACCAGCCAAGTGCGAGTCAAACTCGCGCACGAAGGGTTCCGTACCATTATCGCAAAAAAACAGCAAAATATTCACGTTTGTTGTATGGGAGCTACTTACTGACTTAAATATTTATTTTATTCTGTTTTTAGTATTTGTTGTTTGTTGTATAGTGGCAATAGAAATACATCATCTGTGAAAATTTCAACTGTCTAGCTATCACGGTTCATGAGATACAGCCTGGTGACAGACAGACAGACGGACCGCGGAGTCTTAGTAATAGGCCCCCGTCTTTACCCTTTGGGTACGGAACCCTAATGACGAAGGTCAGATCGTCCCAGGTTCTTACTCTATTAACCTAATATCACAACAGTATTCTGTGAATGTGTAGGCGGAACAGTTTAGTAGATCTCACTAGTTTTCATAGATGTTGGATAAAGCTGTAGTCTTAATACAACTTTTTCTAGGGTTTAATACCTTAGAGCCCGGGTTCAGTAATAGTATGTATTGAAAGAACGAAACCCTGGACTAAAATGTCTGCTATGACATTCTCAAAAGGGCCACTAGGAACAAAGCGCCATTTTGCACGCACACATTAACATTACGATTTTACAGGGATTCTCGGACAATATTGGACAGAGCTCAGTCGCGGCTGTTACTAGTGCTTTGTGCGGGCGTTTGTCACGTCATTCAAAAGTACTGTAACGAGGTTGGAGTAACCTTTTTTAAGTGATGGAGACCGAATATTTGTACTTTAAATTAATTCTTATTTAGAGAACGAGAAATTTATAGAACAATTGTGAGGCCGCCTGAACGGTACTGGTATAAGATTACGTGTGGTTTAAGAAATCTATCGTCAATTGTAGCTTTGTTTAAGGAAAGGCTATGTAACTTGTTGAGTTGAATTTATTGTTCTTCTTCGTCGAACTTGGCGCCTTTTTCATATTTATGTTTTTGTCGAGCTGGGTGCCTTTTCTAATTTTATGTTTTTGGTACGTCTAGTTACCCTCCAATCTTCGTCGTATGTGGCGTCATGATCTTTAATGGATATTTGATGCTCTGTCTACCCTCTAAGGCATGTAAGCATGAAATGATGTATGTTTAGAAAAATCGATGTATTTATGTTTGTAACCCTACCTACACCTTTTTAACCGACTTCAAAAAAAGGAGGAGGTTCTCAATTCGTCGGAATCTTTTTTTTTTATGTATGTTCCCCGATTACTCAAAGACGCCTGGACCGATTTCAAAAAATCTTCTTTTGTTTTGAAGGGTATACTTCCTAGTTGGTCCCATAGTCATTAGGTCAGGATCTGATGATGGGACCCTAGAGCAATCGAGGGAACTCCTCAAATATTATAGGCATACATATAGTGATTTTGGTATTTTCATCAACAATGCAATCACTTGCACTCAGACAGTATAATTTGGTGAAGTGGAACTGATGAAGAAGACCACAGATGGCCACTGGAACTACTAAATGCTAAGTATGTCACGGGTATAAAATATCTCGAATAGTTAACCGACTTTGATGAAGCAAATACTTATAAATGAATGGTACTGATGAAAATGGTACCATTGAACTGTTCTGATGATGAAGCCGGAAGGTAGGCACTGGAACTCTGAAATAAAACATTGTGTCCTAGTCGTGCTTGGGCTTATTGGAATCGTCATGAGATGTACTTTGGCCATAAATGATTATCATGTTAATTGGAGATACCTACCAAAACTAAAAAGAGAAAAATAAAACTTTTTAACAAAAAATCAAACCGACTTCCAGAACAAAAAACTACAAAGCAAAAAATAACTTTCTTTTCCGAAGTCGGTGTCGAAAAACTGAAAAAAATGGGTACAAAAGACAATTTATTAAAACTCATTAGCATTAAACTTATAAAAAAATTATTAGCAACTCTAGTGAGTCCGGCAAGTTTATCTGTCAATTTTCTAGGATGGAGAGAGAGTGTTCCTTCTGTAAACTTTCTATTTGGGCCATAACTATCTACCTTTACGAATAGAGAGTAAAGTCAATTATGATTATTTTTTAAATTTAAATTTCTGACATTCAATAGTGCCGCTAAATGGCCACTGAAATAAACGATTTGACTTTTACTTCATTCTCTACCAGACCACCAAGCCGACCACAATTTATGTAGTAGGGAAAAAGCTATGCAGATAGATTGGTTGCAGTAAAAAATTGCAGTGGTAAATGCGGCATATTTTAAAGCTTTAGGATATTGGTTTGAGTTTTCTCGTTATTTTAAAAATTGTTATTTAATAGTAGGAATTTTAAAAATTCTGGCTCAGGTTTTGAGCTTGCAATTAACAAACGGCTGCGGATGGACTGTGAGTGTTATCAAATATACACTCTGTCTTTGTTAGTTAGAAATGAATGTATTTATTTATATATACTTTATTGTACACCAAGATAAAAACAATACAAAAAGATATCTTAAAACAAAAACAAACATAGAACAGGCGGGCGGCCTCATCGCATCCCGCGATCTCTTCCAGGCAACCTAGAATGGAAAGAGACAGCCTGGTCACAATGTGGGGTTGCAATTGGTGCAAATTTCACAACAAATATTTTTCAAAGTAAGTACGTACCAAATAAAATAACGTCACGATTACTTTACTTTTACCAGAAGGAACATTAGTATTCTTATCGATATAAAGAAAACTCCGAAAGAAAGAAAGAAAATACGTTGCCTACGTCCACTTAGCCAATGGCCCATTCCCTGCTATGGCCTCGCCAGTGTTATCAGCATGTTACTCTAACAGACACATGTTGCCCTGTCCACCTGATATCATAAGCCCCTAATCATCCCTTACCAACAAAGGAAAAGGGGTGGCTTATTCAAAGCCAGTGTGGGAAAACTTAATAAAGAATGTTTTTTTTTTGCTAAGGGTTTTGATGATAAGAAGCGAACGAATGTTGAGAAAGAAAAATAGGGGTAAAAATGAGGAACTGGCAAAGAGAAGAGGTTTTTTAAATGATCTTGATTAGTAGACGATTCGGGATCAGTATAATATTTTCCTACTTCCTACTAATACTATAAATGTGAAAGTTTGTGAGTGTAGGTTTTTTACTATTTCACGCAAAAATTGCAGAACGGATTTTGATAAAACTATACAAAGCTGAATACAATAAGTTTACAATTCACACCAGAATAACACACCATCCATACTAGGTAATATTATAAATTAAAAAGTAACTAAACCACTGAACGGAATTAAATGAAATTTGGCAAGGAGATAGGGAGATAGATGGAATCCTGAAGGCTAAATTTTGACCCAAAAAAAAATTGGTATGGTAGGTTAAGGTTTGTAGGTTGGTAGGTAGGGTAGGGTAAGGTAGTTAGGTAGGGTAGGCTAGATAGATAGGGTTGGTAGTTAGGTAGGGTAGGGTAGACTAGGTAGGTAGATAGTATAGGGTAGGGTAGGTAGGAAGCCAGTTGATGGGAGCTAAGCCGCGGGGGACAGCTAGTATACTATACAATGTAAGGGTATTTGGATAATACTTATTTCAAGTAAGGGAAGCCGCGGGCGCATGTTTAAAATAACTCTTGTCTTATTAATCTGTAATATCAGTAAAACGACTCCTGATGGTGGTATTAGATTATTTTTGCTAGAATCACATGGCAAAAACGAAATAATTAACAAAAGTGAAACTTCGTATAGTATATTTTCTGATGGATAACACTCACGTCAATACACGAATCAAAAGTCCAACAAACAAGGCAAAAAAAGCCTAGACAAGAGACATTCTAGAAACGCAAGCCACACGATAGCGTTTGAAAAAATCCGGCCAAAAGCGTGTCGGACTTCGCAGATTTAGGGTTCCGTACCAAATGTAGAATACTTTGGTATTTCTTAGTAAAATATACGTAATAAACATTATCACCAAAATTCAAGTTCATAGATCAATGGAAAGTTAAAGAATACTTCGCAACATAATTGTGTGACAGAAGACGGACACGTGAGTGACAGTAGGGCTCCGTTTGGACACTTCCGATATGGAACCCTAAAAATGACGAAAATGTATGGAATTGCCAAGCGCTGTCGAAATGACACGTGACCAATCCCTTACATTTTATTTATTTATTAGGGACAACAAAACAGTTACATGTTAAAGTTTATATAAAACTATGAGTACAATAATAAATTAACAAAGATATAACCCACACCATTGTACACGGATAAATATTTGAACAAATAGGAAACGGAAGAGTATTGTTCATCGCGTTAACTTATTTTAGATTATGGAGACAAAATATTTATAGCCAGATATTATTTTAATTAACTAGAAAGGGAGAACATATTATATTAGGGGCAGTTCGAAAGTGGCGCCAGTGGCAGGAAAGTTGAAGGGAAACCGTTTGTCCTGGTATGGTCATGTGATGAGGAGGGATGAAACGCATGTTACTAAAAGAGTTATGAATATAAATGTGGATTGATGGAGAGGAAGAGGAAGGCCAAAGGAAAGATGAATGGACTGTGTGAGGAGTGATATGAAGAAAAAGGGAGTCAGTGATAGCGTAACGGGGGATAGAAAGGTATGGAAGAAGAAAACGTGTTGCGCCGACCCCAAGTAACATGGGATAAGGGGCGAAAGATGATGAAAGGGAGAAGATATCTATGTCCATGAAGTGTGTGTTATAGGTTTCCACAATTTGATGAAGAGGCACATGTGCCTCGGCGTTGGTTCTACATGAATCCACATGGAACAACCGGGGCAAGTGCACATTTTGGCATATTTACCATCGCTATAGCTGAAGAATGAGCTTTCTAGAGCCTCAGGGGTACTGTAATTAATATACCTGTCTAACTCAATTATCAAAACACACTATAAATAATAAGTAATGCAAGTACACACAACTCCCCATAATTCGATCTAGGGGTGACCCACCCACCCTATGGGGGTGTATTCGGCAGCTACGCAAACTAAGGGGCGCGGAGTTTACTTTGCTAATATTTAGGGGTGTAGGGGCACTTCAAAACGGGGGTGTGTTCCAAAGCATGGTTTGGTATAGAATGTTTATTCAAAACACTGTGAAAATTGTTCGTGTGTTAAACTACTGTCTGCTGTCCTGTGTCTATCTTATCTAAACTATAAAAACGAATTATATTACAAAGAGGTTTTTGGTTTATTTGTTTGATTCTTCATGCACACAAACGTACAGGGGCGGACATAATGCTTTAGGCACTTTCCCAGTCGACCTTTTGATGCAGAGACATATAGTGGTAGGTGCAATATTTTGATTTAACCAAATTACGTTTATTTAAATACAAATACATATACAACCATAAATACAATATAAACTCAAAAAATAAACTAATTGGTTGGTCGGTTGGTGATGGTATGGAAGAGGTAGGTATGTCTCTATTACTGATCCGTTTAAAAAAGTTCTTTAACTAATAGAACACTACACAGCCGCGAGCAAAATCGCGGACCGGAGTGTTTAGATGACGTATAAAAATTTATAAACTTTTTCTACAATTTGTTGTATTTTTTTATATAATTCGTAGGATCACAATGCATTACACCTGATAACAAATTGTTTTCGTGAAAATCGTAGTTCCCGCACAAAAAATCATTCTCATATCCTCTTTCGAACATCTAAACTACCACGCTTCACTGCAATTACCTTTGACGCATGAACCCAATCTGTCTAACCTTTCCCAACTATGTTAGAGTCAGCTTCCAGTCTAACCTGATCCAGCTGAATACCAGTACCTAACATGGGCCGACTGCTTAGAGAGCAGTGGTTGCCCAGTGGCCCAGTGGCCGCGACTTACAAGTTGTAGGTAGTGGGATCGAACCCTGGCAGGCGCTTAACTTTGTGTAAATTATTTTATCATCACTGCTCTCAAAACGGTGAAGAAAAACATCGTGAGGAAACCGGCATGTCTGAGAACCAAAAATCCCAAGACATGTGACATGTACTGGGCCCGCGTGGTGGATTACGGCCCATTTTCTCTCACAGAGAGAAGGCCTGCACGCACAACGGAACAAATGTGAGTCTAAGTGCGGAAAAGGGGTCCATCTATCCTGGGCTGACTGCTTAAATGACCCCCAGTAGCTGGTAACACGGTATCCCTTGAAGACTGGTAGAAAATCAGACATTATCTGTCTTCTGACTACCTGTAAAGACGGCCAATAACCTACAAATGACAGAAGGACCAAAGGCTTAAAGTGCTTATGTGGTCACCCATCCACGGACCGACCTCAGCAAGTGTAGCTTAACCTTGAAGATCGACCCGTGCGGCTATTACTTAGCTCCCCCAGGCGCCTTATGACGTAGGTATAGGTACTAAATGTTAATGTTCACAGATATTCCTTGAAAACAAATCAGCTGTTAGTAACTCTACACTGGCCACACGTTCACAAGGTAGGGGGCGCGCGGAGCAGACAATATTGACAAGCGCTATGACGTCAAGCGATATTTACTATCACGACCCCGTAATCGGGGTCTTTTCACTGTTACTGAGGGAACTGGGAAAGATTTGTTTTGATTCTTGATATTTTACATAAAAGCTAGACATTATTTTTGTTACTGACTGATAATAATTTAATTTCTTAAGGAATTTTTAGACACTACTGAATTACGGTAAAGAATATTGTCTTTACCGTAATTCAGTAGTAGTGTCTATGTGTCTAAAAATTCCTTAAGAAATTCAAACAAACTAATAGAAATTTTTGGCAGTCAACACGTTTTTGAAAAGCTTTTTTATTAAAATTCCAACTGCAAAAGCTTAAGCCAACACTTAAAAAAAACAACACCCAAACGTATTTGAAACCTGACAAAACCTTTCATTTATTTAACTCCAAAATGCGTAGAAGAACACCCGCAAACGTCTTTCGCTTTAAATTTCTGCTCGCTAGTAAAGCTGACTTAAAGCATAGGTTTTCTGTGTTTCAATTCAAATTATGAAAACAAATGGCTCAAAATATTGCAATATGCCTATTTCCAACCATCACGGGAACTTAGAACTCTGAAAACCATCAACATATAGCATCAGACCCGTTCCCCAACTAACACAGGACTCTAAAACCTTGAAAACCACCGCTATTTCCCAGCTGCGGAAACTCTACACGAAATCCCAACACTTCCTCACTCACACACACACAAACTCAACTACGCAAGTACGTGCGAGGCGTGGCTAGGGGGAGGAGCAGTGACGTCACGGACCGACGTCAGCGTGACGCGCTACCGACCTACTTTCAAGCTTTCAGACCGGAGAGATATTTTGTTGCGTGAATTGATTCGGTGTTCGGTTGTTCGTTTTTCAAATTTACGGTATGCTTGGTGACGGGATCTTAAATATTCGGTATTAGTAACAGGTTTGTATAATTAACTACATATTCGTTATTAGGAACTATGGATATTCAATCTGCCTAGCCTTTCCCAACTTTATTGTTCCTAACCGAATTCAGCTACCGAACGAGTACCAGTATTTTACATGGAGCAACTGCCTATTCGACCCTCCACAACCCAGTAACTGGGTAACACGATACCCCTTGATATGACTGGTGTCAGATACAACAAACAACACTATGAATTGGTGACGGGCGGGCGTCTTTTGAGAATGTCTTTGGTCAATTTTGACGTTAAAAATGGCAGATTTTTGATGAACGACCTGGAGTAATTGTGATGATTTTGCCCAGTGGGTACAAAAATAGGTTTGTATTTTTTATTACTCATATCTTTCATTTGATTACTATTACCTTCTTCTCTGTATGAGAAGAGGCCTTTGCCCTTCAGTGGGACAATAATAGGCTGGTATTATTTATATATTAGCTAACGATACAGCGTAATCGTTCTGGCGTAACAGAATTAATCCTTCAAATCTATAAGTAGCGTTGAAAGTAAAATTGTCTTCGGGACGGGGCTTTTAATAGAATCATTGTGCTAGTTAAGAATAAACTCTTGCTGTGATAAACAAAACGATTCATTAGTGTTATAGGTACTGGCGGTGGATGTGGCGACATTTGAGGGAGACCTGTGTTCAGCAGTGGACGTCTTTTGGCTGATATGATGATGATGATGAAAATAAGAACTGGAAATTTGGGACGATAGTAAAGCAGTAGTTGGACTGCTAGCTTCTTCCTGCGGCTTCGCTCCCGTATTGAACACAACCACAACCACTAGGTCGCAAAAACAAGTGATAAGCAGAACATTAATTATTGTTTGAAGTATTGTTGGACGTACTGAAGTCTGTAAATTTATTTGGATTGTTTAATCTCAGTTTCTTTTAGTATTATATAATTACAAAATCATCGTTTGCGCTGATGCCTGCTATCTGGATGCCACGGAGGAGCTCTTAAATAAGCTTGAGCGCTTGCAAAACCTGTGCATCCGTTTTGTTTTTAGTCTTAGGAAATACGACCATGTCTCTCAGTTCCGCAAGGATCTCAAGTGGCTCCCTATCCGCCTTCGCAGAAACACTCGAGTATTATGTCTCCTCTTTAATATCCTGTTTAATCCTTCGTACCCTGAATATCTGCGCGATCGCTTCTCCTTCACTCGCCCTGCCGATGTCCTGTGTAGATCCCACCTTAAGCATCACCTAAACTTCCCATCCCATAGTACTAATTTCTATTCCCACTCCTTCTCTGTTCATGCAGTACGACTGTGGAACTCACTTCCACCTAAAATTCGTGATTCACAAAATGTATATCTATTTAAGAAACAGGTCAAAGATCATTACCTCTCCACCATATAGTAATTATTATATATTATTAAATATGTATTTTTATTTTCTATATATTTATTTAGTTAAGGTATGTGTTATTTAAATATAATTAGTTAAGTTATATAGTTATATAGTTGTTAGTCTATTTCATATTTTCTTATACACACTGTGTCTTCGTATATCATCCAACTTTCCTGTCATAGGTCTGCTGGAAGAAATTTCTATTGAAATAAGCAGTACCTTTGTGCTCTTCTATCTGTATTATTTATTTTCTCTGTTAAGTGTTTTGTGTGAACATAAATAAATAAATAAATACAAAGCACATGTGTGAGTACTATGTATCAACTGTAAATCTATCATTTACTGTACCTAAATGTCGTTCCGTGAATTGTGTGTGCCCTAGCAGTTGAGAGTGTGTCATAATCTCTCTAATATCCCTTTGATGGTGCCACATGTGTTGGATCATTCGGTTCCCTTCATGATGGTTCAGCTGAGTGGTGCCAATCCATTTGTCATGTTCGTGAAAGGGCGCCATCAGCTGGGATTTGCCATAACTTAGCTGCCTCGGCCTGTTATTTTCTTATTGTTTGTTTTACTCTTGACTCTCTTACGTATTTTTACATCGTTCTCACATATATGTATTTTTCCAGCAAGAATGATGTAACCCAATACTTGTAATTAAAACTGAAGAGAGTCCGTGGAATTTCTTGCACATTCTTCTCCATAGAGACCTACTGACGTTTGCGAATGTGCAACTAGATTCATATTTTGTTTGATAATACAAAAGTATCTTTAAATGATTACTTTAAATAAAGTAATTTGATTTAATATGAAACATATTTCTTTTCATTATTAATGGGCTTGCATTTGACCACTGTCTTAACTGATGGTAAGTAAAATTTTCAATATTTACAGAGATAACCTACAAACAAACAATTTTATTTATTATATTATTTATTGTACACCACACAAATATATATACAGGATAAAGAATCATAAAAGCAAGTGTAGTGTGTGCAGTGTGTGTGTGTGTGTGTAGTGTAGTGTGTGTGTGTGTGTAGTGTGTGTGTGTGTAGTTTGTGTAGTGTGTGTGTGTGTATTTTACCTATTTTTTTATTCTTAGTTTAGATAAGCCTTCTAATAAATAGGGTTACTTAGATATGACTTTATTTTATTCGTTATTTTGGACCTTATAAATCACTTTATGAACCTTAGTGTTGATTATTCGAAAAATGAGTTAAATCACAGAACAGAATATCGATCATAACCAGTCCGATAAGCTCCAAAGTTTGTTTATTTGCGAGAACAAAGCTTAAAGGTTGGTATGGCTTCAGTATTGTACCCAAGGTCACTGACTAACAAACAGGCTGCTAGCTACGCAGTTACAAAGAGCTTGTTGCTTCAGAGGTGAAAGAAATAAGGGTGTTTAGGGGTGGGATGAGGAGAGCAGTGGTATCGTCCGCGACTTACAAGTTTGTAGGTCGTGGGTTCGAACCCAGGCAGGCGTCTTTACTTTGTTTACATTATTTCATCACGGTGAAGGAAAACATCGTGAGGAAACCGGCATGACCTAGAACTAGAAATTCGACGACATGTGACATTCACCAACCAGCACTGGGCCCGCGTGGTGGATGATGGAGGCCTGTGTCCCAGCAGTGGGAACATTAAAAGGCTAATGATGAGGGGTGGGATTTCTCACACTCGTATTATAAATGTGTAAGTTTGTGAGTATGGATGGATGTTTCTCTTTCACACAAAAATTACTGAACCGTTTTGGATGTAGTTTAAAACATAAAATCACGCTTATATTCCCCGAAGGTTTGTACAGAGATGCACCTATACAGTAGTACATCCATATTTCACCAATTTCAACTTTCACACGAGCGGAGTTGCGGGCGGCACTTAGTATTTAGGGTTCCGTACACGAAGGGTCCAAACGGAAGAACGAACGGAACCTATGAACTTGAAATTAGGTGATTATGCCTATTATTACGTATATTTTACTAACAAATACAAATATATTGATAAATTGGTACGGAACCCTAAATGTGCGAAGTCCGACACGCAGTTAGTTGGTTCTTAAAGACTGACACCAATATTAAAAAGGTAAAATTGATTGTTAGAGGTAAACTATGGAACTACTAATTCGCTTACGAAAATGTCACTGATATAATAATATAGAAAGGTACTTGTTCATTTTTTCTTCTTAGTTGGTTCTTAAAGATTGACACCAATATTAAAGGGGTAAAATTGATAGTTAGAGGTAAACTCTGGAACTACTAATTCGCTTACGAAAATGTCACTGATATAATAATATAGAAAGGTACACTATCGTCGAGCATCAAAGGCTACTTGTATCCCGAAAAGTGCTCGGTTCCTGTGGCTACGAAAGCCGTGGAAAAAACCTAGTTTATTATAAAAAGTCGTTGAGATCAATAAGGTTGGGTAAGCTTGCCTGCTCTTAGTCTGAGCTAAGAGGATCAATGCAAGGAGGCTGATATAAGTTGAAAGAGAGTTTCCGAGAATCGAGATGAACGCCGTGTGATTGGACTGGTCGATGGCTAATACCAGACTAGTAACTCCCACAATCCACAGGCATAGTGATAATGAAGCCACTACGATTACCATAATCTTTAAACAATCTCCAAAAACAATAATAATTTTAACGATGTCGACAGGTCATCTATCCTCAAGAGATTCCAAGACACGTTTTATAAGCACTAAAACTCAACAAAAAACGAGGAAGGAAACGCCAGAAATCTTTTAAAACAAAGAAAATATACACTAGAAGCAACTTCCATACATTTCTCATACACACAAAAATGTTCTGAGAAACTATAATGTTTTTATCATAGTTACAAATTCTTTTAGTCCGTAGTAAACAGTTTGCTTGTGAACCGTGCCAAGAAGAAAAATGTTTGACCTTGAACTGCCATGGAATGTATGAATGCTTGTAAACGAGGTATTTGAACACAAACGAACGGATAAAGTGGTGGAAAGAGGATGGCAGTATGGAGTTTGGAAGTGAGATTGATGCCTTTCAAGTAGTTTGTATTGTTGGCCTCTCACAAGGTGGAACGATGACCTGGGGCTTTATCATGACGTTTTAAAACTATCATGGTGCCATGGTTTTACCAACGACATGCTCATGAAGATGGGTCTAACCGCGACACCCATGTGCAGGTTGTGTGAGGAACATACGGAACGCATGGATCACCTTCTCATGGTGCACATGCGATGCACTGACTGGTAAGCGAATGAGTCTCCTAGGGGTTGGTTATCCGAAACCAGAAGACTATAGGCTCATATCTCCTAGTCAATGAGATCGGGGAGGAGTAAGTTATCTAGGGAACCATTATAGATCCCAATGGGTCGAAGTGTCCGAGCTATTTCTCGGCCCCTCCACAAGATAAAATAAGATCATGGTTCCACTATGAGAGAGACGGAGCTATACAGGACAAGACACAAGCATTTAATTACGAGTATTTTCACTTGTCCCGAAGTCTGTAATCAAATATTGTAAGTTTAATTTGACCTACTTCCCAGTGTCCGCTTGAGCAAAAAATTTGCTCACACGTTTGTTTCTCGTGACTATGCATTTTTTTAATATAAGAACTTACTTGTATGTGTGTAAAAGCTTGTTCACAGCACAAAAGCACAGTACGGCTCCTTGTCAGGGCCGCTGGAAGTGAGAAGCACAGTACCGGTCGATTTAACGACGCCTATGTCCATCGGTTTACGTATTTCGGTTGAAATAATGATGAATAAGTTATTTTCCACCTGGTGGGAGGCCTTCCAACGCAACGTCTTCCGGTTCGCGGTCGCCACTCCAGAACATTTCTGCCCCATCAGCCATCTGTTCTGCGAGCAATGTGCCCTGCCCACTGCCACTTAAGTTTGGCAATTCTTCGATCACGCAAGGATAGCCCTCTCCGATGCCCGAAAAGGTTGCAGGGATCTGCTTGAATCGGTACCAGTCAAAGTGGCCAGTCTTTGGGTAGGCCTTTATCCAGCACTGGACATCTTTCGGCTGATATGATGATGATGAGTAGTTTGCTTATAACCTACGTGTGAGTGGCATTTGGATGACGACTTACATGCAAGGTAATCTATGAAGATAATGGTATATATTTGCATTGAATACGGGCTTATATGCGTCAATGATGAAGGAAAAACCCCTAGAGGGTATCGTTAACAAATATAGCCTCCAAAAGTTGATTTTTACCTGTTCTAAATTACAAATCACTTACGCAAAATGCTAGAGATTTTGGCCCGGACTCCACCGGAAAGCGGAGATGTGCGTTGAAGTCCAAAGCGGAAACGAAAGATATGTGAATAACGAAATTCTATTGGTTGTTTAAAGAACATCTCCTCTCCGCTCGTCTTGTCTCCGCTTTGGTGGAGTCCGGGCCTTTAGGGCTGGGATATTGGGCATAAACCTGCAGATAGTTTAAGTGACATATTAACAGACACTCACTGTATAGTGTAATGTACTCTGTGCACTAACTGAGTGGCAAAACTGATGGGTCGAGCCACAAAGTATCACAGCGGCGCGCGGCGCGGTCGAGCTCAAATCAAAGGAGTTTTTACCCATTTAGCTGCCAAATGATATGAGTGGAAAAATAAGATTGAAAGGTTAGACATGTCCACGCAATGATATTCAAATAAACAGATATGTTATGAGCGTGCGCATTGTGAAGACTCGAATAGGTCACAATTGTGAACTTTAGTCTTTAGTTTATGTCACGCATGGCGAAGAGCGATACGCTTTGTTGAAACAAAAACAAAATAAAAAAATGCCAGCGTGTGTATTTAGAAATTGTACCAATTATGATACCTAAGTACATAAAACAGAAGGGATCTCATACCGTATGTAAGTACGCAATACGCCTCAATTTACTAATTTATTTATTTTTTTTCCTAATATTCTGATATTTGGAGGTTAGAAAAAGATAACAACATTGGTGGTCAGAATAATGTTTGTTTACATTCACACGCAAGTGACAAACACTAGCTGTCTCTTTTTTTCTTGTTGGTTTTTTCAAGCCATCCCTTTCGACTTGTATTGAAATGTCAGATGAATGAAAAGTGTGAGTGCGGAACACGTTTTTCAATTGTTTTGTGAGTGTATAACGAATCTGTTTATTTGATTATCATTGTGTCCACGGCAAAAGTCAATGTTGAAAATGGTTTTTTGTTTATTATTGATATATTCGCGTTTGACCACTATCTCATCTGATTGCAAGCGATGATGTGGTCGCAATGAAGCACGTTTTCATTAAAGTTACCTATTCACTCTTGACGTAAAGATTAACGTAAAAGACGTAAGAACGTAAAGATACACAATTCAAACCTTGATAGCATTTAAGGCATTTGGATGGACACAAAGAACCCTTTCAGTAAAATAAAGGCTTAATAAATCAATTGATGAGGTAATACAAGTCTTATTAGGTTATTTAGCACTCCACACTGCAAATTGTTAGTTAGTCTTGTTAGTGAAAATCACAAGAAACTCTTTGTAAAAACCTTTCACGGCCGCTGGATGATACGGTGTACCTGGACGAAATAATTAATATTAATTGAAAAATAATGGTATTTTAGTAGTAAAGAACAAAAAAGGTGTTTTTGCAATCCTTAGGTAACCACTTAGTTCTTTCTTGGTGAGAAGGAGCGGGCTATATTTTTACTAGCTTTTTCCCGGGGCTTCGATCCCGTGGCGGTACCACAAGACCCGTTTTCGGGATAAAAAGGCCTATGTTACTCAGGAAGAATGTAGCTTTATACTGGTGAAAGAATTTTCAATTTCGGTTAAGGAGTTTTTGAGTTTACCCATTACAAACAAACTTACAAACAAACCTTTCCTCTTTATAATAATTATTATTACTAGCGGACGCCTCGCGGTTTCACCCGCGTAGTTCCCGTTCCCGTGGGAATACAGGGATAAAAAAGCCTATGTCACCCGGGGATAGTGTAGCTTCCCAAGGGTGAAATAATATTTGAAATCGGTCCATTACTTTTTAAGTTTATTCGTTACATACAAAGATATAAAAATACAAATCTTTCCTCTTTACAATACTCCTAGTATATAGATATAGACTATATAGTACTAGCGACCCGCCCCGGCTTCGCCCGTGATAAATTATATACAAAAACCTTCCTCGTTTCTCATTCTTTTTATTGGTGAAAACCGCGTGAAAAATCCGTTCAGTAGTTTTTGAGTTTATCGTGTACAAACGCGGCGGGGGACCTTTTTTATACTATTACTAGCTTCTGCCAGCGGCTTCGCCCGCGTGTATTATACAAATAAACCTTCCTCTTGAATCTCGCTATCTATTAAAAAAACCGTATCAAAATCCGTTGCGTAGTTTTAAAGATCTAAGCAGACATAGATAGGGACATACAGTGGGCGGCGACTTTGTTTTATACTATGTAAGGAAGTGATTTTATGCTAGACTGCTATACTTCTTGAGGATCTAGACAAGTGACACAGTTTTATCAATGAAAGCGTCGTAAAATGTCAAAAATGTATGGGTTGCCTAGCGCTATCCAAATGTGATTTTCATTATAGCATTTCGACAATCGCCCATCGCTGATTGAATTAAACTTTGCCTAGAGCCTGTGAAACCAAAATTCAATAGTGGTGACAACCAGTAAAGCAGCGAGCCAATGAATCTCGACCATGATGAGTCCACCAGAAAGTAGTCAACTGTCTTGGATCCCGCAAGGAAATTAATGGTCCTGGGGCTCTATATAAAGTGTTATATGAGTCTATTCGCAATAATGACTGTAAAAGTTTAAAACATTTCGTATTTACCACGTGAAAGACGGATGAGCAAGCCACTCTCATCATCATTTTAGCCGAAAGACGTCCACAGCTGGACATAGGCCTCCCCTAAGCGTCGTCATATTGATCGGTCCAGTGCGTTTCGCTTCCACCGGAAACCCACAGCCTTGACTAAGTCGTCGCTCCACCTAGAGGGAGGTCTTCCAACGCTACGTCTTCCGGTACGCGACTACGCGTTCGCCACACTAGAACTTTTCCGCTCAACAGCCATCCGTTCTGCGAGCAATGTGCCCTGCAACTTAAGTTTGGCCATTCTTCGGGCTATGTCGGTAACCTTGGTTCTCTTGCGGCTGTCTTCATTTCTGATTCGGTCACGCAAGGAAACGCCGAGCAAAGCCCTCTCCATTGCCCTTTGGTTGACTTTAAGCCGTCTGATGAGGCCCATTGTGTTGTGAGCGACCACTCTCATACATTTTAGAATTTATTAACCGACTTCGCAAAAAAGGAGGAGGTTTTCAATTCGACTGTATATTTTTTTTTTTATATGTGACATCTGAGAACACAGAACTTCTTACTGGGTGAACCGATTTTGATGATTTTTTTTTTATGAAAGCTGGTGCTTGTCATGTGGTCCCATTTAAATTTGATTAATATCTGATGAAGAACTTCGGAGATATACATCAGAACTCTTCAATAAATGACGGCAAACCACTCGGGGTAGCTGCAATCGGATGTCTGTTTATTGTTTACATCGTTTCATAACATAACATCACACTAGCACGCACTAAAGGGGTACGCAGGTGTGAACAGTTCACCCTGGTATACTCTAATTCCTCCGTTTTTGTTTAAGCTACTTGTTTCTGGGTTAATCTATTCTGGCTTCACTTTGGAGAATTGGTCCGTTAAGCACCCACAACTAAAAAGTAAAAAAACTTTTTAACAAAAAATACAACCGGCTTCCAAATAAAAACACTACAAAGTGAAGAATTACTTCAATTTCGGCAGTCGGTGTCAAAAAACGAAGATTCCAAAACAGGAACACCGAATTTATAACAATCATTATCACTAATAGAATGTATAATGAATTTGATCTTTATAGCTGCCCTCTCTTATTCGGGAATCAAGCAATTACAAAGCTTTTTAAAAAGATATTCTCAGTAGGAGATCTAAGTTCTCTCTATCGTCATTTTAACGTGCGTCTTCTACACATACAACAAACACTGCAACAACTCCTATATCTCCTCATAATGTTTTCTTTATTAATTGTTTATTTCGCGAGCGAGTACAACTGTTCGTGAGCTATAAATAGTTTAATTTTAATAAATGCCACGCTAACATCGGCCTAACGCGTACTGAATATTATTAAGATAGACTGCTTTTTCATTTTATGGGATGTATCAAAATTGAAACCATCGCCGAAAAACTGACCGAATCCAGACTTATATGGTTCTGTAGCGCGGAGACCGGAGACGTAGAAAAGTGCCTTTCCATGACGACACAAAAGAGAGGGAGAGGTAAGTGATGTTGTAGTCGCGTGTAGCACGCTTAAAATTAGGTAGAAAGTCAGTTTGTCTAGGCTCCCGAAAAAGTAGATGGTAACTCCAATATCGCAAAATGGGGCACCCTCAACAGAACAGCAGCAGGTGCGTATACGTAGTCGCAAACCACGCTAGTGACTAAGATTTGGGCCAAAAAAATTAAACGTTTGTCGTGCCAGCGGTAGATAGAAGAAACATTCTCAGTAGGTGGTGGGTGCTGAATAGGTAGGTATAGCCTCTTCGGTCTTTTTATCGTATCACATCATCATCACATCTTTTACAAAAATCAGTCTAAAGAAAGTTCTTCAAAACATATAACAAACACTGCAATAGCTCCTGTATCTCCTTATGATGTTTCCTTTATTAATTGTTTACTTGGAGCGCGAGTACAACTGAACGTGGGCTATATATAAACAGTTTAATTTTAACAAATGCCACGCTGACATCGGCCTAAACGCGGACTGATTATTATTAAGATAGACTGCTTTTTAATTTTATGGGATGCTCCTCAACCACGTCGTTGTTTGTTTTGTGGTTGAGCTTATTACAAAATAATTTTCAAGAGTCTGTACTTGTTAGTCATATTGGTCGATACTTAAGATTACAATATTCGATCATTCTTCCATGCAAACGTAGTCTGGCGATTACCATCCACTGTTGACGATGTACGTTCCTGTATGGAAACAAAAATGTAAAAATATAAAATATTTGAAAGTTATGAGCGTCGAAAGTTCCATATTTCAACGCTAATTTTAAGAAGAAGGAAAATTGCAAAACGGCCTCCATACAGGGATAGATTAGTAATTCAACAATGCAATTATTTTGAAAATATACATTTAGTCGTTTACTCATGACATCTAGACTCCTAAAAGTCTGTGTTGTTTCGTCCTAAATCATCATCCATTTCGATACAAATTTGTAAAAGTGCTAATTTGTACGCGAACTAGCTTCTTACTGCTCATCACAGCATCTATCTCTTTCGCACGTGTTGTCGGATGAGATAGCATGCATTTTAACCCCGCGCACAAAATATTTCGTGCCGTCGACTAGGGGAATCTATTGGTTAAAATTAAGATTTACATATAAAGAAGATAGTACTGCAGTTTCATTGCAGAGGGAAACATTATATATTTAGAGTTGCATGTTTTTTTCGTATGACCCGTTCTTAATTCCAAATACTCAATTCAGAAACCGTCCGTATTTCAATCATGGCACGCGATGCTGTGGTCGACGATGAAGCACGCTTACCTAGATGACTGCAATCTATTTTCCGAGATTTAAAGACTCATATAAACCAGGTGGACATTTATGGCCTGTTATAATGACGTGAAATCGTCCAGATATTTCTGTACCAAATACTTTCCACAAAATTACTCCAAATAATTTTATTATTTCGAGAAAGATATTCCAGCATTAAAATTGTCGCTGTTGGCAAATGGTAGGGTATAATTTGTGAGAAGTAAGTATTTCAGACGCTGTATGAGAATATTATTATATCTTATAATTTATTTGATAGTTTCGGGGCTGGTGCTTCTAGACTGAAATAACTGAAAAAGTGTGAGGTGTACATTGAAGGGACTTACGAAACTAATTAACTAATATGGAAGTTTTAATAAATTAGAGTTCGGTGTTACCGAAGGCCAACCCCTAAAGTGTCATCGAGCTCTAAAAATGTATTAATTCCTATTCTATTTGATAGTACTTTTTAGGGTTCCGTACCCAAAGGGTAGTGTTCGTAGTCGCAGCGGCAAAATGTCGAATATCTTAATTTCAGTTTAGCAGATGGTTAGTGTATGACGTCGTGTAATTGTGTATGGTAACAACAAATTTGTGTATCCAACTATTGGGGAGCTAATCCATAAAAACTGTTTCCGCTGGAACTACGTCATCCCAGCGGAACTTTTTTTTCCTATGCACGAAGAAGAAAAAAATAACATCCAATAATTAGTTTGTAACGAGAGGTAAATGTGTTTGCTTGAATGAAATTTGTGTGACATAAAACTGCGGCAATAATCAAGTTTCCGCTGCGCTCCCTCCCTATTACTAAGACTCCACGATCCGTCTGTCTGTCTGTCTGTCTGTCACCAGGCTGTATCTCATCAACCGTGATAGCTAGAAAGTTGAAATTTTCACAGATGTTGTATTTCTGTTGCCGCTACAACAACAAATACTAAAAACAGAATAAAGTAAATATTTAAGTGGGGCTCCCATACAACTAACGTGTTTTTTTTGCCGTTTTTTCGATAATGGTACGGAACCCTTAGTGCGCGAGTCCGACTCGCAGTTGGCCAGTTTTTATTTTGGTAAATACTTTGTCACAAAAGCACTCGTGCGATTCGACGATATAGTTATGAAATAAAGGAAAGAAAAAGTGTTTATTTGTCACAAAACGACCTACATTATACATTTTGCTCAAACTAAACGATATAACCCTTATATTCTCACTGTCAAGTTTTAAGTAAATCATGGTCAAAACTTCTAGGTTTTCAGAAAATGGGCTTGATTTAATGTCAACTTGGAAAAATTCTACCATACATAAGTATACCTTGCCAGTTTTTACGATATGAATTTTACCTTTGTCTCTCCTACTGTGTCGGCCGATAAGCACACTGCACAAGACTTAGGTACCCATATTCAATCAATCTGCCTAGCCTTTTCCCAACTATGTTGGGGTCGACTTCCAATCTAACCGGATTCAGCTGAGTACCAGTGTTTTACATGGAGCGACTGCCTATTTGACCTCCACAACCAAGTAACTGGGTAATATGGTTCCCCTTGGCTAGACTGGTGTCAGATCTCAAGCTTCTGACTACTCGTAACGACTGTCAAAGATCTTCAAATGACAGCCGGGACCAACGGCTTAACGTGCTTTCCGAGGCACGGAGGAAACTCGGTATGTTGAAATGGTCACCCATCCACGGACCGACCTCGTCAAGCGTTGCTTAACCTTGAAGATAGACCCGTGCGGCTGTTATTATTTAGTCATGAGCTTCCATTGGGTACCCATATTCATGTTCCAATAATTTGCTATGATATCGCAATACAATGCAACCACAAACATTTTCTCTAACTGTTCACAATATTGATATTAGTAACATACTTGCAGACTCATAACGGATGTGCTAGCACTAGCACATTAACTGTGATCGCCTATAGCTGCATCTAATGAACGAGACGAACTCAATCGTCGCCTACACTTTGATGTTTTGCTAACCGACTGTTGAACAGTAAGCAGGGAATCACAGAAGGGTCAGTTGTAACAGGGGATATTAGTAACACACCTACAGTCGAGGTGAAGCCTAGCACTAGTGTATCAACTGTCATCGGTTAGATAGATAGATAGATTTATTTATTTGCTTAGAATGTAGGTAAATAATACAATTAGGTGTTACAAATATTTTCGATCCGTATACATTCTGCCTTAATGGCATGCAAAAATTTTAGTTACATTAACCACTATAGATTATTATATTTACTTACAGCTAATTAATAATATAAGAACATTAAATAGTCTTGTCATTCAAAAAATCCGATACAGAGTAATAGCATTTTGAAACTAGTAATTTTTTAAGGTTCTTTTTAAATATTCTTAAAGGTTGCTCTTTAACAATTTTTGGTATATGGTTATAAATAAGAGGAGCCATGCACATAACACTCTTTCTCAATAATGCAGTTTTATATCCACCTATGCATAACTTATCTTCGTATTGAGTTCTTAAACTTGTAGTCCTGATTCTAGTATTTTTCAAAGTTGGGAATAAGTGATCATTTATATATAGTTGGGAATAAGTGATCGGTTATAACAGCAACTGATGAGCGAGACGGACTTAATCGTCGGCTACACTTTTGTTTTGTCAACCGGCTGATAGCAATATAGATGAAGAGAGGGATGTGTCAGTTGTAACAGGGGATAATAGTAACACACCTACAGTCGAGGTGAAGCCTTTCACTAGTGTATCAACTGTCATCGGTTATAACAGCATCTGATGAGCGAGACGGACTTAATCGTCGGCTACACTTTTGTTTTGTCAACCGACTGATAGCAATATAGATGAAGAGAGGGATGTGTCAGTTGTAACAGGGGATATTAGTAACACACTTGTAGCCTCATAGCGGAGGTGAAAGCCAGCACTAGTGTCTAGTACACCAACTTTGATCGGTTATAGGAGCAACATTGAATTCATCTAGTTCATCAGTTAGAACTAGCTGAATTCAATCGTTGGCTACACGAGCTGTGGTGGCTCATTGGTAACGGCCGCGACTTACAAGTTGCAGGGCGTGGGTTCGAACCCAGGTAGGCGCTATACTTTGTATAAATTATTTCATCACCACTGCTCTCAAAACGGTGAAGGAAAACATCGTGAGGAAACTGGATTACGGCCCATTCCCTCTCATAGAGCGGAGGCCTGCACGCACAACGGACAAAATGCGAGTCTAAGTGCGAAAAAGTGGTCCATCTATCCTATCCTATCATCGGCTACACTGATACAAAGTCAACAGAGAAACACAGAAGGGTTAGTTGAAACAGTCTTCTGTCATAGAGGTTATTTTTACGAAATTCTGAATAATAGTCTGATAAACCACCAAAAATTTAAAATTTAAGAAACCCGCGACTCAAATACCTCTTTAAACTACATAATTTTACTAGTAGTAAACACGCTTCTATCGACAATCCATCGAAACAAGTAATTATAACACGACTAGCGGACGCCTCGCGGTTTTACCCATGTAGATTCCGTTCCCGTCACGTGAGAATACAGGTATAAAAAGTAGCTTATGTCACCCGGGGATAGTGTAGCTTCCCAACGGTGAAAGATTTTTTGAAATCGGTCTAGTAGTTTTTAAGTTTATTTGTTACATACAAAAATACAAATCTTTGCTCTTTATAATATTATTATATTATAGTAATAGTATATATATAGTATAGATTAGTAGTAGTATTACTAAAGATATCTTGCGAAAATATCAAAATTCACTGATTCAAAGAGTAAAATGCGCATAACTCTTGAACGGCTTAACCGATTTTTTCAAATATAGAACACGAAGAACACTCTCGATAAAGTCACCTTTCAAACAAAACTAAATTACTTCATCCGTTTAGGAGCTAAGATGCCACACCCCTCTTTTTCCGTTGGGGGTTGAAAATAGTTTCGTGTAACTGGGTTGTGGAGGTCAGGTAGGCAGTTGCTTCATTTAAAACATGACAATTATTCAGCTGCATCGCGTCTGATTGGAAGTCGACTCTAACCCAACACAGTTGAGAAACGGCTAAGCAGTTGGAACGATTCGATTTACACAGTCAAGGGGTTTGATACCCATAGCACAGATAATATTATGCTAGCATACAGATGCCTCATCTCATACAAAGAAACCGTGCTGACGTAACTAGCGTTTTTCATCTGATTATACCGATTATTTTTTGTAAATCGATAACGTTCGAATAATAATCAGTATAATCAGTACAGCACGTCGGCACGGTTTCTTTGTATGGGATGAGACGCCACTGACACTTTTTAATATAAAAGGCATTCGTAATTTTCTGTTTCCAAGGAGTAGCGTGCTATCATCTGTCATTCGACCAATTTATTGCTTTGAATAGCTCTATCTAAGAAACGTCATTATTTTCAATTTAGTACTTGGCGTCGTCGCGTCGTTCTAATAGAAAGCGATCATCGGATACGCGATCGTCGCATATAAGCCGAATCTCTTCAAAGCGAGAGTGAACAGGCTTCTTCTGTGTAAGCACGAAAAAAAGCACGTTAAGCCGTTGGTCCCGGCTGTCATTTGAAGATCTTTGACAGTCGTTACGATTTGTCAGAAGCTTGAGATCTGACACCAGTCTAGCCAAGGGATACCGTGTTACCCAGTCACTGGGTTGTGGAGGTCAGATAGGCAGTCGCTCCATGTAAAACCCTGGTACTCAGCTGAATCCGGTTAGACTGGAAGCCGACCCCAATATAGTTGGGAAAAGGCTAGGCAGATGATGAGATGACGACATTTTTGCGGCTAAACCGAAAAACGCAATTTAATTTGCTGCGATAGAAGATATCGCGCCTAAATATATCTTAAGAAATCTTCAAGTGCAAATCGGTTGAATTGCGTCCATATGAACGTAGGTATTTGCAATTTCGCTTAGTAAAAATCGCATATCGATAAAATTAAATCACATCAAGCCAACAGGAGAATGCTGTTTTTAACGCATAAAATATAGAAATGTCAGTAGTTACTATTTAATCCGTATCACACTAGTTATTAAGATCAGAAAGAAAAAAACAGTCAAGTGCGAGTCAAACTCGTGCGCCGAGGTTTCCGTACCTACTCATTATACCGCCATAATAAAATTGGATATTTTTTATTGGTGGCAAAGTTTTAAAGATATGGGCAAATTTTGATTTTCGCGAAAATTTGTGTACCAAAATTTACCTTAATTCTCAAAATTTTTAATATTTTAAATTTTTTCCCTTATATTAGACCTTAATTTTTGGCATTTTTTTTATATTCTATAGTCTCGCGCTTGACTAAATTTCGTGGTCCTAGGTTAACGGAAACTACCATATAGGTTTTCGACCCAAAACCATTGATTTTTATACACCTAATAGGGACTATAGACCTCAGTATCTGGTATAAATTTCAACTTGCTAGGTCCACCCGTTCCTGAGAAAATCGGTGGTGACGCACGGACAGGCGGACAGACGGACAAAAAACTGATCATATAAGGTTTCCTCTTTTTACCTTTTGAGGTACTGAACCCTATAAAGAGATCGATTCGATGAAAAACTCTAAGGTAAATTGACGTTATCGACAATTAGCCCAGTAGAAATCGACACTAAAACAGGCTAAAATCGTAAATCATGCTTTACGATTTTAACCTTTTTTAGTTTTGATTTATTGGTATGTTGTATAGACCAGTTAAAGTAGTGCGGACCCAAATTTGCAACTTCGAAAACCCATTTTCACTTTTTGCTCCTGTGCGAACTGTGCGTTTTAAATCAGAACTATATCAAGCTTTGCGATTTTAATGTCGATTTCTACTGGGCTAAATTTCTCCTTGAATATCTATGAGTGAAGTTAAAGAATTGCCGTGAAAATGCCAGCAGAATAGAGTTAAACTAACATACTTATTACTAAAATTAACATGAGTATACTGCCAAGTATATTCTAACTCTTTTTGCCTTCACTTCATTCGAGTCAGTCGTTATAAATTTCGAGGTTAGTGGCCAATTCAAGCATTCGAACCACACGGTAACATGCATGGTATACATTGCTGAAAACAAGAATAAGATGTAATTTAAACTGTCCTTCTGCAATCACCTGCCTATGTCCAGTGCATCGCTCTACGGACACGTTCGCTTCTCGCTGACCTCACACCGATCCAATGATTACTACTCCACACTACTAATTCATCCCTCTTCGTTTACTGTATTAAACGCTCTGTGATTTCATATTGCTTTGTATACGGTTCGTGAACGTGGCGAGAACTTGGAACACTTGGTGAGTTTGAGAGCTTCTTTACTTAGAACGGGTAGTTATTAAGAGTAAATGAAAAAAAAATGAAAAAGTAAACTATGTCACCACTCTGAAATGGCGTTGAGCAGAACACTTGGCTATTCGTGGTGTTTGGCAGGTGACGAGAGAAGGTGGACCAACAGCCGATGTGTGGATGCCAATTCAGAAGATTGCGGGTAGCACCTCGTTGAGACTTGCAGGTTCCAGGGCAGCATAGCATATGGTAGAGGTAGAGTAGGCCCGTACCACATATAATATAATACTACCTTAAAGATGCCTCATCCCATACAAAGAATCCGTGCTGACGTAACTAGCGTTTTTCGTCTGATTATTTTTATAAGTACTTCGATCGCGTTCGGTCCGTTCCACGGCTATAGATGGCAGCGACTTTTAAAAGGGTTTTCTCGGTTTCTGGGCGATACATTGAAACATCGACCCTAGTTCATAAGTTTATTCTTCTTAAACAGTTTGTACATAAATATAGGTAATGTGTCGCGACAAAAATATGGCGGTTCGTTCGGAAAAATATATTGAGTGAAGTGAAGTCCGCCGCAGTGTTGCCAGTAGCAGATAATCAAATGTTACATGACACATCTCAAAAAGTTACATTTTCATCAGAAAAGTTACATTACCTTATTTTATGTGGAAAACGACACTAAAATAATAAAATACTGCAATTTGTATTTTTCTATTGTTTAGGTAACGGAACGCGCCCACTATTCGAATTTTTGCGCGGAGGGGCCCTATCCCGCGACTACCACGGGTAAATCCGTGGCGTTTAGAAATTTTTCAAATTACAACAAGAAACAACTATGTAGCTAGGTACCTATTTGGTCACATTAGTGAAAAGATCGATAAATAAAATCAAATTTAGGTTACACCGACCGGTAGATATACATCCCACTCTAGTTCTTGTAAACGAAACAAAAGTTACTTAAAAATTTGTAATAAATATCCAAATAAACTTCTTGAAGCTATGTGCAGTACATGGCACACATATATCATGCTACTTGATAATTAGTTGACGATTGATACAAAAATAAACTTATTTCAGTTGCAAGACGACTTTGTTGTTGATTTACTGACAACACGATGAACCAAAGCTTTCTTAGATGCGTTCCGTTTCACGATTATTTTTAGTTTGCGGGCAAATATTTAATATTTTTAGTAAGTTCTAAAAGTTACGTAAAAGTTACATTTTGAGTCATGTTACATGGAAGTTACATGAGACGGCCAAAAGTTACGTAAAATGTAACAAAAGTTACGTTCTGGCAACGCTGGTCCGCCGTGAAGTTGACGCCGACGACGTAGGATGCGTTCATGAATAAAGTAAAAGGGCTGCGTTCCGGCGTAGACACAGTTCGTGACCATTTTTTCTTTAAATACTGTGATGATTTGTTTTATAGTATTTATTTGCACGTTTTTACAGTTTCATTGTACCAAAATGTGTTACAATACAAATTTTAAAAATCAAGTGGCATGCCTCAGATATTTATAACCGCGCCATCTATTTGAATAAATATTAAATGATCCGTTCAAATAATCTTTGAAACGTGAATTAAGAGCCCAATATTCCATAATTTTGTGATAAGGAGAGTTGATTAAACAAGAACATAAAATGTTTATGATCAATTCTAGAAAATGTTAATTTTACACACAATTCAATAACAAATCGATGCATATCGCGCCATCTAGTGACATTTATTTAAACCAATATTTTCTTGGTTAGCGCTGGGACCCTGTGCCTGTACTCAGCAGTGGATGGTACCAAGGATTAGGAATACTAGTTCAGCTCTCTTCGTTTACTATATTAAAAAAAGTTAATAAAAAAATAAAAAAACCCGACTGCTTGAAAAGCGAAGAACAATTCGCGAGCTAGCTGACCAAAACCAGATGTATCCTCCGACTGCACAGCATGATTTTCTTCTTGTTTACGTCTTTTTAGTTCGCTTTTCAAGCAGTCTGGTTTCTTGTTCCCTCCTTCGGCAGTCGGGTAAAAATACTCTGTGATGTCATATTGCTTTGCATACGGTCCATGTTGGAGCGAGAGTTTCTGAGTTCTGGGAGAACTTGAGAGCTTCTTAGAATTTCGATTAAAGAATAGCTAGCTTAGGTAGCGACGATCTTCGCAGAGTTGCTGGTGAGAGTTGCTGGCCATTGAGATGAATGGCGTGCAATAAGAAAGACTTATGTGCCAGTACCTGATTGGCTGTAAGCTGATGGTTATGATATTTTAGGTAGCTGGCGATTGCAATTTTAGCAATAAGAGCTGTGTTACAATAAAATAAATAGAAATGGTAGAATATTATTCTATATATACAATGATGAGTGGTTAATTTTTAGGAGTCGAAAAATAGGGACCAGCAGTATTACATCTGCTATGAGATAACAACAAAATCTCGCATGTTACTGCGGTTTCTTAAAGAAACTTAAATAATATCATTAATAACCTAAGTACGTATTGATAGACAAAACCATTAAAAACCATAATAGGGCTCTCAAAAAGGTAGTTAAGGCATATTTCTCCAAGATCTGAAATTCAATGCTAGGACGACCTACGTAAAGTTCGACTCTACATTCTACGCCTTACCTACAACTTCGAGATCAAAACGCAATTACAAACAAATCAAAACTAATGAACAATAATTCACTGCAAACTTTGAGCGCTGCCAGCCCACATAATTAGACTAAGACAATACGAATCAATCAATGGACGCGATCAAAGATTAAAGTATTAGACGCCTGTCCCAAGTTTTCTACTAAACTTTTAACTTTCGTAAAGAAACAAAGTTTAGCCGTTGACTTGTACCATAGAGCATAGAGACGCTTCGGCGGCCACAAAACAGTGAACTGGTGACACCATTTATGGCATGGAATTAGTTAGTACGTACCTACTCAATGATACATACTAATTCCATGCCGTTCACGCATAGTAATTAACTGCTACGAAAAATGTGCTGAGTTTACATACTACGGGCACCAAAATGATTTGCAATGGTTTCTCTAGTCGCTTTGATTCCGTGCTCTGTGATTTGAAAATGTTGCTGTCCTTGCCTTGTCTGCAAGAGATTTATTGTGCAGAGTTCGTAATGGACTTTATCTTTAAGTTTTAGGTTTTTAAAGGGTCCTGTCCTGTGTGAAGGAGTATTTATAGTTGTTTTGTAAATAAAGAAGTATCTACGGTCTCAGGCAATACACGAGTTATCCGCTAACTTTTTCTAGGTGTTATACACTTTAACGCAATATTTGTTCCAGTATGAGAGAGATAAAGCTATACAACGCTAATGCCTTATCCACAACAGAATCATGATTGCATTTACTCGTCATAGTACAGATTCAGTTCAGATTTCTCAACCAACTACCAATGGTAATTAAAATAAATTATAGAATGAGCCATGACGAAAAATCGATATTATTTTTTCACTCTAGCAGTACTTTGACAGTAGGTCGTTCTGCTAATAGGTCGATTTGCTACGTCATTTTGAGAATAGGTTGATTTTAGGTTCTTCATCTAAGGTTGATCTGCTCATATGTCGTTTTGCGAGGAGGTTTTGATACGTAGTCCGTCGTAATTTTCACATGAAAACGCCTTATTTGTAACAAAGTTATTATAACAACAGATGATTAGTAGTACTGATTAATAAATTCTTAAATTATTTTTCTATGGAGAATTTGAATTTAGAATCTGATAATCAGTATAACTAATCATATGGTCAGTTTTTATTAAGTGGCCCGACCGCTTCAGTGGTTATATGTTATACCTTGATTTCGTATGTGTGTCCGGCAACTAGTATAGTGCCCGGCACGTAAGGCTTAGCACGACCAACAGTGGGCCCTATCAGAATATCAGCGCAGCGTTATTTTCTTTTTAATATCGTTGCACATGCTGAGATAGGAGCCTTTTTGGTCACGCACGGGGTTATTTTTTTTATTTTTTTATTATTGTTTGTTTTGCTTATTTTGTGTCTCCTGTGTCCTGTGGGTCACAAATAAATATTTTTCTTTTTTCTTTCTTTCATTGCGATTTTTATTCGCGCGATTTTTTTACGCCCATTCTGCGACCTATGGAATTGTATGAACTGCACGCATTGCGGAAAAAAAATGCGTTATTCCGCGAACTGATCAACCATAACCATATATAGAGCGAACGGAACGTGGAGGCGACACGATTGGTCAGTCGATCCTTGTGTCAACTGACCAACCAATCGCGCGCTCGGAACGGTCCTAAACTTTTCCCGCGTCCCGCTTCACTACCAAAGATACCTTGTGTCAACTGACCAACCAATCGCGCGCTCGGAACGGTCCTAAACTTTTCCCGCGTCCCGCTTCACTACCAAAGATACCTTGTGTCAACTGACCAACCAATCGCGCGCTCGGAACGGTCCTAAACTTTTCCCGCGTCCCGCTTCACTACCAAAGATACCTTGTGTCAACTGACCAACCAATCGCGCGCTCGGAACGGTCCTAAACTTTTCCCGCGTCCCGCTTCACTACCAAAGATACCTTGTGTCAACTGACCAACCAATCGCGCGCTCGGAACGGTCCTAAACTTTTCCCGCGTCCCGCTTCACTACCAAAGATACCTATAAAACGAATTCTGCGCATTTTACGACTCTTGCCAACTTACGTGCCGGGCATTATAATCGATTTTTCAATCACTTCCTGGCATCCGATTAAGCTGAAACTTTGCGTACTGCTAACTTTGGAAACATTGAAATAATAAGGTACCTACTATATAACTGGTCTGATGATGAAGCCGGTGACCATAGCAACTCTTTAGCCAGACAAAATAGTGCCCTCGTGTATAGGCTCATTGGATGTGTATTGACGAGCAATATTACATTTTATACTTTTAAGTCCATTATAAGCTTGTTTTAAAAATATTTTAATTTTTATTATTATTTTTAATATAAAGGGCTGTTTGTGTTTGGTTTAGTGTGCTTATGAACAAATAAATAAATACTAGCATTTAATTTTATGTCTACTGTTCAAGAAGCGAGACTAGGCAGGAAATAACATGTTGATCTGTAATCTCCGGGTGATTTTTGTCGTGTCAGCCCGAGCTATAGAAATAGCTTTTGTTGTGGTGTTTTTACCCGACTGCCGAAGGAGGGTAATGCGTTTATCAGTCTATGTATGTATGTTTGTTCCTATGTGGCGTTCTAGAGACCAAACGCGTTGGCCTATTTTGATGATTCTAACGTCAATCGATTCGTCTTAACCCTGCGAGTGTCACTGGCTACACTAAAATTTTAAAATAAAAAATGGCGGATTTTGGGCGGCATATTGTGGGACATAATTTATTTTTCTTCCAATCCAATCGTGTGAGCTATCAAAATAAAGGGTTTTAAGAGGTGATTTCAAAATATATAACACTTGTATGTTTAAATGTGCCTAATAAAAAAAAAAAGAGTTATAAATAAAAAAAGTTAAATAAAAAAAGCCGACTGCCTAAAAAGCGAACTAAAAAGACGTAAACAAGAAAAAAAACATGCTGTGCAGTCGGAGGATACATCTGGTTTTGGTCAGCCAGCTTGCGAACGTGTATCGTCCGACTTAAGACGAAGTTAAGATTTTGTTTTTTTTTAATTAACTTTTTTTGTGCATGTGTTAAAGTTGAGACCATTTCCTAAGGCAGTGCCGTTTTAGGAGACTGTAGTTCGTCTTTAACCGGCTGAATGCTGAAATTACCGTAACAATCAAACAATTAAAAAGCCATTATATCTCGCGAGGATCCACGTTTCGGGCGCTCAGGGGGTTAAATGTATCATCATAATTTTGGCACGATATTTATTTATCAAGGGCCAGGACAGCATGTTTTCTTCTTTTATACTCCTGTCTCTATTTAGGCTTATCTCTATAGCCAACTACTTTCTAGCCCTATCTTTTAAGGTACTGCCTCACTTGGAGCATTCCAGAATATCAATATTGAACCTCCTTTTGGATAGTTTTGTTTGCAAAATATTCTTTGATTTACATATGCTATTTCAGTCATAAATATAAAGGTATTTTAAACATCCAAGTCGTTTTGGAGGAGTATCCCTCCAAAACGACTTTTATGTTTACAAATGGTTTTACACAGAAAAAATTAAGGTATCGAAAAAATATGGTATGGTAGGTAAAAAAGTAGCGAAAAAATATAGTGTTGGTAATAATTTTTTTAAAGCATAACTATTAGTTACACGAAAAACCATGTTTCACAAATAATGTTCATGAATCAATAAGATTTTTTTTTTCAAACCTTTTGCCTAGCTTTTACCAAAGATAATATAATACTACAGTACAGATACCCAATCCCATACAAAGAAATGTCACCTCCTTAAGTCGGGCTATTGGTCGGGCTATTTTTTCTTTCTCCATATTTTTAACAGGCGGCAGCACCAGTGACTCTTTAGTAGCCCGAGACTGTGGTTTTCTAACGCCATCTAGTAGTTTGCCTAGATACTAAATCATATGGCAATTTGAGCGAGGAATCGTATCATGTAGGTACTCAGAGACGTTATTTGCCAGTTGTCTTGTCCTTGAACGCTTACTTCGTATTCGTAATAATAACATTAGGTATGTTCGGTTCGGGACAGACTCCGCTCAGACCGCGGTAACTTCTTAAATCTAAGTGGTCGCATTGTGTAGCGAATTTCACAATATTCACGAATATTCCAAATCAATCAAAGCTATAGAATTCGTTGTAGAATTACATGTTGGTAGTTAGCTTGCTTCCGTGGCAATGAATGAAAACACGAAGTAGGTACCTACTTTATGTCGTTTTATTATTCACTATAAGCGTTATCCTTTTTTACCCGGCTGCAAGGAAAGGGTTTGTTTTTCGCGCGTATCTTGTATGTAAGTATGTGTGTAATATATCACCTCGTATCTTTCAAACCACATGACGGATTTTTATAATTAAGACATCGTTAGATAGGTCTTGGCCACCCAAATATTCTTAGATAAGTGCCATTAAAAAAAATGGCGGATTTTGGGCTCCATATTGAAGAGGTTGCAATTTTTTATCTTCGTAACCCGTCGAGTGGGGTATCAAAATGAAGGGCTTTTAGTGGTGATTACAAAAATACATACCACGTATATGTTTAAAACAATTTATAAAAAAAAAAGAAACTTAAAAGTTGTAAATAAAAAAAGCTAATTTAAAATCAAAAAGGAAGCGAACTTAAAAGCTGTAAACAACTAAAAATCGTGCTGTACCGTCGGAGGATCAGGCAGTTCGCGAATATGTATCCTCCGACTGCACAGCTAGTTATTTTCTTGTTTACAGCTTTTTAGTTCGCTTTTTAAGCAGTGGGTGTTTGATTTTTAAATTAGCTTTTTTATTTTAGGTTGGTACTTATATATATAAAGAACAAGATGTTTTTACAAAAATGATTACTTTTAATACTTTAGTTAGGTACGCAGCATGGCAGTACCTACCCTACTCCTCACCCCCGCAGTCACATGAAATTGCTAGCGCGTAGTGGCTCACGAAGTGTTTCGATCCGTTCTTAAGTTTGAATCAAACTGTACCTACTATGCGACGCGTAAACTCGGACGGCAAGCGGCACACGCGTCGCGTTATCTCTTATTTTAGTACCCGTGCGATTTGAGTAGGCCCTAGCGCGATACGAGTCCTGTTCCAGCGAGGTATCTAGTTAATTCGACGTGTAAACAAGCATCACAAAAAAGTGATTTTAAATAATAGACCAAAACTTTAATATTTGAAATTACGCCTATAATAAATAATATCTTTTAAATTACGCCTATAATAAATAATAACTATCCTACAAAATGAATCTTACGATGGATAGTTTAGGACAAATTGTGAAACACGCCATCTATTGCAAAGAACTCAAAACAAAACGAAAAATCGATAGCTACTTTCAACTAATTTAACATACAAAGTCTTCACTTATCTTTTTTGTTCAAAAAACCTGATCAATGAGTGTAAATGGGTAAATTAACATTAAAAAAGCAAGTTTTGATTTTTACTAAACTTATTTCAGCCTGAATCTGCTGTTAAACATTTTTAATTGATTGTTACTTTCACATTTGTTACCTATGCTGCCATCTATGATCTTTTTTTAATACTAATTATAATTTGTATGAGTTGATACCCCATGCTTTTACTAAGGAGTATGCTTTAGAAAGTATCCGTTTTACGGCACTAACGAGGTGTAAGGCCCTTAAATAGGTACGGGAAGATTTATTTTGACCTATCAGTGAATCACCAACTTATTGTTTCTTTTTGCGGTCACAACTGCCACTATCAGCCTTCCTCTTACATTTTATATTCTATCCATTCACACAGGCTCTTTAAATGCGCACAGGAAAATTAGAACAATATAGCCCAATATGGTTTGAACACGTCAAAGTAGACGAATCCGCAAACAGATGTCTTACAAAGATCATGATGATAAGAACCTAACCTAAAGTGAAAAAATAAATGCTAAAACTTTGTGAATTTTGTTACCTAAATAACACACGCAAGGAAAATACACCATACTTATAGTTCACAAAATGTTGTGCTATTAAGTATAATGAGCTCATAACCTATTTTTTCGACTGTTAGCGCAAAAACAAAGGTATAAAGGTGCTTGTTTGAATCCTATTAGCAACACACAATGGCTGGACAGATTTCAGGGACCTCCACCCTTGTGTAGAAAGTGTACACCGATGTATAGTTGGCTGGATATGACCACATGATGTGTTGCCAAAATTAGAAAGTTATTTATTTAATCGAGAAAATAATTAAATTAAAATATATTGGACTAATAAATATCTTATATATAGGCTTAGAATGAAGCACAAAAGCGAATTTTGGAGGAGGAAGAACTCATTGGGCATTAAAAAAATCTTCCACATCGCCTTCAATGGGAAAAGTGCCTAGAACGCTGGCTGCATTGCCACGTTGAATGTCAATGCTCTTTAATTTAGGTTACTTTTGAGGGTATTTTTATTTATTACTAGCTGTCCCACGCGGCTATGCTCCCGTGAACTGGCTACCTACCTACACATCTATCCTACCTACCCTACATACATGATTGTTGCGTAACATAAACCACTTTTTTTTTAAACCTTGGCCTACTTACGCAGCGTACGCATCGGAAGCTCTCAAAAAGGAATATTTTGCCCGTTTTTGCAACATTTTTGCGCTCCTATTGGTCGTAGCGTGATGTTATATAGCCTATAATCTTCCTCGATAAATGGACTATCGAACACAATTTTTTTTAATTCTAACCAGTAGTTTCTGAGATTAGTGCGTTCAAACAAACAAACAAACTCTTCAGCTTTATAATATTAGTATAGATATATTTCATTGTAAACCACAAAATACATCACAGCAAAGGAGTAAGGACGAGGGTTTAGTATACAATATATATTATATTTGATAATATATTATTTGCTTTCAAGAATTTTGCGATGTATATTATTCACCTACTTAGGAAAATCCTCCCTAGAAAACCGCACACGGCACGCAGCTAAGATGGCGGGTCACGCATGACAGCACCGAATGATGTAGGACGTAGATCGTGATTTTCTCTGTGCATAATTAATTTAAATACAATAGTTTTTTCTCAGCCTGATGCTAAGGATATACGGAGTCAGGCAGGTTTACTGACAGACATCACAAGTACTGATAAATTCTTTCAACATCATCTTTTTAGCCGAAAGGACTCCCCCAAGAGTAACCACGTCAATCGGTCCTAAGCGTATCGCATCCAGCGGATTCCAGCAGGCTTAAGCCCATCGGTCCACCTATAGGGAGACCTTCCAACGCTGCATCTTTTCAGCCTCATCGACCATCCGTTTTACCAGCCTCTATTTAAAACAGTCTATAATTCCCGGTACCACAGTGCTATCTCGCTAGTTCTTCTACCAAGACATATGAAATAATACTCTCCTATTTTCCGTGAGAGATGAAAAAGTCGCAAAAAAAAAGTTGATTTAAAAATCTAAAACTTTTACATGTTTTTTTACGGCGCTCAAGAACCGCCATGTTTGTTTTTTTTTTAACATCACCTATCTAACACACTTGGGCGGTCAAGACGTATCTAACGATGTCTTAATTAATTATCTAGTAGTTTGACAGATTTGTGGTAAGTAATAAAGAATATTATATACATACAAACAAACATATATAAATAAGTAAGATTTATTGAAACATATTTATTGTTTGTATATTCTAAAAATAAAAAAAACCTTATACAAAGGGGACACGGAAAAGAGTTCATTGTGCATCAAAAAATTTGTCCACATCGATGTCAATGGGAAACGTGCCCAGAACGCTGGCAGCATTGCCACGTTGAATGGCAACGCTGATTCTCTGGCCGAAGAAAAGGCCAGCCCTCTGGTCACGTGAAGAGTCGACGATAATAACATATATATATATTATATACATACACGCGAAAAACCTAACCCTTTCCTTGCAGTCGGGTAAAAATACGGCACCACAAAAATGTTGCTGAGTAATATTATTCTTACGGTGATTTCAACCACCTCTCATTTACAAATCCACTTCTCAAAGTTAAACAAACGGGAGAACTGTCCCAGCAATATATCGAGCGTCTATTTTAAAATGATATACGTCTATTTATTCTTCAGTATGGCCGCGAGGACTTTTCGTGCGTCATTTAAGTATCACTTTAATATCATTGCAGATGATTGATGACGGCGAGTTGTGGGATGACTATATAGTTACTTTATTATTGTATGCTAGTGGACGTAGTTAATGTGTATCGGGCTGATGGCTCTTTTTTTAATGTGAATACAAAATGACGTATTAGAGTAGGCCAATAAATTGATAGTTTGCAGCTAAGCCGCCATTTTCTTATGTATTTTTTTTAAATAATTTTGTTCGATAATCGTGAAGAAAGAAGAGGAGGAGGAGCTCGTGGCTAAATAATAACGGCCGCACGGGTCGATCTTCAAGGTTAAGCAACGCTTGACGAGGTCGGGCCGTGGATGGGTGACCATTTCAACATACCGAGTTTCCTCCGTGCCTCGGAAAGCACGTTAAGCCGTTGGTCCCGGCTGTCATTTGAGGATCTCTGACAGTCGTTACGAGTAGTCAGAAGCTTGAGATCTGACACCAGTCTAGCCAAGGGGTACCGCTGTTACCCAGTTACTGGGTTGTGGAGGTCAGATAGGCAGTCGCTCCATGTAAAACACTGGTACTCAGCTGAATCCGGTTAGACTGGAAGCCGACCCCAATATAGTTGGGAAAAGGCTAGGAAGATGATGAATCGTAAAGAAAGAAAAGAAAGAAATACATTTATTTAGCACAGACTAAAAGACACACAACATAATAAAATTAAAAACAAATAAAAGAAATGTCTGCCGTAAGAAATTAGCAGGAAAGTGTGCCTCATGGTGGCGCCAAAAAGACCCAGTTCAGCAAAAATGCCAGACAACTAGTGCCTGACGCTGGTTTTCAACTGGACCTGATGTGTGAGGTGACGGATGTAAATCAGTTTACTGTTTGCCGTACGTGCACTTACAGTGAAATTCAAAGGAAGCGTCACTTTTAGGCACATTTCGTTACATGAAAGAGAAGAAAATATAGCTCCTTATTGCTGCCACACTAAACCTATCGTATTGTTTATTTTTTTAAGAAAAATCACTCCTATCACGTCCTCTAACATCAATATTTTTCTTTATATTTTAATAGTTTCGTATTTTCTTTGCTCAAAAAAATAAATGATCTTGGAAAACTTCTTTACAAATTAACTTTCATATTCGAACTCAAAATATTTATAAATATCTTCACCTTTACGTTTCTGTGAAACAACCATGAAAAACGCAAAGAAAAAACCGAAGTTGCTCCGTAACGAAGTGGTCATTGTGATTCAAAGCCGCTTCTATTCTCTATGGATCCGTGGTGACCTAGTTACTGTATGACGCACTAGTGACGTCACGCTTTGTCTGTGGTACTACATTGTGAGCCGTGTAATTGTTGGACGTATGGCGTTTGTTTTATATGGCGTAACGATGGTATTTTGCCTAACTTGGAAGTTTAGCTGGATCTTAATCTGGTGATTTTATGGCGTTTAGTGTGAAACATATTCAGTTTTTAGAGAAAGAGTGACAACAGGCATTTTTTGTGCTTGCTCCTTCCAGGTAAACAAGATCGAAGTCAAGATCTAGGCCCTTACCATGACGTTTGTGAAGTCAAAACTATTATAGTTCTGCTTTAACGAACATACGGAGCTATGCAAGGCGAATATCTCAGTCTCTCTCTCGTGATGGATCCATGATAGATTTGACACGTCATGGTAACGACACGTCCTGACACAACCTGGTTAAAAACGATAAAAAGTACTTGTTTTTTAAATGCCGCCCATTTGTAAATACAATTGATTTTAGCAAAGAATTGTAAAACAGTACAATAAGCATTTGAAATGGATTTGATCATAAAGAAACGAATAGCTAGGAACCTATATATTCCTGTTTCTTGGAAACAGAATGAGATATAAGCCCTTCTAGGATCTGATGCGATTAAATTCCAGTCGTATGCCTTTATGAAGCGTTTCTGCACCAATGAAAAGGGACAGGTCCCTTCCTGATATAATAAAAAACCTGTTACAAAAGCGACCACAAACTAGTCTCCGGATTTGTTTGATTTCTCTTTCGGTTTCTAAAACTAAAATTATTTTTCACACCACCTGCTAGACAATGTCCAATTACATTATGATGCAATCTCAACGTAAAGTAAAGCATTACCTCCCAAGGGAGGTAAAGTTGTATGAAACTCCCAAGGTAGTAAAGTGATTTGAATGTGGAACGTCAAATTCGTATGGAAACTCATGGAAAACTTTAAGTAAAAAAATACCCTTAGGGCATTGTAAAGAGGTTTGTTCGAAAATCGAACTGGCCACTGTATGCAGAACTCAAAAGAAAAAAAGGCGCGATTTCAAAGAATGTGAAACAAAAGACGGTGTTTGGTGCTGTGATTATCAGTGAATTTTATTGCAATATTCGTGTTGACAAATAAAATCGAGCGACAGCGATTCTACTCCAGAGTATATCAAAACAGGCGCTTTAGAGATTATTAATAAATCTAGTACCGGCAAAATCAAAACACAAAAACGAAAAAGCCTTTGACGATTTTGTTCAATGGAGAACAACAAGCGTGTTGCAATCCGTCCTTTTAGTTTATTTCCATCATTTAGCAGCAACTCGAAAGTCAAGCAGCCTATGGTACATTTATTCAATGCTCTGATCTACAATAAGCATCAAACACATTATTCATATCAATACATACAGCAGCTTTTTACTGTCTCGCATAAGGTGTGAAAAGTAGAGTATGCTCCTCTGGGAGCCTGTCTTCGTCATGGGCAGCTTGAACCCCTCGCTTCACTCAGGACTCTACATAACTCCCTCGCTTCGCTTATCTGTAGCCAGAGTCCCCTCGTTATGTTCATGGTTCAATATGCCGCCCGTGACGTAGACATTGCTTTATCCCCTTGGTGCATAATCTACTTTTACACTTTTTAGTTATTGCTTTTTGTCGACGATGATGGTCGAAGGGCAGAAGGCCAAAGTTATCTACTGAACATTATCTCATAAATGCTGTTTTTCTTTTGTTTATCATATCCAAGCAGACGTGTCATGTCATATTACCTACACGTTAATGACAGTATTATTACAGAGTCCTTAAATAAAATAAGACGTTTTAACATTTAATGTCCTCATTAAATAGATATATCAGGGAGGAGCGTGAGGCTAATAATAGCCGCACGGGTCGATCTTCAAGGTTAAGCAACGCTTGCTGAAGTCAAGACTTGAATGGGTGACTATACATTACATAACGAGACCGTTAAGCCGTTGGTACCACCTGACATTTTAAGATCTTTGACAGTTGTTACGGGTAGTCAGTAGTCGGCAAATTTTACACGCAGTAACTGGGTGCTGTGTTACCCAGTTACTGGTTTGTGCAGGTCAGACAGGTATGGCTAATAATAGCCACACGGGTCGATCTTCAAGGTTAAGCAACGCTTGCTGAAGTCAATTCGTGGATGGGTGACCATACATTACATACCGAGACCGTTATTCCGTTGGTACCACCTGTAATTTAAGATATTTGACAGTTGTTCAGTTGTGGAAAATCTTACACCCAGTAAATGGGTGCCGTGTTACCCAGTTACTGGGTGCAGGTCAGACAGGTAGTAGCTCCACGTAAAATTTGTTGAAAAATGCTAGGCAGATTGATTTTTGTTCTCATTAAGTAGGTACGGGGAGAGGCTAAAAGCGTAGGTTTATTTGCACCTAACGGTAAATAACTTACTTTGTGTACATATGATCTGTGTATACTCGGTAAGTATGAAAGGGAGTGATACGTGTTTAAAGGTTTGACCTTTTGCAGAGCAAAGGTGTGGGGAATTCAGGCTAATTTCATTATTTAGAACATTTTGCTACAGTTTACTTGATTCGTGCTAAGATACTCCTACTAAAACTCAAATAATATAGAGGTAAAATCGTTTGTTGCTTTGTAGGAGGTAATCTTGGAAGTACAGGATCCGATTTCGTAACTTCTTTTACTGATAACCACTCAATCCTCAAGATGAAGTCGCGTCGTAAGTTGCACTTGGCATGCCTACTTTTTGGAGTTATAAATTACAAACAGCCGACCTATCTTTACAATAAACTGAGCTGGATCGCTAGTAGAAGAGAATGCGCAAGTCGACAGTGCTTACAGCAACTCTCCACACACTCGCAGAAGACAGCGGCTTTCAGGGGAAGTTTTAGATACGCCGCATCCAAATGCTGGAACAACATTCCCCCGAAAAACTGCTAGGATAGGCCAAGGGATCGGAATAAAAAAGTTAGCAATTAAATCAAAAGGTTTATGTCACAAGGACTTATAGATATAATTTTATACATAGCTTTACTTTTTGTGTGAGTACTATGTTCCGACTGTAAATCTACCATTCTATGTACCTATGTGTCGTTTGTTGACTTCTGTGTGTCATGCTCTCTCTAATTTCTCTCTGATAGTGGCACACGTGTTGGATCATTCGGTTCCCTTCATGATGGTTGAGCTGAGTGGAGCCAATCCATGAGTCATGTTCGTGAACGGGAGCCATCAGTTGGGATTGGTCATATCTTAGCTGCCTCGGCCTGTTATTGTATTTTTTTAAATTGTTTGTTACTCTAGAGGCTTTTACTTGCACCTCTTTTTACATCGTTCTCACATATATGTATTGTTTTCAACAAGAATGATGTAACCAAAAACTTATAATTAAAACTTATGGAAAAGAGTGTCCGTGGAGTTTATTGCAAATTCTTCTCCATTGAGACCTACTGACGCTTGCTAATTTGCAACTAGATTCATCTTTTATTTTTTGTTTGACAATTTAAAAGTACCTCTTGAAATCTACCCTTTGAAATAAACTATTTGATATGATTTTTAGTTTTCAGAAACACTTAAGTTGGTTAACAGACTAGGTCATCGCAATAGATAATCAACAAATTAAACCGAGACACACTGACTATTCAACACGTCTATTAGGCAGAGGAGCAAATGCCTCGTATTGAATCATCTACGTCGTCTATGGCAGCGCGCCAAAATTTGACGTGCCGCCATTTTTTCACAACGTCTTGTTTACACACGATAAGCATGCAATAGCAGATGATCCTCGCATCAAAATAGTTGTTCGATTTAATTGATGCGCTCTAGTTTATTTGATTACTTGTTTTATATAAGCGGTTGAGTAAAGTGTGATTATTTTGAAGTTTGGCAACCATAAACTTGCAATGGTTTTTTGAAACTGTAATTTCCTTTTTTTATAAAATGTCTTTCGTCAGTCAAGACGAATACTAAAGTAATTTTAATATCTACGCTGACATTTATATGTTTGTCACAATAATACAGATTTACAGCTTAAACATTCAACAGTAATTAATAATCTCACGTGAACTTAACAGAAATTTGCCAACCGCCTTTTTTTATGATAATTATTTCGCACCAACTCAAATGTCAAAAACTTTTTAATAGAAACGTGGCACCGTGCTAAATAACTAACAGACATATATCTAATTTTTGACATGGATCTTATAATAATGATGAAATATTTTTTTATTAGCTAAAGCAATATGTTGGGTTAAGGTACACTTATTATATTATGACCAGAAGCGATCAAAAGCAATGCAGTAATGCTTTTCCGTTATTAAAACTAATGCGAGAATGAATTAAACTAAATTGCCTTGTCAATGAGTAATTAATAGAGAGACGCGATTTTTCTAAGCGGCAATTTCTCAAGCAAGAAAAGTTTCAGCCCGCTTGAAACTGCTAGCACTTGCGTCGCAGTCAACATATAACTAGTTGTTGCATTTCTTGCACAAGTTTTCTCGAGTGTGGCAATACGACCATAAATCCTCACGCATTGCGGTCAGTCGATGACCTGGTAAAAGTTGCGGGGATCCGCTGAATGCGAGACGCACGGGACCGGTCAATGTGGCGACGATTGGGGGAGGCCTATGTTCAGCAGTGGACGTTTTTTGGCTGATATGATGATGATTGCGATGAGTCTAGCTACAGGGAGTCAGAACACTGTCTATTGTAGCTTTTGCTAAAATTTATCAGTCAGTACCTACTTATACTTAATTATTTTATAATAAACGCGGCAATCTGATGCAGTATTTTCCTTTAGATAGATCTAACCAGGGTCTCCAAGGTAAGTGAATATGTTACTGCTACTTCTAGGCAAGCGCGCTTCATCGTCTTCCACACACACTTATAATTAGGCGAGATATTAGCTCTCAATAAAATTAACGCCTGCTTATTACTACGATGTAAATCTTCAAAAACATCAATATTTTTTTAAATCAATGATTTAGAATTTATTATTAGCCCGTCTTCAGTACGCCCATGCATATTTCGTCACAGTTTACGTCGAAATGCGTCAGATCAGTAATGCGTCAGAAGTTTGACTGAAAAAATTGTAACCAGGCCATTAACTATTCAAAGAGCGTCATAGATAATGGTTGCATCAGTCAGAAAGATGTATGCTTACGTAGGGAGCTGAAATAAAAGCTGTTTAGTATTTTTTTTATGTTGGTCATAAATGGGTTGGTAACGAAGTGTTGCCAATTTATATTACCAATTAACAAACGCGGCTTTGTTGAATGAACATATAACAAAAGCTAATCAATCGTAACTCAAGCGTTTAATTTATGACTACTCTTTTTCTTTTTTTCAAATATATGGGGTTGCAGATGCAGTACACTACTTCAAGCATTGGTCTACGCGAACACAGGGAAGGTTTCGAATTATTTCTGGAGTAGTGTCCCTGGGTAGTCAGATCCTCATGCTGAGTAATCTATTTCTGCGTCAAAATCTGAGCTTTTGTACATATATACTTTTGTAATTATTTTAGTTCGTGGTGGGACGAAAAATTTGTTGTTTCTAATAGGAATAATTTCTTTGCTAAACTTGAGTAGTAGTAGGTACCATGAGGGAGGTATTTGCTGAAGCTCATATCATAAGCAAAAAAAAATTTATACTTAAATTATTTCATCAATGTGCCTTGCCTAAGGCGAAACGAAACAATAATATCTTCAAAAAACCCTAGTGTTCCCAATATGAATAATCCTCCATACCTAAATATCAGCTTGCCAGCTTTATACAGGTATGGAGGTAGTACCTCATTACAGTACCTAGGTTATAATGAAGAAAATATAAAGAGTTAAGTAAAATGCGTCGCGGATTTTACGTTTAACTGAAATTCGGTTAGGCTGCCAGACGGACGGACGTAATTTCAGTTGCTATTCTTCGTTTGAACGAGGCGCTGACGCTTGCCTCGCTTCCCTCCCTCATCTCGAGCGCAATTCGGTTGAAATAATGTGCGTGAGTCATCAGAAAACTCATTTTGCGTCGCCGTGTGGCACAAACAGGACTTTAGTATGAAACCTAATGCAGCGTAAATACCGCGACGCATTTTTCGCGACTAAGGCAAACAAGTTAATAAAAACAATATAAACCTTAAACTTTTATTGACCCTAAAGTAATTGTAATCAATGTTGTAGACTGTCCATTGTCCGGCTTATAACCTTATTATCACTGATTAACGACCCATTATGATATCTGATAAGATAACACACAAATGTCAATGTTCTGAAAACGTCACAAATGTGACGTTTATAGTGTCACAAAAAAGGACTAAGTTGGTACTTAAGTCTTTTTGGAACGAGGTTAATAGCTATGTTCCGTCCCGATTTTTGGTATTTATTTGCAACACCGTGTCGGTGGGCTGTCAACGATTTTGACAGCTGACACTTAACAGTCGAAAGAGAAAATTTGTAACGTGAACACGCGGAAGTCGGGTCTTGTCGAAGCATATCGAATCGAGATGTGTTTCGCCCATTTGTAATAGCTAATAGCGTCCTCCGTTCGCAATCGGTTAGTGGGGCGCCCGCTAATGTGGTGTTAAATATATTTCAAGTACATCGAGGTGCTTTTGTGGGAAACGTGTGTGTGTCTGACGGAAGCCGGAACCCGGCCCAGAACGCGTTCGTGATCCCAATCCAATCATTGTCCTTTATTATATATATATTCTCCTATCCCTAACCTCACGGCACGATATTGATCGACCCCCAGGAGTCTACCGCAGGAATCTAAGGTAAGTGCCTATAATATTACCGGCCAACCCTTGTGCCAACTTATACCCGTAGTAGGAACCAGTATATCTCCCAATAAGGAGCAAATCCCTAGCTTTCCACTGCCGCGAACCGCGGTTTCGTGGGGTACAGGTTCAGACAGGGTCCAGGAGTCCCAACGCCGCTATGGGCCCCGGTGTATAGCTCCTGGCTTGGGACCAGAAGACCTGTATTTTAACAGCTATCTATGGAAAACTCTAAACTATTTTGCATTTATGACAAATGCAGGTATGATTAATGCAATTATGAGGATCTCATAACTAAATAATAAAAAGAGAGTTGTGTCTAATTGCCCGGCTACACGCTCCGTCTTGCCTGCGCAGTCAACCAAACTCTGCCAAACATTACAATTATAAATATTTTTGCATATTCTCAAAATTGACGGCAAGTTGAATCGCACGTTTAGCGGTTGGTTTGGCTTTCATTTGAGAACTTTGGAAGTCGCTGCGGGTATTACATTATGCTGAAAACTGACTAAAATTGACAGAAATGCGTAAACATGTTTCCCTTGGATTTATAAATCTCGATAATTTTCAGTCAACCAGAATTGATAAAATATATAGGCACCTATATGTCGAATTGAGAACCACCTCCTTTTATTTCGTCGGTTAAAAAATGGGGATATTAGAGATTGTTATAAAAAAAAATGTGTTTTATCGATGCGTCGTCAAAATGTTAATTCCAAACTACCATGAGTAAAATACTATAAAAAGAAACAGGCCTTTGCGGGTTCCCGTCAAAAAAGTTAATTCCCATCTACCATGACACCTTACACCACTTTAAAAAGAAATAGTAAAGCCTTTGCAGGTTCAGACTTCAAAGTCGATCAAAATCATGTCCGCTTTGCAAAACGAGCGGAAGATAGTGAAAAGCGGAAGAGCGCTCGAAAATTACATTCTAATAACGAAATATTAGTTGCTTACTACGTTGCACTTTGTATCGTGTAGCGTCTAGTAGGCTATGGTTAGAAAGAGCTAGGCTATGGTTAGAAAGAGCTGTTTGAAGTCAACTTATGCTTACAATTACGTATAAGTAATTCGACAAGGCCGTCCCTGGTATGTAGGTATTTTAGTTTTTCTAATCTAGTTTACAATAAAGTATAAATAAATACTTTGAACCGTTCCAAACAATTTAAAAGAAAAGTTTTACAACTGTTTGGGAAAATATGTACCTCTAAGTAAAATCCAGGCAATCAGGACCAAAAATAGGGTCCAAACTTTGGACCATATTTTTATTTCTGGAAAAACGTTAATCTTAAAAAAGGAATTGATGTGATTTCACTTTATGATTACGCGAAAAAAATGTCTGGAAAACTAGAAATCAGAAAGTTTTTCTCTCGCATTCCAAAAACAAAAAATAGCGGGACACTAACTTTTTAATTCGAACAGGACGCAGGCGCGCGTCACGGCTCGCAGCACGTCACAGAGAATATTTTAACAACATTTTAATTTATTTTTATATCAGTACGCGGCCTTCATACACCTCGTAATGTACTCGTCACATGCCAATGATGGCTATTGGTTAATTCTTAGAATAATAAATAGCAGATTTATTGCTATTTATTATTACTTAGGCGTCTAATGAGGATTTTGGCGCGTGCGAGCCTAATCGCGCGTGCTTTACGGAATTTAAATGGCGAATTTTCAGGGTTTCCGGCAATAGGTACGTATGATGACTCGAGTTTTTAAATATTGTGCACGAATATTTCAAACATTTAGGTAGGTACTTAAATGTTATTTTATGAAGAATAGCTTTTTCCTAATGATTTGTCGTTTTTAGGGATCCGTACCCAAAGGGTAAAAACAGGTTGCCGCTATAACAACAAATACTAAAAACAGAAAATAAATATTTAAGTGACAACAAACAAACGTGATTTTTTGTTGTTGTTTGCGATAATGGTACGGAACCCTTCGTGCACGAGTCCAACTCGCACTTGGCCGGTTTTCCTATCCCTTTTTATTGGAAATAAAACATACAAATACTATTCTATAACAATGAATTTGAAAAATTAATACATAAGACTAATAAAAAAACAAATCTTTATTCAAAGGGGACAGGGAAATGGGCTCATTGCGCATCAAAAAACTCGTCCACATCGATGTCAATGGGAAACATTGCCACGTTGAATGTTAGTCTTATGTATAAATCGATTTATTTACATAGAAACAAGTATATACAATGTAAAAAATACTTAACTAAGACTGCAAAAATATACACTTAAACCAAAAACTACTCACTAACTAAACCTAAAAATATACTAAACTGAAAAAATGGCGTCGAAAAACTCCTCCACATCGTTGTCCACTGGTAATGTGCCCAAAAGGCTGGCAGCATTGCCACGTTGTATGGCAATGCTTATTCTCTGACCAAGGTAAAAGCCAGCCCTTGGGTCACGCGAAGTGTCAACTAAGCGTTTAGAAAGATCTTTAAACAAAGCGTGAGCACTCGGACCCCACGGACCAAGAGTTTCAACCCCAAACGGCTCGAAAATATAATTACCGATGAGGTTATTATATTTCCGCCGCTTGAGGTTCTCTGCAGCCGCAGCGGCAGCGCCAGCAAAGCACGACGAGCTAGGAAGATGGGATGGCGCAAGAGTATCGACACAAGTAGCGTCCCACACTAAAGGTCTACCCAACTTCCATGGAAACAAGGACATCCCGTCCGGTCTTTTGCCATCGTCGCGTGCCAGGCCATGGGGTTCCAATACGGCCGGAACGCCAACGGTGACGAGAGCACGTCGGATGATGTCGTTTATGTTTCCGTGACGCGCTATGCGACCCGCACTTCGGCTGCATGAAAGACCGTGGTGACCGAGGCTGTTGACAACTTCGCCACAGTGACAACGATGAGGAGTACAACAGGGAGCGCCAAGACGTAGGGAAGCAGCGAGGCGGAAAGTAGTGTCGTCAAACAAGGTGCCTATGTTCGACGACGGTAGTCCGTGAAGCCAGAGGCCCGACTCCCACTCACCCACAGCCAGCAGGCGAGCGCGCTCGGCAGGAGTGGCAGAAGTGGCAATTTGGTGCTCCTGAACTGCTCTGCAGATGTCTCTGTCTTATGTATTAATTTTTTAAATTAATTATCATATTATGTAGGTAAATAAAATGAAAATTATTCAGCGTTCTATTATTCGTCTGGCAACAAAACATTCTTAACCTTATTCGGAACGAAAAAATTTTTTTAATCAATTCGTTTCAGCCATTACGTTAATACGTTAAAGTCGTGGTGGACCAATGGCTAAGACCTCGCCTGTCGTGCTTGAGTGTCGTGGTTCAAATCCGGGCAAGTACCAATGTGACTCTTTCAAATTCATACGTACTTTCTACATCACAGGCAACGGTGAAGGAAAACATCGTGAGGAAACCTGGGCTTATATAGTTAATGTAAGTTTGAAATAGCCAAGTCAGAGGCCTGTGGGGTTCCCAGAGGCGGCTTAATTAACTCTGACACTAGAGGTGGCCACACCACACACGAAAAGAAGAAGAAGCCATTAGGTTATCAAAGATTCGCTTTCCAACGAACAATTTAAGTACCTATTTCATTTTCTTATATTTAGGTAGACAGTATATTTTTTAAATAATTTAATAAGTAACCTTCCTAACCCATAATAATTTAAATAGTTCGTTTTTTATTAAATCAATAAAGTTTCCTATTAACAAACACTTTTAATTCCACAACTTGTTTTTTCAGCGTCAACAATTCTATTAACTGAAGTGCTTATACGTACCATACCAACCTACTATATATCTGCCACCATCTTAATTAACAGGGCACCAGTGCATGTGGTGTTAATTCATCGCTGTTAGGAGTTAATATATAATGTACTTTCTAAGTGTAACTTAGAATTTGGACATCGCTGACAACGGTAAAGGAAAACATCGGACTAATACTTAAGGTTGCCCTAGTCAGTCATTCTTGCATACAAACGTAGTATGGCGATTACGCCACTGTTTGATTGTGTACGCTTAAAATAAAAAATATATATCAATACGTCTCATCATTATCTAGCCCTGTATGGAAACAAAAAGTAACAAAAAACGTGAATTTGAAAGTTATGGTTGTCGAAAGTTCCATATTTCAACACTAACTCCAACGCATCTTTGGGCGGAAATAAATACCATAAAAAGAAAGAAAATTGCAAAACAGTCACCACACAGAGAGCAATAAAAAAAAATGCAAATAATGTTATTTTAAACAAATGCATTCAGTAGTTTTTTCATGATACTCATACTCCCAAAAGTCTGTTTATAAAGTTTCGCGCGCTCGTTTTTGTTCTAAATCATCAACTATTTATTATGTTTATACCATGAATGTGTATTCGTACGCGCACTAGCTTCTTATTGCTCACAGCGTCTATCCCTTTCGTACGTATTGTCGAATGAGATAGCATGCATTTTAACCCGGCCACAAAATAGTACGTGCCGCCGACTAGGGCAACCTTAATATAAGTTTCAAATCGCCAACCCGTCTCGAGCAAGTGTGGTGATTGCTCGTGCCTTCTCTGTTTGAGAAGAGGCCTTTGCCCAACAGTGGGACAGTTCCAGGCTAGTATTTTCAACTGACTTCGAAAAGGAGGAGGTTCTCAATTCGACTGTATGTTTTTGTATGTTTGTGACGCGGTTACTTTGCCTTATGAACCGATTTTGATGTTTTTGAGGGTTTCGTACCCAAAGGGTAAAAACGGGACCATATTACTAAGACCGTCACACCGTCCGTCTGTCACCAGGCTGTATCTCATGAACCGTGATAGTTAGGCAGTTAGCAGTAGTTAGCAGCAAATAAATATTTAAATGGGACACCCATACAAAAACGTGATTTTTTTGCCGTTTTTGCCATAACGGTACGGAACCCTTCTTGCGCGAGTCCGACTCGCACTTTGCCGGATTTATTTGAAAGCTGGTGCTTCTATCTGAAGAGTAGTTTTTAAGGTATCCTTAAACATGCGTATTTTATGGAAATATAAGGTACCAAAATTATAAAGATAAAAATAAAAAAGGTTTAAAAAATAAAAAAACCGACTTCCAAAACAAAACACTACATAGCGAAAAATAGCTTTCTTTTCGGCAGTCGGTGCCAAAAACGAAAATAAAAATTGGTACCAAAACACCGACTTCCAAAAAGAAACTTATGTTTCACTTTGTATTGTTTTGTCTTGGAAGTCGGTTTTATTACCAAACACACATTTCGCATAATTCAACAACTAGTTTTTTTCAGTATCAACAATTCCATATCAACTTAAGTGGTTACGTAGGCACGACTAGTTATAGCGTCCACCATCTTAATTAATATGACATAGAACACAACTACAGTGCATGTCGTGTTACTACATTCGCAGTTAGGTATTATTGCAATGTCTGCCCCCGTACCATGACGTGTCAAAATTATCATGGTCCGACTGTGAAAAAGGGACAGATGTATAGGTACAAGTCATATACATCTGTCCCTTACGCGCACTAAACATAACAAATAAGAAATAAATTTCTTTATTTAATTAAGCCATTAAGCGACACTTTTGAACGTCAAAAATGTAATGATTGATTCTACCGTCCATTCGGCAAAGTAGCTTTTTATGGAGAAGAACGGTCAAGAAACTCTACCTAACCTTGCTCTAAGAGCTTATGGTCACCCCCCTGATCTTGGTGGGATCGTGTGAACTTTGAGTGGACTATAAAACTTAATTATTTACATGCTTACGCCTGGCGTGGCCTGAGTTAAACTCGTAAATCATACCAAGGGAACACGGGAACATATTTCCGCTATGGAGAGCAGTGGTGGCCCTGTAGTAGTTGTGTAAATGTAGGTCTACCTACATTTAATATGTTTAATTTTTTTTTTGTTTTAAACTTACATAATTATACATACTTTGACCCACCTTCTGTGTTTATTCTATTTTCTTTGTTATTTATATATTATTTAAGTATTTTCCGTTTCCGTAAGTGTGTCCGTGGCATCAACAGTGGGTCCTATCAGAATATCAGCGGAGCGTTATCTTCTTTTTTGGATATCGCTGCACATGCAAAGATAGGAGCCTTTTTGGTCTCGCACGGGGTTTTAATTTTTTATTATTGTTTAATTTTATGCATTATGCATATTTCTCGTGTCTCCTGTGCGGGCCCCAATTAAAAAAAAACTTTTTTTCTTCTTTCTATAAATTATTTTCATCACCACTGCTCTCAAAACGGTGAAGGAAAACATCGTGAGGAAACCGCCATGACTTAGAACCAAAAATTCGAAGATACGTGCCATCCACCAATTTGCACTGGGCCCGCGTGGTGGAGTACGGCCTCTCACTGAGAGGAGGCCTGCACGCACAACGGACCAAAAGAGAGTCTAAGTGCGGCAAAGGGGTCCATCTATCCTATCCTACCACCGCTATGATTTTTTTTTTCCGGTGTGGAAAATCCTCATTGGATGTGCCATGCCCTGGGGGGGCGGAGGGGTCTGTCAGACTCGTACTGACTAAAAACCACCCCGGTGTTCCGTCTCACACCTACACCGGGGGTCGCGGGAACAACGATACTTCCGCAAACCCCGGCTAGTGCTGGCCCGCCTCCGCGGTCCACGATCTCGGGTTGGGGGGGGTGAGGTGTTGGACGCCCCCCGCGACGTCTAAGATGGGCGCGCGTGGAACACTACGCGCCGTCACCTCGGGTCCTGATGTGTGGGGGGCGACGGACGTCCCCGAATCCGTCGCCCCTGGACCCATTTAGGGGGGCTGGAAGAGGGCGTTGTCCGCCCTCCACCGACGCCCGACGCGTCTTCTGCGGATTGGGTTAGCGGATGAAATCTCCTACTCCGCAGCCTCCTTCTGCGAGATGACTGTTTCGCAGAAGGATACCACCGCGTCCCAGGTTTCGCTGCCGACCATAGACTCCACTACGGCCGGCAGCGACAGGTCACTGCCTACTTCAAAAATGAGGGCGCGGCGTGGCTCCTCCCAAGCGGCACACTCTGCCAGCGTATGCCGCGCCGTGTCCTTCCGACTATGAACTATCCTGTCCCAATCTATCAACATGTGTTCCAAATTTCATTCAAGTCAGCCGCGCTATTCTGTAAAGACTTCACCGTAAAAACTTACGTGAATTAAGTTGTCAAAGCTTCACTGTAGTACTTATTCTCAAACAAACACTCTGTGATAACTTACGTGAAGTGAGTGAGTTGTCAACCCGTAACATCACTTGGAAAGACAGGTCACTTCATGCTCGTGTCTCCTAAGTTATCATGGTGTGTTTTGGCGGAAGCAACGGAATGATAGTTCACTTCACCCAATTTTTAACCGATTTCAAAAAGGAGGAGGTTATCAATTCGGCTGTATTTTTTTTATGTGAAGAGCTTTTTATTAGGTGAACCGATTTTGATGGTTCTTTTTTATTTAAAAGCTGGTGCTTGTCATGTGGTCCCATTTAAATTTCATCAAGATATAAATCAGAAATCTGCCATAAATGACAGCAAATCACTCGGGATAGCTGCAATAGCATGTCTGTTTATTGTTTACACCATTTCATAACATAACATCACACTGGTACGCTCTAAAGGGGTACGCAGGTGTGAACACCCTGATAAACACTTATTCCACCGATTTTTTTCAAGTTTCATGTTATTGGGTAAATCTATTCTGGCATCACTTTGGGCATTATAGGTACCTTACCTATAGAACTGGTCCATTATGTACCACAATTAAAAAGAAAATAATAAAAAATAAATACAAATATAACAACCGACTTCCAAATAAAAACACTACAAAGTGAAAATTACATCAATTTCGGAAGTCGGTGTCAAAAACGAAGAAACGAAAATGCCGAAATTGAAGTTATTTATCAATTAGAAGTATTTTTATTTGGCAGTTGATATTGTTGATCGGTCGTTGAGGCGTGAATCCAGTGGTATAATTTCCAACTTTCACCGCCGCTAGCAAAAGCTAGATATTTCAAACTATTGCAAGTTTTCTCCATATTTACACACAACCACGCCTGTGACTACATATCTAACAAGTCCGTCCACTCAGCCGAGTCAACACGTCAGCTCCCTATCACGTGATTGATCCGTCTGACAGCTGACAGCAACAGACACTCGACGTTGCATCCTAATTGACACAATTATGAGTATCAGCGATGATGGTCATTTGCGAGTGTGTCATATGTGGACGATGATTTTCGAGCTAGAAGAGTTTGCGAAAATATTTACTAAGACAAGATATCAGAAGTGGGATTTGGTCTCGCCATTCAGTCGAATGTTTGAATCTGTTTATTTTGTTAGCTTCTGACAAACAATCTAATCTCTCAATTAGGTATCTTTTTTTGGTAATGACAGTACTGTTTTCGCATTTGATCTTGTCATCACAATCATCTTGATGTCCTTATACCAATTAATTTGCTGTCGGTACAGCATCTCTTCTTCTTCGATACATCTCTATTCTCATAAAAATGTTTTAAGTTAATCGTTTTTGTTTGTATACATTTTATTTTTTCTTCCATTAGTTAATAAGTTACCAAATTATAAAAGTCCATGTAAGAACACTCCTACATACTATTACTAGTTTTAGAAGAGCGGGGCCTCCTAGCACAGGAATTTCTCATACTTAAAAGGAGACCCCAGTAAGATGTTTTGTAGAAGTTGTAAAGTAACTGAATAATAAATGTATTTTCTTCCAACTATGCTTTAATTTCATCACAATCACACTAAAAACTCAGTACAAAGCGAATCTTTAATGCTCTAGAGCAATAAACATGTATGAAATTTCATTATTGCACAGTTTATTTTTTAATCGCACCAAAAGGTGCCAATCTCAATGGATTAGCTCTATTCAGCCAGCCGATATCAATACTTTTTTTATTTTACGTTCGTATTATTCGTTTCTATCCTACTTGTTCCAAATTTAAAAAATGATTGCTGCTAACTCTGATTTAAAAATGAAAGAAATTTAAAAAAGTGATTTGGCGGGTACTTTGTTAATTTTGCTTGACAATATTTTTGGAAACGATAAAGTGTGATACTATCTGATTTTGAGTGCTTCGGCTTCGAATTAAAATTGAATCATCTAGCGACACATTAACTCCGGAAAACATTATAAATGAAGCCGACAGTGTTATAGAAAATCTTTTAATTTCAATAATTGAACTTCTATTTTAACTGTTTGTTATGAGTTTCTTTTATCTACTAATCCTATAGGTAATAGTTGAAAGAAAAGCAGATTATGCTCCTAGCCTTAAGTAATTTATATTGCCCTCGTGCATAATAAATTACTTTGTGCTCGATGCAATAATCTACTATTATTTATTTAAATAAGTGGACGATCACCTCATTTCTAGGCCTATTATCTTAAACAATTCATCCATTGTTTTTTTAGTCGACCACTACCCTTATAACATATTTTTGTCATAGGAGTCACGGACAGCCCACTCTGCAGAGCATGTACGAAGGAGAACAAGAAAACAGCACACCTGCTCCTAAGCTGCCCAGTAATCGCTGGACACAGGGCAAAATACTTCGGGCGTCCAGTGGATGCAAAATGCACAGGACCGATCAGTGTGGCGACGCTTGGGGAAAGCCTATGTCCAGCAGTAGACGTCTTTCGGCTGAAATGATGATGATGATGATCCCACCGCACTATTCCCAAACCACAGCAACTCCTGAAAGCCAGAATCAACAGTGGCGACCACCAGAAAAGCGCCGAGGCAATGAAGCTCGACGAAGTCCCAGAGAATGAATTTATCTGTCTTTGATCCCGCAACGAAATTAATCAGAAAAGAATAAAGGAGGAGTACGAAAAAAAAAAAAACCACTTCCCTCCATATCAAGCAGGAGACAGAACAAACAAGGCCAATAGGAACAAAGGGTCGTTTACAACTGGGATAAGCCCAGATGCCTAGCACCTGTCCTGACATTGAATCCAAGCCTATCTGCAATGGTTAGATTGATGGATGCCTCCATCAGTAGACGTCTTTCGGTTAATAATATGATGATAAACACTATACTATAAAATATTTTGTAAAAATTGTATTGAAATAAATAGTTAGTCTTTCTTTTTCTTTTTAACAAATATCTGTAACGTTTAGCATTAGACAAACAGATTCTAAATTCAAATCAAGTCGCAGTTGAGATATTTTAAATAAGGTCCTTTATCTTCCAGTTCAAAGATCGCAAGTTCCTACAGACAATCGATTCATTCGTCGAATGCTTATAAATAATTATGGATGACCAGCTGTTACCTGCTCGCGTGATGTCATAGAACTACTTCAAACTACAATACGTTTATAATAAAACTAGCTGTTGCCCGCGACGTCGTCTGCGTAGCATTAGTACTTCGAATTGCCCATTTTTTTAATAATAATTGTAAGTTACTTACTTGGGCCGCCTTACTTGCGAAATTAATAGTTTATCATACAAGCTTCCAGCCCCCTTTCCACCCCCTTAAGGATGATTACCGCCACAAAAACTATCCTATGTCCTTCCCAGGGTTTCAAACCATCTCCATACCAAATTTTATCTAAATCGGTTCAACGATTTAAGCCATAATAAAAAGTTGCATAGAAAATGACTCCCTCCGTATTTCTCCCCCTTCGTGTTTCATGCAAAAAGAATTAGCCTATACTTGCCAGTGTCTCAAACTATCTTCATCCTAAATTTTATCTAAATCGGTGCAGCGGTTTAAGCCATAATAAGAAGTTTCAAATAAAACTAACCCTCCATTTCATTCCCTTCGTGTTTTATGCAAAAAGAAATAGTCTATGTCCTTTCCCGGGTCTCAAACTACCTCCATATGAAATACATCTAAATCGGTTCAGCGGTTTAAGCGTGAAAAGGTAACAGACAGACAGACAGAGTTACTTTCGCATTTATAATATTAGTATGGATATAAAACGCGCCATTTTACCTTATTATTTATGCACCCTTGACCTTTATTGCAAACATTTGTTTCTACTAACCTTTCCCCGTTTATAAAGTTGAAAGTTTTTCTTCGCAACGATAAAAGTACGAGAACATTATCTTATAAGCCAACTTGGAAGCCGCTTAGGAAACTAATTGGCTTAAATTAATTTTTCTTGCATCTTCTCTGCAGAAGTTTGCAGTTAATTTTGCTGCCACAGGCCTTTAGTGAACACATTGTTTTTTTTTTAGATAAGTTCGCGTTTGGATAGTGGGCGATTTAGGAGCGTTACAAAATAATACAACCGAAGACGAACTAAGAACCACTTGGTAGTGTTTTTATTTGGACTTCCAAAGTCCAAAAAAAAGCACTACAAAGTGAAAAATAATTTCTTATTTCGGAAGCCGGTTCGGCTTAGTTTTTTGTCACCGATTTCCGAAATTTAAGTTATTTTTTACTTTGGAATGGAAGTCCGTTTTAGAAAGTCGGTATAACCGAGGCTAGACAAAGTATCGGTTATTGAGGGCGACGGTCGAAATGCCAAAATGGATAGGTCACGTGAAATATCGCTGCACAATCCCATACATTTTTATCATTTTACAATCGTTGATAGAGAATCACTTTTCTAGAGCCTCTGGTCAAAAGAAAATCAAACCTATCTTAGGCTGCTTTAGATGCAGGTTTACAGTTCTCGCCAAATTACTTAGCCGCCCTGAAGTTGGCTATGTCGGCTGCTCAGTAGTAAATCTCATTTAAAAACAGCACCGTTTCGTGCCTTGCGCATCGGAAAGTCAACTTCAGGGCGGCCCAGAAGTTTGGCGAGCACTATAACTGATGTTGAACGATAATGCTATCGAAGATGATGGACCTATGCTTGCCTAGAAGTTGTAACACATTCACTGAAGGTTTCGATGTTTCGAAAAAACATTGCAAGCAGCTGTTAACTCTTTAGGATTGGACTTAGGAAATCGCACAGATACTCTCGAACAAAAGAAGATCAACGTAGCAAACAGATGGTTCACAATAGTACATTGTGTATTAAGGGCGGTATGTAAGGAATTACGATCGAGACTCTAGTAGAAGCCCGAAGTCGAAGACTGAGGGCTTTCTGAGTCGAGGTTCGTAATTCCCGTACCGCCCGTGATACATACAATGTTTTTCATCACATTTGCGAGTAATAATTATGAATTTAATACACAAGTCAACACAGCTGTTATTACGAAATACGTGCACTTTTTTTTAAGCGGTTGGCGAATTTTTGCCCACACCACATATTATACAGTGTTTCGTTCAGAAACTTTAAAGGCAAATACTTACGTAGGTATACAGCCACGACGGAGTGTAAAAATAATTAAATAATTTCGACATACTATAACTATTAAAATCGATTATTAAGAACATTAGTAGAGTATTTAAGTAACATGTAGCGAGATTGCAAAGAAATTCCTGTTTAGATAACATTTTAAGACAATTTTTCAATTGCGTGTAAACTCCTTGCTTGAACTTGCATGACCTGTGTGCTGTGCCATAAATTAAAAAAAAATTAGTTACCGCCCTAGGGTTTCATGACAAAAAGAAAGCCCGAGGGTTTTATATGGGGCATTACGGCCAAGTTAACCTGTATGTTAAGATACTTTTTACGTGCAAGTGTGATGAAAAAATAGAAATGTACTCTATAGTAAATATAACTGTATCCACATTTTACAAGTGAATTTCATGTTATATTATGTATGTTTTTTTACGTGAAGTGAAAATAATTTTATTACCAATATATATTTACATAGTAAACAATAAATCAATCTGTCTAGCCTTTACCCAACTATGTTGGGGTCGGGTTCCAGTCTTACCGGATTCAGCTGAGTACCAGTGTTTTACATGGAGCGACTGCCTATCTGACCTCCACAACCCAGTAACTGGGTAACACGGTACCCCTTGGCTAGACTGGTCTCAGATCTCATGCTTCTGACTACTCGTAACGACTGTCAAAGATCTTCAAATGACAGCCGGAACCAACGGCTTAACGTGCTATCCGAGGCACGGAGGAAACTCAGTATGTTGAAATGGTCAGCCATTCACGGACGGACCTCGTCAAGCTTTGCTTAAAATACTTAATTAACAATAACTACCTATATATATAGCTAAATAAAAAATAAAATGAGAAAGAAAAAAAAACACTACGAACGCGTATAAAAGGGCAGGGGTCTTAGGGCGTCAAAAAATTCGTCCACATCGCTGTCAACGTGAAAAGTGCCCAGAATGCTGGCAGCATTGCCACGTTGGATGGCGCCGATTCTCTTGAGTAGCTGATTTTAAAATGAGAATCACATCTAAACGGCTAGTCGTATTTTTTTGGAAAAAATATATGTTACATTAGACCATTTTCTTAATAATTTGATCTGAGAATTTTTTGAGTTTTATTTGCATAACATAGTGTAATTAATTTGTAAAGTTATGTCTAAAACGGACAAAAACACGACAATCGCACCAAAACCGCTGGGTGTATTTTTATGAAATTGACACCATCTCAAAGATAATTTAATTATCTACATTTTGATCCGAGGCTTTTTTTTTAAGTCTTAGAATAATAAGGAAAGTACAAAAATCTACTAAATTTTGAGTCGCGCGGGTATGAAACGAGTGCGCCTTTTGTTCCTTCAAGGACGTTGGCGTTAATCGTCGTCATAAGTTAAAGTTTCATTAGATAAGTTTAAGTCTCATGTATAAAACCTATCAAAACTTGCCAAACCCAGGCATCAAACTCACGACCTCGTGCTCAACAGCAGCGCTTTTACCACTAGACCAACGCAGCAGTTTTTACTGACTTATAATAATTATCACAAACGGTCCCCTAAATGTTCTATTTTTGGAGAAAACAAAAACGCTTGTGATTTTCCTACGAGTCTGGCAGTTGATTTAAAAAGAACCCTTATAATTATGATAAGACTTCTCCACAAACAATGGCCGTTCCGTACGAAACTGGAACAATGGAATAATTAAATTAAGAGCTTTTTAAGTTATTTGTTTTGTTGAATATTAAGATTCTGGTCAGATATGGAAGTTGGGAGTTGTGTTGTGCCAGAATGCTGTTGTTTGCAAGACTTTTTGTCAGCTGTAAAAGATCTGGGACTAGCCAAGCGTTTGTGAAGTTTCTTTTAAATTTTAAGTTTTTTCAGGGTAGTCGCAAGCTCAAAAGTCTGATAACTAGTCTTGCCAAGTATTACCCAGTAGCTGGGTTAAGAACGTCAAATAGTCGCTCAAAGTTAAATAGTATCTACCTATTCCATTGCTAACGTTTAGTATTTTCTATAAATTATTTTCCCTCATCTAATGACTTCTCCCACTCTGGAAGAAGCGGGAGGGTGTATCAGACTTATACTGACTAAAACCCATCCCTGTTCCTTCAGTTGCTTGAGCCAGGGCCGCGGTAACTCTCTTTCAAATTTATCCGCGACCCAGACAGGCATCGGCCCTAGCGGACCCCGTCAGTTTCTGCTGACTTCTCTTACGCGCCGTCGACTCGGGCCTGGTCCTTATCGGACGGCGACCTACCCATTACTCGCCGTCCGCAAGCCCGCGCCTACAGAGGCCGGAAATCGGTTTGCGACTCCCGACGCCCAGGGCGCGTCCTGCGGTGGCTAGGGCGTGAGGGCTTCTCCGTTGCGTCTCCCTCACGCGTTCCGCCTCGTCATTCGCGAGTATTACTGCTTCGCAGAAGGAGATAACGGCTCTCCATGCCCTCTCGGTCCGTACCGAGACCGGATTCGTCGTTGCTCCAGACCTCCACCGTGTCCTCTGGGCGATCCACACTATGGTGAACACGGTTAGAGAGCTGACCCCAACATACTCGTAAGTTGAAAAAGACTTTACAGATAGTATAGAATAGAATAATATAATAGAATCCAATAATTGTTATTGTTAAGGTGATATATACGACACAATGTAACGCAGTACTGGCCGTGCGCCCGCTCGATGCCAAATTATCAAAATTGAATCTCCTTTTGAACAGTTTTGTTTGCAAAATATTATTTGATTTACATATGCTGTGTTAGGTATGAAGAAATTCCAGTCATCAATTTTTCTGTATAAAATTACTTTTAAACATCCAAGTCGTTTTGGAGGAGTTTCCAAAAGTTGCGAAAAAATATCGTGTTGTTAATTATTTTTTAAAGCCAAACTATTAGTTACACAAAAAAACCTTGTGTTCAAAATTATGTACATGAATCAATAATAAATATATTTTTTTTGCAAACCTTTTAACCTAATTGTTACTGAGGAGTATGCATTAGAAAGTTACCGTTTTACGGCTCTAAAGCGTATGTAGGCCCTTAAGGTGATATATACGCCCCAATGTAACGCAGTACTGGCCGTGCGCCCGCTCGATGCCAAAATATCAAAATTGAATCTCCTTTTGAACAGTTTTGTTTGCAAAATATTATTTGATTTACATCTGCTATGTTAGGTAAAAAGAAATTCCAGCCATAAATTTTTCTGTATAAAATTATTTTTAAACATCCAAGTCGTTTTGGAGGAGTTTCCAAAAGTTGCGAAAAAATATTGTGTTGTTAATTATTTTTTTAATGCAAAACTATTAGTTACACGAAAAAACCTTTTGTTCAAAATTATGTACATGAATCAATAATAAATATATATTTTTTGCAAACCTTTTAACCTAACCGTTACTGAGGAGTATGCTTTAGAAAGTTACCGTTTTACGGCACTAATCTGTATGTAGGCCCTTAAGTTACGCAACAATCATGTATGTAGGGTAGGGTAGATGGGTAGGTAGGTAGCCAGTTGAAGGGAGCGAAGCCGCGTGGGACAGCTAGTTTACAAATAAATATAAGAGATATTACGTAGAATAATAAATTATACCAAACAGACATGACAACTGTTTTAACGCTGCACCTCAACCAGTGTCTAGCAACAAAAATAGATCGTTAGTACTTATTTTTATCTAAATTCCTCGTGATTTAAAGTTGTCTTGTCTTCTCCACTTAAAATAGCGGATGAATCAGACACACTCTCGTGCGTAAAGTATTTTAGTAGAAATACTAAAATATGATTCATTCTATTTTGGTTTGGGAGGAAAATAAACATAGACCGTTGACAGTTTTCACGTTAGTTCCTAGAGTCAACTGATATAATTTAAGGAATTTCGCAATCTTGCCGGGTTTCACAGGAAATAGTCGACAATTAAATGATAACTTGACAGTTACTTGATACTGTGTATAATTAATTAATTTGTAATGTATTAATATGCTTTTTAAATTTGCATGGCGTGAGCCTGATTATGGCGATATTTTTTTTTAACACCTATGTACCTACCCATATTCTGCAAATAAAAGATTTGAATTTGAATTTTGAAATCTTTTTCTTTTCGAGTCGATGGTAAACTCTTTATAGATTTTGGGCCCAGTAGGTGGCCACCCCGATTGCGGCGTCAGTGGCGAGCATAAGGTCCTCCAAAGTGCAGGTGTATGGGCACTTGGGACACACCAGCATGTGTGCCATATCTTGCAAAGGGGCACCGCAATCACACTGAGTATTAGACGGGTCTATAAAACCCCATTTTGCCAAATTGTGTTTGCAGCGGCCTACTTGAGTGCGCAAACGATTGAGTGCTTTCCATATAGGCCACTGCAGTTCAAGTCCAGGAGGTAGGTGTTCCTGGGAAAATAAAGGAACAGGAGTTACCGACATGGCTTGTAGGGTTAGCAAACTGAAGTGGCAGTGAGCCGGCCTTGTTTTACGAAGGACCGATACCCTTTCTAAATTATTTACGCAATACCGAAACCATTTAAAGGAGGATAGGATAGGATAGATGAACCTCTTTGCCGCACTCAAGACTCGCATTTGGTCCGTTGTACGTGCAGGCCTTCTCTCTGTGAGAGGGAAAGGGCCATAATCCTACACACGGGCCCAGTGCATGTTGGCGGATGTCACATGTCTTTGAATTTTTGGTTCTAAAACATGCCGGTTTCCTCACAATGTTTTCCTTCACCGTTTTGAGAGCAGTGGTGATGTAATATTTACACTAGTGCTTTACAAACTGTGGGTCGCGACCCCCAGGGGGATCCCGAAGTGAGAAGCAAGGACTATAAGTCCTACTGTCCTACACTAGCCTACATTAGGTGAAAAATATAACAATTTCATTGCCTATTTGCTGTGCGTTACTTTTCAAATCCTGGTTTTATGTTTGACACGCAAATTATTGAAAAAAAATCTAATAGGGGCTTATTTCTTTGTCATATGATTATTAAATTATTGACGGTTAAGTTCACAGTAAGTAGATTCAAACCCAGGCAGGCGCTTTACCACTTCTCAAAACGGTGAAGGAAAACATCTTGGAGAAACCGGCATGTCCTAGACCCAAAAAATCGAAGACATGTGACATCCACCAACCCGCACTGGGCCCGCGTGGTGGATTACGGCCCATTCCCTCTCACAGAGAGGAAGCCTGTGTCCCAGCAGTGGGAACATTAAAAAGGCTGATGATAATGAAGTTAGTTCTGTTATCCCGGCAATAACGAACGGTTACAGTAGAACAGGCCACAATACCGAGGCCTCTAAATTCCATTACCCATAGCTTGTATAACAAATGATTTTATCTACTTCGGTTTCGTTATATTCGAATTATAAAATTGACAGCGGTTTCATTATGATACCCATAACGACATCGGGTTGCATTATGCGAATCGTCATAAATTATAAAACACAAGCAAAGACATTCTGAACATACAGCCAGGTACCTACTTACTATGGTTACTACTTACTACTAGGTTACTTCGAAATCGAGACAATTTGAATGATGTTTTTAAAAATGGAACAAGTTTAGAACAAAAGTATAGCATACTATTTGGCTGTTGCGGCAACAAGATCTTTGCCTTATACCTAATAAAGACTAAATAAAAAAATAAAATAAAAAGTGGACGCGGGAAAAACTTTTTGAGTGAAATTTTATTCACAGTTTCAGTTATATTTCAGTTTTCAACATCAAGTGATATTGAAAATACTCCACCAGATATAACAAATAGAGCAGTTGCGGCTACAAATAATTTACTACCAGAAAAATCAAGACATGTATATGAGAAAGGAAATACTAACTACTACACTTCCTGAAATACTTATTTGTCTATATCTGTGTTTTATTCCTTCCTTCGTAGATAAAATATTGTATGCAACCGTACGTTATTGGTCTTTTAATAACTCGTGCCCACCTATTTGGGTACGCGCTACGCTTGTACCGAAAAATGGCACTCGTATTAAAAGACCGTCCATAACGTAACAGTTGCATAAATAGCTATAATTATTCATTGTGCGTACAGCTAAGGAGTGGAATTCCCTGTATTTCCTGATAGTTACAACCTGGGAGTCTTTAAGTCAAGAGTGAATAGGTTTCTTCTAGGTAAGCGTGCTACATCGTCGACCAAATCATCGCTTACTATCAGGTGAGATAGTGGTCAAGCGCGAGCCTATCAATCTATACCAATATTATAAAGAGGAAAGATTTATTTGTTTGTTTGTTTGTACCGAATAAGCTCCAAAACTACTGGACCGATTTCAAAAATTCTTTCACCGTTGGGAAGCTGCTCTATCCCCGAGTGACATAGGCTATACTTTTTATCCCTGTATTCCCACGGGAACGGGAACTACTCGGGTGAAACCGCGAGGTGTCCTCTAGTAATAAATAAAAAGAAAAATATATGTTAGTACAACATAATACTTCATGAACCGGAATTAAGGCATTTTTGGGTTACTTTAACTTTGCATAGCTGGATTACGATTTAACAAGAAAATATAGATGGGGTTGAAGGAAGTAAAGTAGATAAATTGCGGCTCTAAGTGTATAAAAACAACATAAGATAGCCATAAGGAAATTACAATAAGAATTACATGAGGATAGCCATAGAGGTTGTTAAAATAAGATTTGGAACAACTTGGAAATGAAAATCATATCCTATACCTACTATAAAACTAGCAACATTTGTATTATGTATATTTGTAATCACGTTATCGAAAACGGCTCTAACGATTTCGATAAAATTTGCAATATTGGGGCTTTTGGAGGCATAGATGCCTAGGTATTATATCTAGGATAATTCGTTTTCCCGAAAACAAATTGTTCTCTCTATTTTCACCAGGGCAGCACTCGGTGATTGCCAGTGATCACCTATAGGACGAGACGTGGTCGCTCACTATGGGCCTTATCAGAAAGCTTACAGTCACCCAAAGGGCAACGGAGAGGGCTATGCTCATTTTCTAAGGTCTTTCTCTCTCTCCCCCCCTCCCCCCGAAAATATAGATTCATCACAATTTTACTACATCTCTGAAATGAAATTCGCATTATATGAAAATTACCCAATAAAACCGTGGGCACCAATGATAATTCAGGCCGCATTTTAATATGGATTAACTTTTCTGGAACAAACATTATGCATTTTTTAAGGATAAAATGCAACCAGTGAATTTTGTAATTGGACCAATATATCCAGACAGAGATTGCTTCTTACAAACAAATAAACAATTTTATCTATCACTACATATTATAGAATAAAGTTCCCCGCCGCATCTGTACGCGATAATCTCAAAAACTACTGAACCGATTTTCATGCGATTTTCACCAATAGAACGAGTCAGAAACGAGAAAGATTTTTGTGTATAATTTATCACGGGCGAAGCCGGGTCGTTGGTTTATTGTATACTTTATTGTACACCACAAAAAACATACAAAGTTTGTCTACGTTTACAAAAAAAATCAAAAAACCCGACTGCTTAAAATCGAACTATTTTCTAGGTTTTTTGAATTTTTTAATTATCTTTTTTTATTTACAACTTTTTAGTTATTTATTTTTAAATTAGGTTCATTTAAACATATAAGTGTTATATATTTTTGAAATCACCTCTTAAAACCCTTTATTTTGATACCCCACACGATGTGTATGGCAAAAAAAAATCTCCCCTACAAAATGGCGTCCAAAATCCGCCATTTTTTCTTATCCAATTTTTATATAGCCTATGACACTCGCAGGGTTAAGACGATTCGATTGACGTAAGAATCATCAAAATCGGCCAACGCGTTATGTCTCTAGAACGCCACATAGGAACAAACATACATACTTATATACATACATACATAGACTGATAAACACATTACCCTCCTTCGGCAGTCGGGTAAAAACAAGTGCACAATGGGCGGTCTATACCTCTTCAAATAATACCAGCTACTAATAATACTTCTTCGAAATATAAAGCCACCACCAAAACCGTAGTGCAAGTATTATAGTATCTGTGCCGTAGTTTTATTTTAAAAGAAAAACCGGCCAAGTGCGAGTCGGACTCGCGCACGAAGGGGTCCGTACCATTATCGCAAAAACGGCAAAAAAATCACGTATGTTGTATCAGAGCCCCACTGAAATATTTATTTTATTCTGTTTTTAGTATTTGTTGTTATAGCGGCAACAGAAATGCATCATCTGTGAAAATTTCAACTGTCTAGCTATCACGGTTCATGAGATACAGCGGCGTATTAGTAATAGGGTCCCGTTTTTACCATTTGTGTACGGAACCCTGAAAACAAAGGTCAAAGGATACGATATTGATCTACCAAGCGAGACTGCACTGCACTATTCAGCATTATGCTGCTACAATAAAAGTCGTCACGAACACTGGCTACACGTAGAAACAAAATCTTGATAGATAGAACAGAAAACCGAAAAATATAACTTTCTTTCTTTATACTATTGTAAGCCAGCCGATCTAGCATTAATTATCTAATTCATAGTGATGTATCAAAATATAACTTAAATCTTTAGTATTTTTTTTTTGTTTTTAACTTTGCCCCTCAATAGGAATTTCTTCCTGTATCGTGGGTGCGTTAACAAACATACACAAACACCCAGAGCCGGAACAACTATCTGTAGGTCATACAAATATTTGTTCCGTGCGAAAATCGAACCACCGACACGCACCGCACCTGTCAATCGCTCAACCACTGCGCCAACCGTGCACCCAAATTACAAAAGGCAGCTTCGGAAAACGGCCACCCATAACCACTTCCTATTGTTTAAGTTGGGATGAAGAGATGGCGCAACAAATTCTCCTGGAGAGATCAAGGAAAACATGGAAAATGATGATGATTTTGGTGAATGAAAATCTCTTGAGGAAATCGGTATGTCTTAGAACCAAAAATTCGAAGAAATTTGTGTCACCCACTAACTTGCACGGTGCCCGCGTGTGTTCTGGACTGATTACGCTCATAGTGACGATATTAAAGTTCTACTAGAACACCCGTAGTCGCAGTTTTCCTATAAGAAAGAAAGAATTTTAGATGAAGAGATGAAGATTATCCACTTTTATTTTCTTCCGTAAATCATCGACATCATGTCTCTGCCTATATTACTTGGGGGCATCACATTTTATTCTCCCCGGTCAACCACCCCGCTACCATTGACCCCCCTTTTTACCAGACTGCCGAAGGAGGGTTATGTGTTTATCAGTCTTTGTATGTATGTAAGTATGTATGTATGTAAGTATGTATGTATGTAAGTATGTATGTATATATGTATGTATGTTTGTTCCTATGTGGCGTTCTAGAGACCAAACGCGTTGGCAGATTTTGATGATTCTTACGTCAATCGATTTGTCTTAACCCTGCGAGTGTCACTGGCTACATACAAAATGGAAAAGAAAAAATGGCGTATTTTGGGCCCCATTTTGTGGGGGATTTTTTTTTCTCTTCCTACCCCATCGTGTGGGATTTCAAAAATATATAACACTTATATGTTTAAATGTACCTAATTTAAAAAAAATAACTGAAAAGTTGTAAATAAAAAAAGATAATCAAAAAAAATTTAAAACCCGACTGCTTAAAAAGCGAACTAAAAAGACGTAGGTAAACAAGAAGAAAATCTATCTGGTAGGACATCTGGGTTTTGGGCAGCCAGCTCGCGAATATGTATCCTCCGACTGCACAGCATGATTTTCTTCTTGTTTACGTCTTTTTAGTTCGCTTTTTAAACAGTCAGGTTTTTTGATAAACTTTTTTTTTCATATAACCATCGACACATTCTGCCGCACTTACTTTGGTATAATTTATTTTTCTAGTCTATTGAATAGATGAGGAGTGGAAGACCTCAAGCTCCTAAGCAAAAGCATTTCTGCACTTCTTCAACTTATCGCGAGCCCAGGCTTCCTTATTTCAGTTTTGACAAGTATAAATTGGAAATAAAAAGGATTAATTGCTTACCTACTAGCCTACCAATTCTTTCACCTGAATTATCAAAAATATTTTATCTACTCTCATATCGTAATATTCGAATTATAAAATTCAAAACGAGTTTATATTGGCACACTTTATAAACACAATACCAAAATTTAAAAATAGAATCTTATTATAACACTATTTCTCTAACAAAATAATGCTATAAAACAATTTTTTTTCTATTACGATACAGGACAAATCCAAGAAGTTAATCACTAAGGAGTTTCCATATTTTTTTTTTTGTAATGCCATTTTATAGTACCTATTATAAAAAGATTTGATTCCAATTTTAAATTGTCTATGACAATGCCCGCTTTAGACTTAGCACGCACTGCGATTTTTCTTCGCGCGAATTTTGTTTCCTTCTACCTGTTCATAGAGCTGAAAATATTCGGGCGAATAAAATTCGCGCCGTAGTGCGGTGGATTCTATGGCAAAACACGGATTTCTTGCGGTATTATTTCCGCACGATTTCTTTCCGGAATGCGAACAACTTCATACAATTCCATAGGTCGCAGAATGGGCGGAAAAAATCGCGCGAATAAAGATCGCAGTGCGTGCTAAGCCTTAGCGCATGCGCGGTTAATGCGGTGATGTGCTGGGTTTTGGCGCCATTCATACGTTTTGCAAGTTTTGCTGTACTGAATTTCATAAGTTATTTAAATTATAGTTTAAAAATTTATGATATCAGTGAATGTGAAGAAAATTAGCTCCACCCGATATTTTAGATGCGGCGAAGGAAATTACTCTTAATTTATTACCAGCAAAGTCGATTTTTTTTTATGACAAATGCTATCACGATTTTATGGCATGGAAAATGCAAAAAGAGGTAGGTTCAATCTCAATTTATGAGTGTAGATAAAGTAGTGTATGAAACTGCACATAACTAGGTATTAAAACATTCGTGTGAAAACTATTAAAAACCTCGCCTACGGCTCGGTTTTTAAACACACACTCATGTTTTAATACCCCTCATTATGCAACAGTTTCATAAACTACTATTTTGAATTATTCATCTATACTAATAAGATTATAAGAGGAAAGATTTGCATTTTTGTATGTAACGAATAAACTTAACTGTAGTCCTAAGTTCTAAGTCTAAGTTAACAGTAGTCTGCCTGGAAGCCGGACCCCGGCTCAGAACGCGTCTGTAGTCCCATCCAATCATTGTCCTTTATTATATATATATTATCCTAAAACCCTCGGCCAGGCGCGTGATTGAGCGAGCCCAGAGGATCACCGCGGGAATCTCAGGTAAGAGTGAACAAATTGGTTTATTAGTTCCACTTCCCAACTGTCAGATAGGTACCAGTATATCTCCCAATAAGGAGCAAATCCCTAGCTTTCCACTGCTGCGTTACGGCAGCTTCTTGTGTACAGGTCCAGAAAGGGTCCAGGAGTCCCAACGCCGCTATGGGCCCCGGTGTTTATCTCCTGGCTTGGGACCCACCCGAAGACCTGTATTTGACATTTGGTCTACTGTCTACTGGACCGATTTCATAAATAAAGCTACACTATCCCCGGGTGACATAGGCTACTTTTTAACCGACTTCCCAAAAAGGAGGAGGTTCTATGTTCGACTTCAAGTTTGTTTTTTTTTTTTTTTTGTGTATCTTCACCGATATCTTCGTCAATTGTTCACCGATTTTGAAAATTCTTTTTTTGTTTGAAAAAGTATTTTCCGAAATTGGTCCCATTTTAATTTTGTGAAGATCTGATGAAGAACTTCAGAGATATACAACAGAACTCTTCAATAAATAACGGCAAATCTCTCGGGATTGCTGCAATCGCATGTCTGTTTGTTGTTTATAACATTTCATAACATAACATCACGCCAGTTCGCTCTTAAGGGGTAAGCAGATATCTCATTTCACCGGTTATGTTCAAGTTTCATGAAATCTATTCTGTCGAAATAGTTCCCTTACCAACTTGCCTATTAGGTACGTACAACTAAATAGTGAAAAATATTTTTTTTTTTGCAAAAAAATACTACCGACTTCCAAATACAAAACTACAAAGCGAAAAATAACTTAATTTTTTGAAGTCGGTGTCCATAACGCAAAAATATGGTACCTACGAAAGACACCGACCACAAAAAATTAAGTTATTTTTCGCTTTGTAGTTTTGTATTTGGAAGTCGGTAGAATTTTTTTGCAAAAAATTTTTTTTGTACCCGTATTCCCACGGGAACGGGAACTACGCGGATGAAACCACGAGGCGTCCGCTAGTTAGTTTATAAAATAACAGAATTACTTACTAAGTTTGTAACCCCTGTATTAATACATCGCCTGACCCTTTAACCCGCCCTTTGGGTTCCAACGCGAGCTCAGCCCATTGTCGCCCTTACTCGTGTAAGCTCATTCGAACGGCCAAGACAATGGCGACCGCTAATAACCACAGGTAGAGTTAATTAAATGCAAATTGGCTCACTGTTTCAGCAAAAGGAGTATAAGGTGGCGTTCTCTAGTTTCTACATACTTCTACGAGAAAACAGCGTGTGTATTTGGCTCATCTATACTAATATTATAAAGCTGAAGAGTTTGTTTGTTTGTTTGAACGCGCTAATCTCAGGAATTACTGGTTGGAATTGAGAAATTATTTTTGTGTTAGATAGTCCGTTTATCGAGGAAGGTTATAGGCTATATAACATCACGGTACGACCAATGGGAGCGGAGCATAAATGAAAAATGTTGCAATAAAATCATGGTGCGCAGTCGGAGGATACATGTTCGCGAGCTGGCTGACCAAAACCAGATGCATCCTCCGATTGCACAGCATGATTTTCTTCTTGTTTACTTCTTTTTAGTTCGCTTTTTAAGCAGTCGGGTTTATTTTTATTTTTTTAATTAACTTTTTTTATTCATTTGCTTTTTACTTTCCCTGTGTTTTTATTTAGATTAGGTAGAGATTATAAATTTAAAAAAACTTTGGTAAGTAATTATTGAAGTTTTCCAAAAAGAGTTTGAGCTAATTTGCATTGTAAATAAAGCATCAGAATGTAGATAACTAAGAATTTTACTACTGGTTGCACACAAACAACACTTGACACAGAAAGGAGTTTGGATCACAAGGAGTCTTCTTTGGTAAAGTTAAACAAAGCAATTTTTTTTAAATGATGCCTTGCGGAGATATTAAGTGCGGCCAGAACTTCGAAAGTCCGCGCATTCCGACCGCTTCGCCGTACTTTTCTGCAATATCTTTCTTCCTTGTTTGAAATAAACATATTGAAATATGTGTATTTTAATATGTCATATTAAAATATATCATGGTGTTAAGCGTAATTATAGAGAAATTTAAATGCCTCATATCTCTCATGGGTCATATTTTCATCATATCATCATCATGATATCAGCCGAAAGACATCCAGTGCTGGACATAGGCCTTCCCCAAGCGTCGCCACTTTGATTGGTCTTGTATCCAGCGGATCCTCTTAACCTTCACGAGGTCATCGGTCCACCTAGCGGGAGGCCTTCCAGTTCGCGGTCACTACTCCAGAACTTTCTGCCCCATCGTCCATCCGTTCAGCGAGCAATGTGCTCTGCCCACTGCCGCTTATGTTTGGCAATTCTTCGGTAACCCTGATTCTCTTGCGGATCTCTTTATTTCTGATTCGATTACGCAAGGAAACTCAGAGCATAGTCCTCTCCATTGCTCTTACAGGTACCAAGCCTGTAAGCTTTCTGATGAGGCCCATTGTGAGCGACCACGTCTCAAAGCCATAGGTCATCACTGGCAGCACACACTGGTTATAGACTTTCGTCTTGAGACACTGTTGTAAGTTGGACGAGAAAATACCGCGCAACTTCCCGAACGCTACCCAGCCGGGTCGGATTCGACGGTTGATCTCTTTTTCGAAGTTGGCCCTACCCAACTGGATCGTTTGTCCCAGGTGGACATAGTCGTCCACAACTTCGAGGGTAGTGGTCATATTTAATGCACAACTACTTTTCTAAGCTTTCATTTTGGCGAATTCATAATCATTGTCGAGACATCTTTGTTTTCCTCAGAATCGTTTTAAAATTAGCAAGCGATAGCCGATAGTGTGTCCGTTTGGATGTTACTTATGACACCTCAATGACGACGAAAAATCTATTTAATCCGTCAGTTAGATCAACTAAAAATATTGGACACGTATTTTTTCTTTTGCCACGTTAACAAAAAATTACGACGATACAGTGCGTTGAAATATCGTGTGACGTCACGGTATGCCACACTTTATACTGACAAAGTGACGTCACAAGCCCCCACTCCTGAACCTTGATGCGCTTTATCTTTGTCAATTTTTATTTATTTGATAAAGCAATATTGTATGTGTCCAATATTATTACTAATAATTTAATTTTTATTTTTATTAATCTTACTGACGGACTAAACAGTATTATCATTTTTCTACCCAGAAAACATCACTATTACAAATCCGATTACAACGAAGCGAGAGAGAGACAGATCTTAAAACGACTATACTTCATAAAAGATAGCTTGATCTCTGCGACAGCTGTCAGTATCAGTACAGTAACAATAGCGCTTGACAGGATAACAATACCGTAACACGTATACGTCAGTTTGACATATATGTCGCAGAGATCAAGCTATCTTTTAAGAAGTATAGTAAAAGACAAAATTTTGTGAAACGACAAACGTGGCTTGTAAATTCTATACAGGTTTTCACTGTGTCTTTAGAAGAATCCTGAATGAAAGATTGTATTATTTTGCGGCATAACCAAATTGTAGATATCAAATGCAACTTAACGAATCAATTCATTAAAAGAAAATCTAGATAGTTTGGAAATAGATTCCACGTTCAATATAGATTATTGGAAATCAGAGCACACATCCTGGGAAGTGATTAAATACAGGATGGAGGTTATATTTGTCTGTCTATTGCCACTCGTCACCGGAAAAACTATAAATAAAATGCAAAAGGAACGACTCCATATTCCTGCGTGGGTTTGGGAAAAGGTTATTCTACGTATTTGATTGGAAGGAGCATCCTTTTGCTGTGGTTAGGTAGAATTCATCGGGCGAAGTTGCCGTAGTTTATGTTAACTATCTAGCAAGAGACTTCAATGTTAATTTCAGTAGCCTTTTCATATTTTTATCCTGAAACCTCTCTTGTGCTAATTTTATTGTGGTGTTTTTCTTGCCTTAAGTTACAATATATCTCGTAGTCCAGTATGCCTCTTGGCAAAGGCCTCCGGTAGAGATTTCCGTTGCTTACTGTCCTTTGCAACTCTTCTCCAGTATAGATAGACCCTACTGGGGCAACGATGCGTCGTCGCCAACGTAATAGATGGCCCAGATGCGACGACACGACGTCTATTTCGTTTGACCACTTCTAGGGTACCAATCTGTAGGGACATCCAGTGCTGGACATAGGCCTTCCCCAAGCGTCGCCACTTTGATTGGTCTTGTATCCAGCGGATCCTCTTAACCTTCACGAGGTCATCGGTCCACCTAGCGGGAGGCCTTCCAGTTCGCGGTCACTACTCCAGAACTTTCTGCCCCATCGTCCATCCGTTCAGCGAGCAATGTGCTCTGCCCACTGCCGCTTATGTTTGGCAATTCTTCGGTAACCCTGATTCTCTTGCGGATCTCTTTATTTCTGATTCGATTACGCAAGGAAACTCAGAGCATAGTCCTCTCCATTGCTCTTACAGGTACCAAGCCTGTAAGCTTTCTGATGAGGCCCATTGTGAGCGACCACGTCTCAAAGCCATAGGTCATCACTGGCAGCACACACTGGTTATAGACTTTCGTCTTGAGACACTGTTGTAAGTTGGACGAGAAAATACCGCGCAACTTCCCGAACGCTACCCAGCCGGGTCGGATTCGACGGTTGATCTCTTTTTCGAAGTTGGCCCTACCCAACTGGATCGTTTGTCCCAGGTGGACATAGTCGTCCACAACTTCGAGGGTAGTGGTCATATTTAATGCACAACTACTTTTCTAAGCTTTCATTTTGGCGAATTCATAATCATTGTCGAGACATCTTTGTTTTCCTCAGAATCGTTTTAAAATTAGCAAGCGATAGCCGATAGTGTGTCCGTTTGGATGTTACTTATGACACCTCAATGACGACGAAAAATCTATTTAATCCGTCAGTTAGATCAACTAAAAATATTGGACACGTATTTTTTCTTTTGCCACGTTAACAAAAAATTACGACGATACAGTGCGTTGAAATATCGTGTGACGTCACGGTATGCCACACTTTATACTGACAAAGTGACGTCACAAGCCCCCACTCCTGAACCTTGATGCGCTTTATCTTTGTCAATTTTTATTTATTTGATAAAGCAAAACATATTGTATGTGTCCAATATTATTACTAATAATTTAATTTTTATTTTAATTAATCTTACTGACGGACTAAACAGTATTATCATTTTTCTACCCAGAAAACATCACTATTACAAATCCGATTACAACGAAGCGAGAGAGAGACAGATCTTAAAACGACTATACTTCATAAAAGATAGCTTGATCTCTGCGACAGCTGTCAGTATCAGTACAGTAACAATAGCGCTTGACAGGATAACAATACCGTAACACGTATACGTCAGTTTGACATATATGTCGCAGAGATCAAGCTATCTTTTAAGAAGTATAGTAAAAGACAAAATTTTGTGAAACGACAAACGTGGCTTGTAAATTCTATACAGGTTTTCACTGTGTCTTTAGAAGAATCCTGAATGAAAGATTGTATTATTTTGCGGCATAACCAAATTGTAGATATCAAATGCAACTTAACGAATCAATTCATTAAAAGAAAATCTAGATAGTTTGGAAATAGATTCCACGTTCAATATAGATTATTGGAAATCAGAGCACACATCCTGGGAAGTGATTAAATACAGGATGGAGGTTATATTTGTCTGTCTATTGCCACTCGTCACCGGAAAAACTATAAATAAAATGCAAAAGGAACGACTCCATATTCCTGCGTGGGTTTGGGAAAAGGTGATTCTGCGTATTTGATTGGAAGGAGCATCCTTTTGCTCTGGGTATGTAGAATTCTTCGGGCGAAGTTGCCGTATTTTATCTTAACTATCTAGCAAGAGACTTCAATGTTAATTTCAGTAGCCTTTTCATCTTTTTATCCTGAAACCTCTCTTGTGCTAATTTTATTGTGGTTTTTTTCTTGCCTTAAGTTATAATATATCTCGTAGTCCAGTATGCCTCTTGGCAAAGGCCTCCGGTAGAGATTTCCGTTGCTTACTGTCCTTTGCAACTCTTCTCCAGTATAGACCCTACTGGGGCAACGATGCGTCGTCGCCAACGTAATAGATGGCCCAGATGCGACGACACGACGTCTATTTCGTTTGACCACTTCTAGGGTACCATTCTGTAGGGATTTTGCTCCTTTCGTCCTGAGTATTCATGATGGTCCGGAGCCCCCAAGACAAATGGATCAACATATGTTTTTAGGAGAGGGAGAGGGAGGCCAAAGAAAATGGATGATGTCAAAGATGTACCGAAAGAAAAGGGAGTCAGTGATAGCTCCAGGTTGACAGGATAGGACTTGAAGAAGATAATGTGTTGTGCAAACCTCAAAGTAATATGGATTATAGGCAGGAATATGATAATAGTAAGGGTATCCTTTTTGCTGAATCAATCAGTAATGGTGTTGTCGTGGTTTAGGTACATCATTATTTAGGCAAGATCGTGGACTGCGATCAATTTGAAGGGACGATATATAAAAGAACCTGTAAGGATTGTTAGCTGATACTGTATAAGAAGGTACAGTCTTCAGGTTTCAAGTCCTGCTAGACGTGAGAGAATCCTTCAAGTTTAAGCTTAGTTCCGATTATGTAGCTCTCGTATTTGCCTAAACCTCCATTAATTAAATTAGGTTTTGGAACCTGTAAGATATCTTTAGCAAAAATATATAATCCAGATTTTGTTTCTTCCCCAACATCAGGTACCTAGAAAAGATTTTTGTTTTTTTGTCTTATTATATTTTACAATCCAGTTTTGTTTTCTAATACTGCTGGTACAGACTTGGACATAAGAGTACATAAATTTTCTTAATCATATGGATCCATAATAATATACTTCAATATTTCTTCATTGATGAGGATTTCATTACGCTTTTTTCAATGTTCACCATTGCGTGAGTCAAAAAAGGATCGGGACTATGGTTTGTCCGCTCTTATCTAATACATAAGTACTTAATTGGTCATCTAAAGGAGATTGTAGCTATACAATGTCTACTGTTTTAATCATTAAATTAATATATTCATTCATGCTACTTATCTGCTTTTACAAATGTGTGTGTCTGTGTTGGCACAATAACTAAATGAGTCTCAGTATTCATACAAAATATTGCAATTTTTCTTGACCATGTCCAAGGTTGTTTTGCACATTTTCTCAAATGTTCAAGTTACTTTGCAAACGAAGACAACCTGTAGGCAAGCGCGCTCAATGTATTGATTTATTTTGACGATTTCACAACAGTGCGCTTATCTTAGGCTACCTTACAACAAATATTACACATAAATAAGTACGTTGTTTTCTTTCAAGCCATTTAGCTAACGAGAGTATTGTGCGCGTGTCGACCTTCACGCGTTACTCCATAGGCAGCGGTACTCACTCCTCAGAATGTTGTGATACATTATCCTTGTCCTTGTGTGCTTGCCCCGAGCTGCAAGAGTTGCCCATGTCGTCGCCGGCCCGGCTCGCCGCCCCTAGCAGCTAACTGCACATCACCCGCACCGTCACCTCATGCACTACACACTACCGTCACACGTACACACGCGACCGATCCGGCTAATATCTATTTTCTTGTAATAATTTAACATTTCCCGGCGTCGCGATCGTTTCGGGCGGTAAACGCGAGCGTGAGTGCGCGCGTGCGGTCGCGACGCGCGCTCGCCGCCGAATAATCGATGCGCAGTCTCCCCCGCCGCCCGCCACACCCGCGCGCGCCTCTCGCGCGCCTGCTCATTATCTACGCTTTTCACGACACATGCCGCGACGAGAGCTTTTCCGAACCGTAGAGGTTTCCCTATTTTCTATATTGGCAATCTTTTAATTCTGCTAACTGTTAGTATCGTAAACAAATCTTGTATTTACTTAAGCTACAAAATCCACTTAACATTTAAATCGATCACGTCGGGTTCAATTTTTACCGCCCAGTCATCAATAAATTCATAGATTCTTCACTGAAGTTAATGACATCTTGGCGGGAGATCAAAAGATTAGGCACGCTACATCACAAACACTTTTCCTCGCCACTCATACGATACAACACAGCGTTATTTATGATCGTACAATAACACGAAAACTTTCTATAGAAAATCATACCCTACAGATCCACAGAGGTTTAATAGGAACTCCAGAAATGTATAAAACCTACACCGACTGGCAAGCAATGACCGCTACATTCGAATTTGGAATTCCTAAAATAAAATTTAATGTCGTTTGTTTCTGTCTGTCCCTGCAGCAAGTGCCCACAAGTACTACGAACTTCTCATATTTTGATTTATAATTTTAAGTAAACTGTAATATAATATAATATTTTTATATCGTTGGCATCATGCCAAGGTGTTTCATAAACTCTGTGCGACGTCTCAAGAGGAGTTTCATACAGGAATTTGGTGAATTTTCGGTCGAAAGTAAGTCACTTTGCGTTCTACGAATTATTGCAAAAAAATTTCTATGCTATGTCGTCGAGGGCCTTTTGATAGGATAAAACGCTAGGGATTACGTTGTTGTACAATACTCAGTGCGTTTTTATCCATTTTTTTGTATTTTCAGCGTGTTTTTCCCTATTTTCCAAACTTTATCTTTCGAACCAGACTGACAGTGTCATGATATTTTTTTCAATTAAAATATTTTTATGATTGCCAATTTATATGAAAATGTTACGCTAGAAAACATAGTGGTGTCATGAATTATATTTTTTATTGTTTCCGTTAAGCTTAGGCTGAGAATTTACTGAGAATTTTATACGGTTGAAGACCTGTGGAATTTTTACGATTCCGGGAATTATGTCGTACATTTTTTGTGATATATTAAACTATGTTTAAACATAAAGAGAAATACTTTTGTTGGCGATGGACCTGTAAAATTTTCCTGTAATATATACCTATTTATTGGACTACAATAATTTAACTGTTATATTACAATTATATTTAATAACAGTTCAGTATGAAAAAAATACTTGTTCCATATATTACGTTGCGGTTAAAATACCTACTAGTCGCACCTTTATTTATAGTCGTGAATAGGTCACTGTGGTTTTAGATGGACAAACGTGGGTGTACAAACAAACGAACCGCAGTCCTTCTGGTTAGTGAAGTGACCACAGGATTCAGTCTAGTACCTAGGTGTTTAGAAAAATTATACCCTACTTCAAAGTATCTGGATAGACTCTCGAGATTCGTATGTCAAAGCGAAGTCCGAAGACTCTTTTGTAAATATAAATTAGTAGATATACTAGTTTTGCACGTTTGTAGTAGGTAATCGTATAAAAGACTAAGGCCGAGTTTCTCACCACTAAATTATCGCAGAATTAATGTGATAAATTGTCAAGCACGCGTTATCTGCTGTGATTGGTGCAGACAATGAGTGCTTGACAATTTGACACATTAATTCTGCGATAATCTAGAGGTGAGAAACTCGGCCTAATCGTCTTTCTGTGTTACCTCCTCAGATTATGAAGATTATTTCAGGTACATTCATTCACTGTCAGAAATATAAATTACTAGCTGTTGCCCGCGACTTCGTCTGCCTAGCATTAGTACTTCAAATAGCCCACTTTTTCCATACAAATTTCCACCCCTCTTTCCATTCCCTTAAGGGTGATTGCCGGGTTAAAACTATCCTATTTCCTTCCCAGGGTCTCAAATTATCTCCATACAAAATTTCATCTAAATCGGTTCAGCGGTTTAAGCGTGACAGGGTAACAGACTGACAGACAGAATTATTTCGCATGTACCTACCTATAATATTATTAGCTAAGTGTCATGGGAAATTTTAATCCCGGAAAAACGCATGTCTTATTTATTCAATAAGGCATTTTTTTAAATGTAAGTTTTATGGCCTAGGACCTTTTAGCCACGTATAAATGCGGTTTAATATTCTTTATTATGCATTAGAATGCGGATGTAACATATTCTAATGTTTTTTGGAGTATTTGGCAGTCAATTATATCGAGTCAGGCTTCCCAGTAAGCTTTGCGGAGGTAGTCAATACTACAATAAAATTCTCCGCTCCACTATCCCGAGATCACTTCTGTCAATGATTTCCACATATTGTCCATTTGCGTAGACAATTGAGACACAAAACTACACCAATTTTATATCACAATAACCACTAGGAATCAATCTGCAAATAATATTAACAGACGCTGATCTTCACCCGAAAAAAGCCCGCCAAAAACTCCTCAATAAGGCATGTCATTATCATAGTCTCAGGTAATGTAATACTAGCATACAGATGCCTCAACCCATACAAAGAAACCGTGCCGACGTAACTAGTGTTTTTCATCTGATTATACCGATTATTTTTTCTAAATCGATCGCGTTCGGTTCCGTTCTTCGGTTCGTTAATAAATATATTAGCCAAGCTAGCTTCTACCAGCGGCCTCGCCCGCGTGAAAAGTGTTTTCTTATCCCAAAGGGAACATTATACCGGGACGTGCTACGTGCTGATGAGATTATAGTCTGGCATAGCCTATGTGCTATGCCAGACTATAATCTATCTCTGTGAAAAATTTCTTCCAGATCCCTTTAGCTGTTCTGACGTGATTGAGTAACAAACATACATCCACACACACATCCATCCATCCAAACTTTGATATTTATAATATTATAGTAAGATCACTCCGCTGCAGAACGGAACAATTTTTTTTTTCAATAAATATTTCCCCACATTAGGAATTTCTTCCAGTATCGTGGGTGCGTTAACAAACATATAAACTCACATACACAACACCCAGAGCCGGAACAACTATCTGTAGCTCATACAAATATATATTTAATATTTTTTCTTTATTTTTTTTTTCGTGCGTGAATCAAACCCGTGACAAGCAGCGCAGAGGGGGTAGAGTAAGCATAGGTTCTTTACGTACCTAGAAAACCAGTTGACTACTAAGATACTATCCTACAGAGCTTATAATAATCATAAGATATGGTTGGTTTTACCCGCTGACACCCGTAATACGTAGTAGGGAAAACAGCCCATTTAAATTAGGACCCAACAAAAAATATTCCTAAAACTAATGCGAAATTGAAAGCATTTTTATGAACCAAACTTTTTATCTCTACGAATCTAGATCTGGAAAACCCCGAATTGCGAGATTTCATCTTTATTTCAGTACGAAATATCATTGGCAACATTTTATTGTAGATACTTATACTCAATCGTTTTCAGATGAAATGAAATCGACGCGAGTACCAAAACTAAACATAAAGCGTCATAAACATCTTTTAAAAACCAACGAGACGATATACCACGACAAGGTGCCGATTTCAACGCGATTCTACCTTCAGTTACTCAAGAAAAGTCAATTCTTGCAACATTTCCAAGACACAGAACCTTACGAATACGCTTCAGAAAGCGAGAAAACTGTAAAATCCCCTGAAGTAACGGTACCCAAAAACAAGATACTTATAAAAAGAGATACGGAGAAAACTTATAACTTAAGATCTCTCGAAGCAAAAACAGAACGCAAAACGTACGACAAGACGCATCGAAGGAAACGGAATGGAGGCGACAACGAAACGCAATCGATTTCCGAACCGATACAGGATGTCAATAGGAAACGGAAGCCGCGGAAGGAACCTTTGGCGCCAATTATTGAGGAAATTAAAAGCAGGGAGCCGCTGAAGTTCAGTATTAAAGGTATGTTTGAATGAATCTACACCATGTTATGTATAATGGACTCTACTGTCCACACACATGGTACCCGCAGAAGAATTGCGCAAGAGAATTCAGCATGGCGAAGAAACAATCACATGCGAGAGGAATGACGCGATGTGGAGTTCCGTCTGTGTAATTGGTCGATTGATAGCGGTCACACCCTTTGCGTTGGCGTATTCACTTATGCAATAAGGCTGCCGGTCCTTTATCCGGTTTTTGAATTAATAATTTGTAGTTGGTCATTTGTGATACTCTACTTTAGCTTGTAAATCTAACAAAGATGGTAGGTTTGACTCCAAATTCTCAATTCAGAAACCGGCCAAAAGACTACCATAAGGTCTGCTATGCGTGAGTCAGCCTAGCTTCGCTCAGAAGCTTTCTGGGAGTTTCACAGGCTTCGCGGAGCGACCTCACTGTTCCGAGGATTTGTGCGAGTTCGGAAACCATGGTCTCGCATTCCAGGATGTTGAGGACAGTTCTTTCCCCGGCGCTAAAGCAGCAGAGTGGTTCAGCTATACTATAAAACAAAACATATTTTTAGAATTTCCTTTAAAAATATTTAACAGCAAACGCCTTACGCTTTTGTTGTTAAATATTTTGAGATAGGCCAAATAGTAAGTTTAGGTTGGGTGAAAAGGTAGTTACGAGGTATAAGGCACGTCGGTTTTACGCAATCCATGTATTTGAAAAAGTAAACAAGACTAGGACTACCTTTTTAGGGTTCCGTACCCGAAGGGTAAAAACGGGACCCTATTACTAAGACTCCGCGGTCCGTCTGTCTGTCTGTCTGTCTGTCTATCTGTCTGTCTGTCTGTCACCAGGCTGTATCTCATGAACCGTGATAGCTAGACAACAGAAATTTTCACAGATGATATATTTCTGTTGCCGCTATAACAACAAATACTAAAAACAGAACAAAATAAATATTTAAGGTGGGCTCCCATACAACAAACGTGATTTTTTTGCCGTTTTTTGCGATAATGATACGGAACCCTTCGTGCGCGAGTCCGACTCGCACTTGGCCGGTTTTTTTTGCTAACAAGCTTCTCATCTTTACACAAGAAATTTGTCAAAAACTTTTCTAAACTACATAACTTTTTAAACAAAAAGGTTTTATACCAAACCTAAAAACCTGGGCTAGAAATCCACTTTATAAAAACAATAAATTGACATAAACTAAGTGCCTTTTCACACGCGCCGGTTTGCGGCTAGCCGGTGCCGGGTAAACGGCGGCGAAGTGTATAACAAAGTACGTTAGCTTTCACACGTACCGGCGTACAGGGTTATATATTAGCCACCGGGTACCCGGCACCGGCTACCAGACAACCGGAGCGTGTGAAAAGGGGCTGGTAGCTATTGTTGTCCGTATCAGGTCCCTATATGTTGCTCTGTGGCTGTTATTGATATAATTATATAAATCGCTATTCATCTTCCTTTGATTTTCCTGCATTTTACCGTCTGTGCATTTTCTCCCATGGATCTTGGATATCCTCTACTTCCTACCCTAATAATCTTACTAAAATTTAATCATTTTTTGACGGAATATTTAAATATTTTGACGCTGTTGACCTATTCTCCAAAATTCACCTGTTCACCCAATTCAACAGCAAAATCAGGGGCGTAGCTACCGCCGTATCTGCCGTATCAATTATACGGGGCCCCTGGGCCACGGGGGCCCCCGACGTGCGTAAGCAAAAATTAATAAAAACTTCCCAATTTTTTTTTATCCTGTCAAACCTCACTATTGTTCATAGAGGCAGAAACTTTAGACAAACTAAAGAAAATGATTAAAAAAATCAGTTTGGCGACATAAAGGCAAGGAGAGTGTGACTTTTTTTTTCAATTTGAATTGTTTGTAAAAATTTTGGAAAAGTGACAGATAGATAATTATGATGAATAAATATTAATTTTAATTTTATGCGATCATTTTTTTTCTTTTGTGAGAAATCTTTACCCTTCATAAGGGCCCCCAAACAAATTTTTATACAGGGCCCCGCCAAGTTACGCTACGCCACTGAGCAAAATTCAAAATTTAATGTTTGGTATCTTGATGATGGAGCCCTAGGAGGCAATGAAGACAAAGTTTTAAATGACCTACATTTTTTTTAAACCGACTTCATCCCATATTACTTGATCCTAATATGAATTATTTTTATAATCCCATTGGGATAATAATGCACTAAATGTGTGTAATTACCTCTATGTATCAGACAGTAGATACTGGCAGACAACTGGTACTTTCAAAATTCAATGCAGTAGCCCCTGAAATCAAAATTATTGAAAAAGCTCTATTCGTCTCATTGGGTTCCCCAGTCTTTAAAGCTTCTTTTCCCAATGTTATTGAGGAAAAATACAAAATTTCAACGATACTTCGAAAAGATTGCTCCCAAATTAACATGCATTCGGCCACCATAGTTCGCTATTGCTGTCAACGTGGCAATGCTGCTAGTCTTTGGGGCACAATACCAGTGGACAACGATGTAGTATTCTTACTTATTCAATATTGTTGTTTTGGACCTATTTTTTTTATTTTCTCCGCTCTTCGCCTTTGTGGAAGCAGCCTCATCCTTTAGAAAAAGTTGATGATTATAATTCGAAGTACTCTCAAATCTATATCTTCAAATTTTTAATGCTTATGGATGACCAAGCATGGCTACAAGCCTACCTTTAATTTCTACATTGGTTTCGGTTGAGTCTGCGTACGTGTCAACTGAAAAGAAAAGTTGACCATAAAAATCTTAGCACCATCACTGGTCGACTTTGAAGCGCCTTTACTGTGGGATGAGCCGCTCTACAGGTTGTTACAGGTACTGAATAACCTTATCAAAACGCCAATACTGCTGGGCGGACCCGCATATTGATGGTACATTCTATCCTGGTTGTACGTTTCCGTGGGATATTTTCTGGCTTACACTTGGGTAAACCTGCTGTCAAGTAAGATAAACAAATAACAGTGTCCCTGTTGCCAGGGGGTTCAGAAATCGACAAGATCGCGGAGAAACTGAAGAGCCTGGTGAGGGCCAGCGCTGACGAGAAGCTGGACAAGGAACTGTTGACGTGCACGGAGTCTTTTGACAATAATGTCGTTGAAGGTGCTGATAAAAATGGAGAGGCCAAGGAGAATAAAGGTGAGTGACATAGAGTGGTTTTTATAATATACATATAGCAGAGCGATTTGTGTCGTAAAGGATATATAAGGATAATGTTGATGGCATCCACCAACCCGCAATGGACCCGCGTGGTAAGGCCCATTCCCTCAATCACAGAGATGATGCCGGTGTCCTAACAGTTAGCACATTAAAAGTTGATCTCCTCCTCCATCATAATATGATGAGGTTGATGATGATTCATCAACAACATCATCATTTCAGCCAAAAGACGTCTATTGCTGAACATAGACCCGTACCAAGTGTTGCCTCATGGACCGGTCCCGTGCCTTCCAATGCAACGTCTTCCGGTTCGCGGTTGCCACTCCAGAACTTTTTCGCTCCATCGGCGATCCGTTCTACGAGCAATGTACCCTGCCCAATGCCACTTAAGTTTGGCAATTCTTCGGGCTATGTCGGTAACCCTGGTTCTCTTGCGGATCTCTACATTTCTGATTCGTCACACAAGGACATTCCGAGAATGGCCCTCTCCATTGCCCTTTGGGTGACTGTAATCTTTCTGATGAGGCCCATTGTGACCGACCACGTCTCAGAGCCGTAGATCAAACGGGCAACACACACTTTCGTCTTGAGACGCTGTCGTAAGTTGGACGGGAAAATGCCGCGCAACTTCCCGAACGCTGCCCAGCTGAGTCGGATTCGACGGTTGACCTCTTTCTCGAAATTGGCCCAACTGGATCGTTTGTCCCTGGTAGACAAAGTCATCCACAACTTCGAGTGTAGTGTCTTCGACATTAATAGGAGTGGGTGTAACATGGGCATTCGACATCACCTTGGTTTTGTCCATGTTTATCCTAAGACCCACTCTTTTGGAAGCTCTACTGAGGTCATCGAGCATTGTACTGAGGTCCTTCATAGTCACAGCCATGACCACTATTCGTCGGCAAACCGAAGGTGAGTGATGTACTCGCCATAGACGTTTATGCCTAGCACTATCCAGTCCAGAACCTTGAAGACATCCTCCAGTGCAGTGGTAAACAGTGTCGCAGATATGACGTCTCCATGTCACACACCTCGCTGCAGAAGGACAGGTTTAGGAACTTGTCCTTCTGCAGCGAGGTGTGTCACCTAGGGGTCTGATCCTGAAGTTGGACTGACTTGGTGGCGTTTTTGTACAAACACTGATGAATGCAAATTTATAAATTATTCGAGATATTACTCTCCGCTTTGGTCGAAAACAGGTCTGTATATCATAATATTTAAGTGCTTGTTTGGCATTGATTGAAGGTATCAGCTTAGGCATAGCCCATTTCTTTTCACTGGAAAATCGATCAGGAAACATCGAAAAGGGAAAAAATCTGTTCCGAATACTTTTTGTGCATGCATTGTCATGTTTCGTCGGCTTATAAAGCTTTTGTAAGAGCGCTTTGTGTAGGCAATATCTGAATTCTATTGGTCTCCCCTTTTTACTATGCGTCATTATCATCATCATCATTTCAGCCGAAAGACGTCCACTGCTGGACATAGGCCTCCCCCAGGCGTCGCCACATTGACCGATCCCGTGCGTCTCGCATCCAGCGCCTTCCCGCAACCTTAACCAGGTACTCAGTCCACCTAGTGGGAGGCCTTCCAACGTATCGTCTTCCGGTTCGCGGTCGCCATTCCAGAACTTTTCGGTCCCATCGGCCATCCGTTCTGCGAGCAATGTGCCATGCCCACTGCCACTTAAGTTTGGCAATTCTTCGGGCTATGTCGGTAACTTTGGTTCTCCTGCGGATATCATCATTTCTGACGTGATCACGCAAGGAAATTCCGAGCATAGCCCACTCCATTGCCCTTTGGGTGACTTTGAGCTTTCTGATAAGGCCCATTGTGAGCGACCACGTCTCGGTCCCATAGGTGATCACTGGCAACACACACTGGTCATAGACTTTTGTCTTGAGACACTGCGGTAAATTGGACGAGAACATACCACGCAACTTCCTGAACGCCGCCCAGCCGAGTCGGATTCGACGGTTGACCTCTTTCTCGAAATTGGACCTACCCAACTGGACCGTTTGTCCCAGGTAGACATAATCGTCTACAACTTCGAGAGTAGAGTCTCCGACCTTGATAGGAGTGGGTGTTACATGGGCATTCACCATGATCTTGGTTTTGTCCATGTTCATTTTAAGACCCACTCTTTCGGAAGCTCTACTGAGGTCATCGAGCATTTTACTGAGGCTCTCCATGGTCTCAGCCATGACCACTATGTCGTCGGCAAACCGAAGGTGAGTAATGTACTCGCCATTAACGTTGATGCCCAGCCCCCTCCAGTCCAGAACCTTGAAGACATCCTCCAGCGCAGCAGTGAACAGTTTCGGAGAAATGACGTCTCCCTGTCTCACGCCGCGCTGGAGAAGGATTGGTTTCGAGGTCTGATCCTGAAAACGGACTGACATGGTGGCGTTTTTGTACAAACACTTCAACACCTCAATGTACCGGTAGTCGATCTGGCACCGTTGGAGAGACTGCAGTACAGCCCAAGTCTCTATCGAATCGAAGGCTTTCTCGTAGTCCACAAACGCTAAACAGAGAGGCAGGTTATACTCTTCGGTCTTCTGTATAACCTGCTGCAGCGTATGTATGTGGTCTACGGTGCTAAAGCCTTTTCGGAATCCGGCTTGTTCGGGGGGCTGAAAATCGTCTAACCTGCGCGCGAGACGATTCGTGATGACTCTTGAAAACAACTTGTAGACATGGCTAAGAAGTGAGATGGGCCTATAGTTCTTCAACCGGGCATTGTCGCCCTTCTTGAAGAAGAGTACCACCACACCCCCGCACCATGCCTGTGGCGTTTTGCCCTCGAGTATGACGGAATCAAACAGCTTCTGAAGGGCCCTAAGGACCGGTTTTCCACCCGCCTTCAGGAGTTCGGCCGTAATGCCGTCATCACCCGGCGCCTTGTTGTTTTGAGCTGTTTCAGAGCCATCCTAATCTCGTACAGGCTGACGTCCGGGATATCTTCGGTATAGTGTCGGGTCAATCTAGCTCTTGGGTCGTTTGCTAGACTCGCAACGGGCTTGCTGATCGATGTGTACAACTGCCCATAGAATGTCTCAATCTCCCTGAGAAGCTCCGGTTTGGCGGATACGATCCTGCCATCGTCGGTCTTCAGTTTCGTGAGTTGGCTCTGCCCAATAGCCAGATCCCTTGAAAACACCTTGGAGCCTTTATTTCGCTCGATCGCGTCTTTAATACGCTCGGTATTGAAGCGGCGGAGGTCTCTTTTCAAGGATTTAGAGATCTGTCTATTGAGCTGCCGGTATTTGCACGCCTCATCTGAAGACTGCAAGATCATCTCACGCCTCTCCTTCATAAGCTTGAGGGTATGATCAGAGAGCTTTTTGTTTCTATCTGTACAACAGGTCTTGAAAAACTTAGACTCGACCGTATGGACAGCTTCCACGAACCCGTTGCTATATTCATCCACGGAGCTCCCTAGGCACTCGAAACGATTCTGGAGTTCGAGCTGAAAGCTCTTGGGGTTTTGGACCTGGATCTGTGCTGGCCGGAGCGTGGAATTCATCAGTCGAGACCTTTCAAGTTTAATATTAATGTTCAATGTGCCTCTTACCATGCGGTGATCGCTCCCGGTTTTTACCGAATTGATCACAGAGACATCATTGAACATTTGCTTCTTGGTTGACATGATGAAGTCGATCTCATTTTTTGTTGCACCACCGGGGCTCTGCCAGGTCCATTTCCTGTGTTCACGCTTTTTGAAGAAGGAGTTCATCATATAGAGGCCCTCCTTCTCCATAAAACTGGCCAGTAGGTGACCCCGTTGTCCAACTCCAAATTGCCCCACTTGCAGCTCATCCTCGTCTCGTTTGCCCAGTTTCGCGTTGAAGTCCCCCATGACAACGGTGAAGTGAGTTTTGAAACCATGCATGGCTCTGGAGATATCCTCATACATGGCCTCTACCTCATCGTCGGGGTGTGCCGAGGTTGGGGCGTAGACCTGTATGACCTTCAGCGAATATCTTGAGGATATTCTGAGTATAAGGTACGCCACCCTGGTCGACACTCTCTCGATCTTCACCACGTTGTTCACTAGAGACTTGTGGACGATAAACCCGACACCACCCTGGGACTGCCGGTCACCCTCTCGGAAATAGAGCAGGTTACCGGATTTGAGGATTATCGAGTCCTCCCCCTCTCTTCGGACTTCAGATAACCCTATAATACTCCATCGCAACCTGGTCAATTCCTCCTCGAGTTCGGTGACCTTCTCGTCGGTCCGAAGTGTGCGCGTGTTGTACGTTGCCAGGTCCTGTCGTCGGTGATTTTTGGGGTAGCCGGATCTCGTCCGGAGATTCTTAGCACCCCTTGCCATGCCGTAGCCTCGACCGCTACCGTAGTCGAGGGTAGGCAAGCTGTCGGGTACCAGGGGCCATTTTTTATTTGTGCTATTCGTTGGGGGGGGGGGGTGGGTTTTGCCATAATCGCCACGCTTGGCAGGCGGGTTGGCGATCGCAGTATGGTTGTTATAGAAGCACAGAGAACGCTGCTGCCCATTCTCTGGTTTGTCCCTTAGTCGTCCTTACGACACCCACGGGAAGACATGGGATGGTGAAATTCTTTACGTCCGGCACCATACGGAACTATGCGTGGTGCCCAATAAATGCAGTCATTGAGTCACCTCACTTTGACACAGGAATTCCGAAAGAGATTTGGCGAGTTTCTCATTGAATTTTAATAACAGCACCCAGTAAAATACGTCCCACTTTCACGGTCCAACGATCTTGTTTTCAACTGACCTCTATGAAAAGTTGAAAACATTTTCTTTTGTCAGTAAAATGAAAATAGCAAACTTTTGTCCTCGTATGTTCCCCAGGGATACTATAGAGAAAAGTTATTCGCCCCAGTCGAACTAACAGATAGCTAGAACTAAATAAATAACAGGTTTACGGAACTCTAGAATAAAATTTATATCTTTTCTTGTGACGCATAAATCATGTATGGAAAATCTAAAGAATAAAATATCTGAACGTAGAAGCGTTTGCGTCGATGCAAGAATAATTTAACCCCTTTCTCGAGCATCGTCGCATCGACCTTCTCTGCTTTTCTATTATAGATTTTCTACGTAGTCGAGCGGTTTTAATAAGCATCAATCGAAGCGAACTTGTAACAAGACCCTAGTTATGATTGTACTTAATTATTATCTAGAATTCTAGAGTGTGTAGAGTTCTAGAATATATTTCTACACTAACTGTGGCCAGAAGCTTCGACCGCGTTAAAACACGTAAAAAAAGTGTTTTTGAAGCGGAAAAAAAAAAAAAAAAAAAAAAAAAAAAACTTTAATGTCGCGATCCTCACGTTTGAAGAGTTAGCGACGCTCTTCACTCAAATAGAAGCAATCCTAAACTCCCGACCTCTTTCCCCTCTGTCATCAGAACCCACTGACACCAATCCTTTAACCCCTGGGCACTTCCTAATCGGACGCCCGCTGATGTCTGTACCTTCACAACCTGTGAAAACGTCTAGACCCAACAGGTACCAGCTTATTGAACAAATACGACAGCGCTTCTGGGAGAGGTGGCGACGAGAGTTTATGGCCGAGCTACAAAACCGAGCAAAATGGAGGAAGGGATCCGAACCAATCAATGTCGGAGACCTTGTTATATTGAAACAAGACAACTTGATGCCGCTCCACTGGCGTATGGGTCGCATCACCAAATTATACCCCGGAGCCGACGGGATCTGCAGAGTAGCGGAAATCCACACTACTAACGGCACCATCAAAAGGGCAGTAAATAAAATGTGCCCCCTACCTGTGAATAAAGAAGAGTTGAAAGAAGGTTTCAACGGCGCGGAGGATGAACGCGCCTAAATGCGCTATTCAAGAACGCGCCCTAAGCAAGAGGGGCGCGCGGGGAGGTCGCGAGCGCCGGCAGCGGCGGCGCGTGCCGCCCAAAATCAGCGTTTGCGCACACACGTCGATCTTTAATGTCGCGATCGCGCGTGTCCAACCATTTGTAAATTGCCGTTTCATTTTATACATTAAATATAGTTAATATCAAGTTGAAGTTGAGTCATTATTAATCTCAATCCCCAACACTAAAACTTTTTCTAAAATAAAAGTAACCTGAGTTACTCCTTGTAGCATCAGCTATCTGCTAGTGAAAGTCCCATCCAAATCGGTCAAGCGGTTTCCTAGTCTTAGAGATTACCCGTGTTGTTATCATCATCATCACCATCATCATCAGACTATTAATTTTCCCACTGCTGTGACTCAGGCGTCCTCTCTGTGAGAGAGAATGTACCGTAATTCAACAAGCGGGCCCAGTGCGGGTTGGTGGATTTCACATGTCTTCGATTTTTTTGTTCTAGGACATGCCGGTTTCCTCACGATGTTTTCCTTCACCGTTTTGAGAGCAGTGGTGATGAAATAATTTACACAAAGTAAAGCGCCTGCCTGGGCTCGAACTCACGACCTACAACTTGTAAGTCGCGGCCGATACCACTGGGCCACCACTGCTCACAAAAAAATCTCCAACCAAATATAACGTTTGTTAGACGCAAGATGAAGAAGCACATTGCCCTTCCCCTTTGAAAACTTATTTTAACTACGTGTGAGATCCGGATATAAACTGTTTTGAGCTGAAACTACTGAGTCTGTTGAGGATTCTATTGTATTGTTTTCAGTTTGAAGTGATGTGAGAAGGAATACAAAGTGAAACCATGCTTATCATTTATCAATCTGCCTAGCCTTTATCCCAATTATGTTGGGGTCGGCTTCCAGTCTAACCGGATTCAGCTGAGTACCAGTGTTTTACATGGAGCGACTGCCTATCTGACCTCCACAACCCAGTAACTGGGTAACACGGTACCCCTTGGCTAGACTGGTGTCAGATCTCAAGCTTCTGACTACTTGTAACGACTGTCAACGATCTTCACATTTATCCAAAGACCTTATACGTATTTCTTACTACTAGACTGTGTACCAAAAAATTTTGTTTAGCTAAAATGAAATCTATTGTTATGCGACTAGGTTAGCTATTTCCTTATAAGCGGGAGCTAACCAAAAGCGGTCCTGGCGAGAGGGTTCCCGCTGGTAGTGTGTCCTTGTCTGACATCCTGCCAGCTCAACTAATCTTTGGGTTTGGTAGAAATGGTAGTAAATTTTATATTTTTATTTTTATGTTATACCAAAACGAACGATTAATAGACTTTGAATCGTATTTAAATATTTCTACAGTTCCTATAATTAATCAATTCGTTGTATTTAAAAAATAATTAATTAATACTGAGTAAGAGTAGTACTTTTAAATGTTTGGGCCTGGTAATACTAAATGTACGATGGTAACCACCATGCGGAGTTTTTGGCGGGTTTTGTTCTAGTGAAATTCAGTGGCTATTAAAATTATTTGCAAATTGATTCCTACTGGAATGAAATTTGTGTAGTTTTGTTTCTCAACTGTATTTATTTATTTATTTATTATTTATTATATACTTTATTGTACACCACTGAAATAATTACAGGACAAAACATTTATAAAGATAAGTGTACAATGGGCGGTCTTATCGCACAGGGCAATCTCTTACAGACAACCTTTGGATGGACTGAACGAGAGAAGATAGACATAGGGCTGTCAGTGTACAAAAACTATACTAAATAATATTACTTAGTTATAACATAAAATGCATACATACAAATAAAATAATATACTAATAAATATCAAATAAAGAACAGAGAAAGGAGAAGAATAGTTACAGAGAAAGGAAATGCTGCTTCACCATTTTTTTAAATGAAGGTAATGTTTGCGCACGCCTTACCTCAATAGGTAATGCATTCCACAAACGAGCTGCTTGAACCGTAAAATATTTGTCGAAGAAGGATGTGGAATGCATACGAATGCTTAATTTTAGGTTTTCCGATGATCTCAAGGACCGAGAATGTGTGTCACAGAGGAACTGAAAGCGTTCTTTAAGATATAAAGGACTAGAAGAATTAAAGAGCACATTATATAGTAATGAAAGGATGTGGGCATTCCGGCGAAGGCGAATAGGAAGCCATTTGAGCTTGGTTCGAAATTCAGAAACATGGTCATACTTGCGCAAGCCAAATATGAACCTGATACAGAGATTTTGAAGTCGCTCAAGCTTGTCCAATTGGTCTTGGGTGAGATCGAGAACGCAATCGATCTGTATACGCAACTGGACAATATGTGAAATCATTGAGATCCTTTGGGGTATATTTAGCTAGCTGCCGGTATTTCAAAGCATCGTCTGAAGACTGCAGGATGTGCAGGATCATCTCACGCCTCTCCTTCATTAGATTAAGAGTAGTATCAGAGAGCTTTTTGTTCCTATTTATACGATGGGTCTTGAAGAACGAGACTTGGGATTTGAGGATTATCGAGTCCTACCCCTCTCTTCGAACTTCAGATAACCCTATAATACTCCATCGTAAACTGCTCAATTCCTCTTCGAGATCGGTGATTTTTTCGTCGTTCCGGAGTGTGCGCGTGTTTTACATACGTTGCCAAGTCCAGTCGTCGGTATTTGTTGGGGTAGCCGGACTCGTCCAGGATTCTTTGCACCCCTTGCCATACCTTAACCTCGACCGCTACCGTAGTCGCGGATAGGCAGGCTGCCGGGCACTTGGGGCTAAGTTTTATTTGTGCTGTTCATGGGGAGTACTTTGCAGGCGGGTTGGCGATCGCAGTATGGTTGTTACAAATGCACAGAGAACGCTGCTGCCCATTCTCTGGTTTGTCCCTTAGTCGCCTCTTACGACACCCATGGGAAAACATGGGATGTTGAAATTCTTTACGCCCGACACCGGTAAGTGATGTAGATTCCAAAAAATATACACACAATTTTTTTTTACTATAATTTAGGTAGGTTTAGGTAGCGTAGTTAGGTAGCATAAATATATCGGGATACTTAAACTATTGTTTTTACAATCAGGTTTTTCCCGTGTTCTGTTTGGTCATGGTCACCTCATTAGAAAGAGACACACTACCAACGGGAGGCCTCTCGCTCGGACCGTTTTTTGCGCCATAGTGCACAGTCTAGTAGTAAGAAGTATAAGGTCTTTGCATTTATCTTGCTGGGGTAAATGGATAAATTCTTTCCACAGCAGACTTTTATTATTAATCACCTTTATTACTGAAACACTTCTATTACTTAGCACTATTTCGCTCTTGATCGCTCTGAATCGCTTCCAAATCGAAGAGTGAGTCTATGATGATTATAACGCGGTCATCATAACTGTGCACCTGGCGCTGTGACGTCACTCTGACGTTCGACTCTCGCTCGCTATTGGCGCATGACGTGAACGTGAGACGCTGCGCGAGTAACCAGGAGTGGGCACCTTGCTGGAATGCGAACATTCAAGCGAGGTGCACAGTTAAGTTGACCGTGTTGTAGTTTTTATTCTGATTACAAAAATAATTATTTGTATGTACAGGCAATTTTAAAGGTAGTCCCTTATCTACTGTGGATAGTCAGCATATAGAGAAACTATAAATAATATCATATTACCTGGTGTACAGTGCTCCCCAATCTTTTTGACCGGGCTCTGATACGCAATGCAAGATGCGCTGCTGAATAAGTATGAGATTTACTACTGCGTTATAGCCAACTTCAGCCCGGCCAAAAATATTGGTGGGTACTGTAATAAGATACACTAGCCTTTTCCCAACTACATTGGGGTCGGCTTCCAGTCTAACTGGATGCAGCTAAGTACCAGTGTTTTACGTGGAGCCACTGTCTATTTGACCTCCTCAACCCAGTAACTGGGTAACACGGTATTCCTTGGCAAGACTTGTGTCAGATCTCAAGCTTCTGACAACCCATAACGACTGTCAAAGATCTTCAAATGACAGCCGGAACTAACGGCTTAACGTGCTTTCCGAGGCACAGAGGAAACTCGGTACCTATGTTGAAATGGTCACCCATCCACGGACCGACCTCGTCAAGCGTTGCTTAACATTGAAGACCGACCAGTGCGGTTGTTATTATTTAGCCACGAGCTTCTCGTAATAAGATACACAGTCAGCAAAAATAAATGATTTGATTTCTGTAAGGTCTGAGAAGCAACGCTAAAATAATTTTAATAGCCCTAAAAAATACTCAATATCCATTCCTACAGAACCTCAAGAAACCCGGGAGTGGACAGAGCCCCGTCGTTGCGCGCGCGACACCCACAATTGTTCCTACTGCGGCAAGGGCTTCGACAGACCCTGGGTGCTGAAGGGACATCTGCGGCTTCATACCGGAGAGAGGCCCTTTCCTTGTCCTCATGTCCAATGTGGCAGGACGTTTGCTGATCGGCAAGTACCAATGAAGTTCTCTTGTTAGTCGTACTATCTCCTTCGTTCCCATAAAAGTGGGTGCTAAAGGAACACCTGTGTTCGGTAAGTACCTTAACTACTTCTGTAAATAGATATATAAGGGACTCCATTGTCTGCAGTTAGACACCTATTCGGTCCACAGTGCGTAGGGGTCCTGAATAACATAGCCAGCCTAGCTCCATCAGGAAACACAGAAGCATCCTGGCGGCTAACAATACATCTGAAGTACTAAGGACACTAAAAATTCTTCTTACTACGGCACTGCGGTATTTGCTTCGACAGACTCTGGGTACTGAAGGGGTATCTGCGGCTTCATACTCTCGAGAGACCCTTACCATGATCTCATGCGCATTGTGGCAGGACATTTGGTGACCGGTACACTTCTTTACTTGTACTAACCGACCTCCTTCGTGTCCCTAAAATATGTGGGTGCTGGTGGTGTGGGTGTGGTGCTGTGGGTGGGTCGTGGTGGCCCAGTGGCTAAGACCTCGACTGTCGTGTGTGAGGTCGTGTGTTCAAATCCGGGCAAGTACCAATGTGACTTTTTCAAAATTCATATGTACTTTCTAAGTTTATCTTGGACATCACATCACAGGCAACGGTGAAGGAAAACATCGTGAGGAAACCTGGACTTATATAGTTAATGTAAGTCTGAAATAACCTGTGGGGTTTCCCAGAGGCGGCTTAATTAACTCTGACGCCAGAGGTGGCCACACCTCACACGAAAAGAAGAAGATGTGGGTGCTGAAGGAACAGCTGTGATCGGTAAGTTCCTTCATTACTTGTGGAGACAAATAAGGGACTCCATTTGCCGCACGACAACCATTCGGTCCGTAGTGCGTGGGAATCCTGGTAGAAGGACTTTAGCTGATCATCTTTTGTCATCATCTGAAGTACTATATTGCCGAGGATCCTGCAGCCTTATTGCGTAATGAATTCGGCAAGGCAAAGAGCGTGAACAATCGACCAATCACATAGATGAAAATCCACATCGCGCCTTTCATCTCGCATGTGATTGGTTAACTTAGCCCGCTTATGCTGCAAAAGTTAGCACCCAGAAGCTTTTTGGGTACTTCACAGTCGAAAGTTATTCATGCATGTAAGTGTACCTATGGAATACTCTTGTTGCTTGTAATCTCCTTCGATCACATAATAGCTAAATTCTTAATGTTACTTACTACGGCAAAGACTTCGGGGGAGATACCCTTTCCTTGTCCTCATATGCATTGTGGCAGGACGTTTGCTGATCGGTGAGTAGTTTTATATTTCTTGATGCTCCATAGGTACCTATAACGAAAGCTATCCAGCGATAAATACTCAAATGACGTTAGAGTCTACTAAGCCTTACTTACTTCCACAAAGCATATTTATAAGGAGCCTGTTTGTACCATTGCAGGACGAAGGCCTGCATTCCATCTTTTCAAGTTTCTTTGCCTCCTCTACAATATAGGTATTCATATAAAAAAAAAAACTTTTTTATTTGTCATGCCTTTTTCGTATTCTTCTCAGCAAACCCTTTGAGTTGATACCCGTATCATGGCAGTGCACAAAAAATAACTAGACCGCCATTTTGGGCCGTCCGCCATATCGGATTTAGAATGACGTCACTTAGCTAACCATGCATTTTCATCCAAACTAAATGTGTAAGTACGCAAAATTTAATCTTAATTAGTGGAGGATAACTGTTTTAAAATTCAGTTGCAAGATTTGACCCGAACACACTTACATAAACACATACAATATACATACATACATAAATACACTGCAAGTTAATTAAGGCTTGTAAAAAGATGGTGGTTATCTCATCGGCCTGCAAATCCGTCTATCCTCTTTGTTAGACTCTTAGATACCCCTACATTCTTGTTTCATAGGGTAATATTTCATTGAAGCTAGCATAGAAGCTAATCCATACACGTGATTTTAGCCAATGCCTCTGTGAAATAGCCATTTTTTCATTCATAAACTGTTAAACTAATTATACGCCCCCGATAAAAAAATTTGATGTTGGCAAAATCAGCCTTAGAAAACGGTTTTCACCATTAGGCTTAGCACGCATTGCGACTTTTATTCGCGCGAATTTTTGTCCGCGTACTGAATTTAACTAACACGCACTGCGGATAAAATTCCACGCGATCTTTGTCTCCTTTTAACTGATCATAGAGTTCACAACATTCGCGCGAATTTGATTCACGTCGCGGTGCGGTGGATTCTATGGCAAAACACGGATTTGTTGCGGTATTATGTCCGCACGATTTTTTTTTCGAAATGCGTGCAGCTTCATACAATTCCATAGGTTCCAGAATGGGCAAAAGAAAATCGCAGTGCGTGCTAAGGCCTACTCTTTTTATTTCCAGTTCAAACCTGCGCGCTCACCAGCGCACTCGCGGCCACCACACGTGGCAGTGGCGTTGCGCCGCGTGTGACAAGGCGTTCAGTCAGCGACGGTACCTGGAGCGGCATAGAGATGATGCCTGCCGCAAGTACAAGTAAGTACCTATACCTACCTACTTACCTACTCACTTTTAGGACTTTCGGGCAGCATAGTCTTGATTAGCTTTTATTCTCCAGGGCAATATCCATTCATCCACCAACCACCCACACTTAAGCACTAAAAGTTTTGGAAATACTTTCATTATGCGTACACCACACCTAAGGAGTGGAATTCCCTACCGGGGTCTGTGTTTTCCGGTAGCTACAACCGAGGGGTCAGAGTGAATAGGTTACTTCTAGATAGGGTTGCCATCTCTAAAATCTGCCAACCAGGACAAGGAGCGTGAAAACCCCGGATTTTTCAGCTTACAACTTATTTTCATTTTTTTTTAAACTAAATGTAGTTTTACATATTTTTTTTTTACAAAAATATACAATCGACCTCCAATTAAAAACACTAAAAAGTGAAATATTATTTAAATTTCGGAAATTGGTGTTTATGGTTTCATTTCTTCGTTTTTTGACACCGACTTCCAAAATTTTAAGTTTTTTTTTTAAACGATTTAAGTAGTGACTTTAATTAGACATCCAATTAAAATACTGTATATTTACTGTGTATTTTTTTGTAAATATGGTTATATTTTTCACTTTAGATTTTTATTTTTAGAAAATGACCACTAACTAGGTGCCACAACAAAGGCACCTAGTTAGTGGTCAATTTCTATAGTAATCTTACTTCTTACTAATATTATAAACGCGCAAGTTTGGATCTATGTTTCTTACTCAATGACGCACGAACGGCTAAACGGATCTAGATGCAATTTGGCAGACAGATGGATTATAGTCAGGAATTGCACGTAGCTACTTTTCATCCCGGTATAATGTTCCCTTGGGATGATAAAACACTTTTCACGCGGGCGAAGCCGCTGGCAGAAGCTAGTGTACAATAAACAGACTTGCGATCTCGGGTGATTTGCCGTAATTTTTGAAGAGTTCCGTTGAATATCTCCGAATTTCTTCATCAGATCTTCACCAAATTTAAATGGGACCAATTCGGGATCATACCCTACCAAACAAAAAAAAAATTTCAAAATCGATCTTTGAATTCGGTGATTTGAAGACTTTAAAACCCGGGCTACAAATAAAACCCCGCCCGGACGCTCCCCGGACGCCTTCTAAACTAGGACAAATCCGGGGAATCCGAGACGTATGGCAACCCTACTTCTAGATAAGCGTGCTCCACCGTTGACCACATCATCGCTTACCATTAGGTGAGATAGTGGTCAAGCGCGAGCCAAACTATAATAAAAATGAATTACTAAGCTTAGTTATGGAACATAGTATTTCCACATGAGAACTTTATTGAATACGATAGAAAACACCTGATAGGATAATATCTCTAACATAATAAACAAGGTAATCCGAAGTCAGTGGTGTCTTATCCCATACAAAGAAACTGTCCCGACGTACTGTACTGATTATTGTTTGTACATCGATCGCGTTCGGTTCCGTTCCCCGGATACAGATGGTGATCTATCTATCGCCGTGGAACCGCACCGAACGCGATCGATTTACAAAAAATAATTGGTATAATCCGATGAAAAACGCTGGTTACGTCGGCACGGATTCTTTGTATGGGATGAGGCATCTGTATGCTGGTATTATATTATCTGTGCCGAAGTTTAGATTGGCAACAATTCTGTCAGAAGTTGATTGCCATTTTTTCAAGCAATTTTCACCGCATCAATCGTTATAACGTAGTTTTATTTTCTCTGTGTCAAGTTTTGATTTTAAACTAAGCTTCGGTTTATGCGCGATATCCACTTGCCAAATTTCAAGTTGACTTGTGGATCCAGCTAGCAATGTGTAAACCTGTGGGCTTGTGGGCATTTTGCCTAATTTCAATAGGCACTTTCAATTTTCATTCAAATTTGTGGTTTATACTTCAAAGATAGCTTGATCTCTGCGACATATTATGTCAAACTGACGTAAACGTTATTGTTAGCCTGTCAAGCGCTATTGTTACTGACAGCTGCCGCAGAGATCGAGCTATCTTGTATGAAGTATAGTTTATATGTGCACAGACCTATTCTACGCCATTTTATCCCCAGAATGCACACACGAAACTCTTCAAAATGCAACAACAGCATCAAATCTCAATCAAAACCAGAAGTAATGCCAGTGCCCATGTACGGTATCATAAGACACCATAACCCCGATCCAAAGGACTTCTGGAGACAACCAGTATCCCCGACTCGGAAGGCCAACTTGGAACCCGTCGGTGAATGTGACGGTCCCATAGATCTTTCTGTAGGGAAACGGAGAACTGAAGAAATTGTAGGTTAAGATTATACTTTTAGAATAAATAAATAGTGTGACTGGCTTGATTTTGTGGTTTTATTTGTTGCCTTGTTTAAATATGTTGACCTACGACCTATTAAAAACGTGAATGTTTGTGAGGATGGACGTTTGTTATTCATTTATGCAAAAACTACTGAACGGATGTTGATGAAACTTCACAGAAATATAGCTTTATACATCAGAATAACATATAGGCTATCACACTTTATATATAGGCGAAAGTTTGTATGTTTGTTACTCTTTCAGGCAAAGTAGGCATCTACTGAGCGGATCTGGAGGAAATTTGGCACAGAGATAGACTATAGACAAGAATGGCACATAGGATACTTTTTAACCCGGGAATATGTTCCCTCGGGATAATTTTCGACGAATACGCGGGCAAAGGCGTCACACGCCCTGTACGTCACTAGTCTCCGATTTTGCTAAAACTTTGTGAGGATGTTGTTCTCAAATTGTTCTATTCATTACCTTCAATGAAAAAAAGTGTACCTCTCGGGTTTCGCTAAAAAATAGAAAACATAAAATGACGTACAGGGCGTATACGCCCCGTACGTCATTTATTTTTCTGTAAGACTTAGAGATGCACAGCATACATCAAATAAATGTTCCCGAATATAAACCTACGTATACTGAATATTGACTCTACAGCACACACCAAACCGCCACAATATTAAATTGAAAATCGTAAAAATATAACCTAAAAATTTTGGTCCCAGAAAAAAGCCATTTTGATGAGATTTTTTTATCGGAAATAAATGTTCTCATTTAGCGCTCCACAAAAATGTAATTATATCACAGACATATGCGATACTTTCAAAGATAATAGCAAATCAAAATTAAACTCAACATCACCAACACAGACCTAAAGATTTTTGCAGTGCCTAGATGTGGCAATTCGATTTCAAATAAGTGCGTACAGAACTTTCTTTTTTCTAGAGGTTGTTTATAGCTGGTTCTGCCTCGACTGTATAATACCTACATCACATTGGTTTGGATATTATTATTTTTACGTGTAGTTATCCTTCTTTAGAACACTGTCACAAAGTTTTATACAATATACACAATCATTAATATACATCAACACATATTATAAACAATCATTTCTAAGCTATTTACTTAATTTACTTTACAAAATTGACATAATTTGCCACTGCTAATGTAAAATAAGTAACAAAACGATTTTAATTTTATTAATCTTATTTCAGGTTTCCATGTATTCATGGCCATTGTAGTTTTGAACTTTGCACGTAATAAATTAGTTTAAAATAACTTAACGAAATATCATCTCGAATCTAATGTGACTGTAAACTGTAAATAATATCTGCATATATATTTTTCTTATTTTGCAACCTATTAACCTTTGTTTTAACCTTAATGATCTGTTCCATCTAACCCAGCTGGCTATCCCATCGCTGGAATATTTTTCCACTCTGCCCAGCATGCGAAATTGTTTTGTTTTTATGCAAGAAAATGTGATTAAAATATTTAGCTTTTTTAGATTAAGATAAGTTTAATGTTTTGTTGATTAAAAAAATTTGGATTAATGAATAATGTTTTTTCCGCAAAACTTCCTTGGAGAAAGTTGGCATGGGCAGAAGAAGTTTTTAAAATATGACGTTACACCCTGCAGAAAATGGGGCTAATGTTGTTGACAGCTTAAACACTACAATTGTGTTCAGAATTTCAAGCTTGTGTATCAAACAGAAGTACCTAAGAATTTTGTTGATGGGTGAGTGAGTGGGTCTAACACAAAATTAAGGCAATTTGAGAACAAACTAGTTATATTATACCTTCTTAGTCAGTGAAAATGACTGTAGTTACTGATGATGATAATAGCATGATACTTTTAGACAAGCGTGCTTCACATTCGATTACATAATCGCTTACCATCGTGAGTCAGTGGTCAAATGTGAGCCTACTGTTAATAATAAAAAAAAAATATTATCATCTTCTCCGTGGCCAGAAATTAATTGATTTAGAAGAATCCGTATAAATAAATCTGATAAATAATAATATACGTATAATATAATCTATATCAATCTACAGAAATCTGCCATATTAAATACTTGTAGAATAATTCGAAAATTCATGCAGCTGGACGAGGAAAACTCAGCCTTATCTTAAAAAGAATCAGCCCAATTGAGAATCTGTCCTAAACCGAATAAGCCGAAGAGACGCGTCAAATTCTCTAAGATGAACGCGAATTCGTACTACTTATCTATGTATAAAGTAGTATAAATTAAATAACACGCACAGTGAAAAAAATATACTGAAAAAACACCTACATTGTTAAATGAACGAGAATATTACCCATCATCAGTCTAACAAAATGTTTTTAAACACACAGGCCATATGTAAAAGCTGCACTTCTAATAGCGACCAAACACGAAACAATAAGTATAAATAATAATAATAATAATAAGAACTGGCAACACTAAAATGTCAACATGTTTGCGATTTTCCTCCACAATTTAATTAATTTAAAAATTTCTACAATCACCAAATACGAACAAAGTACCCAAAAGAAGAAACCAATAAGAAAATAAAACCAATTCACCTATAATATCCACTCAAAAAACCAATCCAATTCATAAAAAATACAAAAAACCAGTTGACGTAGGTATGTCAGTGACGACGTCAAATATAGTGAAAATGTTTAAGGAAAAAGTGAAAATGTTTAAGGAAAAAGCATAATGTTGACGAGAGCAGCAGCTAGTCGCGCACGACTTCTACCCCCGGACTCGTCGCTCAGCTCCGCCCCGCCGCCGCCGGACCTCGGATCACCTGTGTCATCGGTGGCTGATGCCGCGTCGAGCTCGAGCGACGAGTATTTTTCCCCGCCGACGTCGCCAACACCTGTACGTCGGCAGGGGAGAGGCCGGCTGCCGAGGAGTTTGGGACCTAGGAGCCAACCGGCCCCAAGCCGGGTCCCCGCTGCCGGTGGTTGTGTGCAGCGCATGAGATGGACTCAAAATATGAATGAGAACGTCATGCGCGCATATTACGGGTCTACTGAGGGGGGAACTAACCTCACTGCGTACCGTGCTAGGATGCTGTCTCTGTTTCAGGACCTTGAACCAACTGTAAACGTCTCAGCCCAACGATTGTCGGATCAGGTGCGGGTCATCCAGCGTAATCACAGGTTGGACGACGCCGCACTTGATAGGCTGCGCTCAGAAGTGCTGAACAACCAAATCGTCTCAACCCCGACACAGACCGCGACACCGCCAGCCACTATTGTGATCCCGCCGCGGTCCAATCATGTTACCGAAGAGGCAGATGATAGGGTTGTTACAGTAAGTAGCCAGTGCAATGAAAGATTGAGGAGCGCACTGGAGGATGCGCTTCGCGAGTATAGGTCAACACCGACTGAACTTAGACCCCGATTGCCACGCTTGCCTATGCACAAGAAGAATAGGGCGCTGGTGTGTGCCTTGGACTCGCTGCTTAAGAATATCTTTGAAAGCAGCGAGAGCCTCTTTGATACGCACTCAATCCTGTATTGCGGGGCTGTTGCGGCATGTCGTTTGGCCAATGTTAAGTTCCCAAACGAGACTATTCGGCCAAAGCCTGCCGTGCCAGCCTGGCAATGCAGGATCCAACGGCGTATCGATGGGGCCAGGGTACTCATCGGCAAACCATGCTGTTTCAGGGAGGGCAATACACGACCACGCGTGATGCGCTTCGTGAGGCGGGCGTTTTCGGGCACTGGAATCAGTCCTCGAGAATACATGTCCCGTGTCACGGAGCGCATCGACTTCCTGAAGCAGAAAGTTTGTGCATGGGCCAGCCGTATTCGGCGGTATAAGCGGCGGGTTGACCGGTACTCGCAGAATCGCATGTTCCAGAGTGATGAGAGGTGGGTATACAGAACTTGGGAGCGACCTGAGCACAGTGTGACTGACGTGTGCCGCCCGGATGATGTCGCCACGAGTACATTCTGGCGAAGCATCTGGTCGGTGCCCGTCTGTCACACTGAGGGTGGCTGGATGCGTGATGTCGAGCGCGTGTGTGATGCTATACCAGAAATGGAAAAAGTAATCATCAGTCCACCTGATGTAGCCAAAGCAGTTCGTCCGCTACCGAATTGGAAGTCTCCGGGACCGGACGGACTGCACAACTTTTGGCTAAAATGGTATAGCAGCTCACACGCGTTACTGGCATCTCAATTCCAGTCATGTTTAGAGACTGGGTCGCTGCCGCAGTTTTTAACAACAGGCGTTACCCACCTGCTCCATAAGACAGGTAGTACCGCGGAACCCAAGAATTATAGACCAATTACTTGCCTATCGACGGTTTATAAACTTCTTACATCCATCCTGAGAGCAAAAATTGATAAACACATTGAAGCTAACTCAATAATGTCTACCTCTCAGAATGGATGTAGGAATGGGTCCCGCGGCACTAAGGAGCTACTCCTCATTGACATGGCCATAAGCCAGCAGGTTCGTCGATCCCGCAAGGATCTGTCGACATGCTGGATAGACTACAAGAAGGCCTACGACTCTGTGCCACATACATGGCTCATGAGGGTGCTGGAGTTATACAAAATAGATGCAACTCTATGCACCTTCCTTCAGTCATGTATGGGGCAATGGAAGACAGTCCTTCGATATCCAGGATGTCGACCGATTCAGGGGGATGATGAGCCTGTATGGATTAAGCGGGGGATATTCCAGGGCGACAGTTTGAGTCCACTTTGGTTCTGCTTAGCCCTGAATCCTCTAAGTACACTGCTGGAGGATTCAGGACTAGGCTATCGGTTGAGAAGAGGTGGTCAGGTCATATCTCACCTCCTTTACATGGATGATCTGAAACTCTTTACCCCCAACAAATTCCAACTGACGGAGCTACTGAAGGTAACTGAAACCTTCAGTAACTCCATCAGGATGGAATTTGGTGTGGACAAATGTGCAGTCATGCATGTAAAGCAAGGGGAGATTATGGAATCCGAGGGAATTCAACTCTCTGATTCCATACACCTCAGACACCTCTCCTCGACCGAAACTTACAAGTATTTGGGTATGTCGGAAGCGTTGGGCATCAACAGTTCTGACATGAAGCAACTGCTGAAGGAGCGGTTCTTTGGCCGCCTGAAAAAGGTATTAAATAGCCTTTTGTCAGGCGGAAATAAGGTGCGCGCCTTCAACAGTTGGGTCATGCCGGTTTTGATGTACTCTTTCGGCATACTCAAATGGACTCAGACCGAGCTTGACGCCCTCGATAGGAGGGTCCGGACACTGCTGACCGCAAACCGGATGCATCACCCACGATCATCAGTGATGAGACTGTACATCCCGCGGAAGTGTGGGGGTCGAGGCTTTTTAAACGCCAAGACTCTTCACAACCGCGAGGTGTGCAGCCTCAGAGAATATTTTTTTAAATCTGAAGTGGGTATGCACAGGGATGTGGTCGCAGTGGACAAGGGACTCACCCCGTTGTCCATGGCTAAAGAGAACTGGCGCAAGCCTGTAATACTAACTACTGATGAACGCAAAGAAGTATGGCAAGGCAAGGAGCTACACGGGCGCTTCTATCGGGCTCTACATGGGACCGATATAGATTTCCCAGCGTCCGTATCCTGGCTACGTTTCGGCGACCTTTTTGGGGAAACTGAAGGTTTTGTCTGTGCAATTATGGACGAAGTTATCCTGACGAATAACTACCGGAGACATATAATGAAGGACGGCACGGTTGACATATGTCGGGCATGCCACCGTCCGGGTGAATCCATCAGACATATTATCTCTGGTTGTTCTCGTCTCGCTAACGGCGAGTACTTGCACAGGCATAATCAAGTGGCCAGGATTATTCACCAGCAACTTGCTTTGAAGTACAATCTAGTGGAATCGGAGGTACCGTATTACAAGTATGTGCCCGACCCAGTTCTCGAAAATGACCATGTCACGTTGTACTGGGATCGGTCTATCATCACTGATAGGACTATTGTTGCTAATAAGCCAGATATAGTGGTGATAGACCGATTAGCGCGCCGCACAATGATAATCGATGTCACCATTCCGCATGACGAGAACCTCGTGAAAGCTGAGAAAGAGAAACAAATCAAGTATCTCGACTTAGCACACGAGGTTGTCGACATGTGGAATGTGGACTCGGCGATGATTGTGCCGATTGTCATTACGGCCAACGGCCTGATGGCCAAGAGCCTCGACGACCATCTGTCGAGGCTGTCACTGCACGGTTGGATCAAGGGCCTGATACAGAAGGCAGTACTCCTCGATACGGCTCGCATTGTGAGGAGGTTCCTGTCTCTGGAGCCCTAACCACCGGTAGCTTGGACCCTGCTCCCGACACCGGTGGACAACCATTTTTGTTATATTTTTAAATGTTTTTTTTTAATGATTTGTTTTTTATAAAGAAATATTTAAAAATGTAAGTATAAAGTGTGTACAAAGCTAAATAAACGGAATAATAATAATAATAAAATATTCTTCACAAAGTACAAAAGCGTTACAAGAAACAACATTGTCATCTATGTTAGTGGGGTAAATGTACAGAGTCATTTTAATTTAAGACAACGACTCCCAAACTGAGACATGCTCGTTTCTTGGGTAGTCGGCGGTCGGCCGTTTTACACATAACAATTTTACTCATTTTACAAAATAATATGTATGTTTCGTGCTAAATTATTATTATTTCAAATTCAAAGACTAAGTTTTATTTTACTACTAGCGGATGCCTTGCAGTTTCACCCGCGTAGTTTCCGTTCCCGTGGGAATACAGGTATAAAAAGCCTATGTCACCCGGGGATAGTGTAGCTTCCCAACAATCCCAACGTTGAAAGATTTTTTGAAATCGGGCCAGTAGTTTTTTATTCGTTACATACAAAAATATATAGTACTAGAGGACGCCTCGCGGTGTCACCCGCGTATTTCCCGTTCCCGTGGGAATACAGGGGTAAAAAGTAGCCTATGTCACCCGGGGATAGAGTAGCTTCCCAACGGTGAAAGAATTTTTGAAATCGGTCCAGTAGTTTTGGAGCCTATTCGGTACAAACAAACAAACAAACAAACAAAAAATCTTTCCTCTTTATAATATTGGTATAGATATTATAGTATAGAAGTATAGATTACTATAAGCTTTTCAGATTCATCATAACTTAATAACTTCAACCAATTAGTTAATATTTCTTTAAAATTATGATTATTTTGTTTGTAGAGATCCTTTTAAAGCCATAAGCCTGCAACACAATGCGTTGTATGTTGGCCATTGATTGAAGATAATAGCCGAACCTTTGCCAGACAGCACCGAACGTCTCATTACGTGACGATTTCTACCAGGCAACTTTTTTCGCTAGCCGCATTAATGAATTGCGTACAAAAAATACCATCGTTTTTTTTACGCTCTCATATCACTATGATATTATCATTATACTTTGTGCCTCGTCCTCGAGATTAGTATCTGTAATTAATGATTATTATTTACATGTAGTACCGGCTACGGGAGGCTACTCAAATCACTATGTTTTAGAGACAATATTTTTTTTTTTTTTTTCTTGCCCTGGCAGCTCTGTGTCGGCTGTCAACTTGTCATTCGCGGTTTTAGTGCGGCGCTATTCAACACTTAGCTAAACTTTTAAATACAAAGAACAGTTTTTAAAAAGTTGGAAAATGCCAAAAAGGAAACATCATTGTCAACCGAGGAATACGAGAGAATCAGGTGAAAAATGAAAAAAACCTGGAAACTATTTAAAACAAAAATCGTCTCAAGAGTCGACGCCATATTTAGACCCACAAGGTACATAACTCTGTAAAAATATATTTTGATTTAATTGTACATATATCTACAACTATTTTACCAATCCTATGGCTTAAACTTGCATCTCTAACAAATAATGCACTTCGGGCAAGCCATCGGGCCGTCCCACTGCATATTCACGAGATTATCAATCAAAAGAAATGTATTTCTATTGTCTAACGACTGTATTCGAGCTGAAAATCGGACTGTCTCACAACATTAAATAATTCTTAAACAAATAATGCATTTCGGGCAAGCCATCGGGCTGTCTCACACGCATACTTACGAGATCATCATAATTTAATTATTTTACCCGAGCAGAATATCCGACTGTCTCACAACATTCAATAATTCTCAAACAAATTATGCATTTCGGGCAAGCCATCGGGCTGTCTCACCGCATACTTAAGAGATCATCATAATTTAATTATTTTACCCGAGCAGAGTATCCGACAGTCTCACAACATTCAATAATTCTCAAACAAATAATGCATTTCGGGCAAGCCATCGGGCTGTCTCACTGCATACTTACGAGATCATGAAATATAATATAATTGTTTTACCTAACGAATGCACTCGGGCAGATCATTGGACTGTCTAAACAACATTCAATAATTCACTGGTTTCGTTCAATTCTTTGGAATTGCTACACCCACCAGATTTTATAACTCGGTTATCAACCGGCAGTAAAACAATGGTTTGTAATCATTCCAGGCAAAGTCCTGGACGACGATGCCACAAATGAAATGAAAACAATTAAAGTCGAATATGACCAATAAAATACCAAAATAACCACGAACACTAGTGATCTCCCTCACAATTCCAGGCCGGAAACACACAGACGCTCTCAAAATTCATTGGGTTGACCCAACATTGAACACAGAGTATGGTGATGGGGCCGAACTCCACAAGGAAGTGGCCAGCTGTCTGGAACATCTTGCAACATGAGGCTTGTTTCCATAGAGACCAGAGGCTGGTATTTCCCCTACAGCTCCTTGCGCAGGGAAAATAAACGCTGACATTGAACGTGACAAAACTTGGGGCTCTTATGCTATACAGCAAAATGCCCAAATTATTTATAAACAAGGCCATAGAAGCAAAACAAAACTACTCAGCACCATCTCCATCCTAGGAGCAACATTATCCAAAGTATTGGATACAAAAGAAAATTATACAGATCTATTAAGTTGAATAATGGATACCACTCGTACCTTATGTGAAGTTCAACATTGTGAGTTGTGACTCAATTACTAGATGCAAATTTAGCTGCGGCTCAATAAAAAAGGACCTTAAGGGCAAGTTCAAAACACAAAGATGGAAAAATATCAGTTCGGGTAAACACTTGCTGAAACTCTTCGAGCTGGAAAAGTGGCTTCTAAATCAGGTGCTGCAACAGCACCCAAAGCCAAGAAAGAACCCAACACATTCTAAGCAAAATACTCGAAAGCTCCACTAGCGCCACAAGGGCGACAGGAGAACAGGGAGCCTGTCTATAGCCTGAGTCAGCCATACAATATCCTTTAGGTGGTCATTACATCTCACCTCGACGCCGCTAAATTCAGTAAGGTACCCTGGTTGCTTATAAATTCTTATAAATAGTGGTAATTTATCACTGATGATAAGACCATGTTATCATGGATTGAGGGTTTCATGGGTGTCCACAACACTTTAAGATAGCCCAGCTGCAAAAACACTATAAGATGCAATATCTAAGTGCCAGCCTTGGAAAAGGAAAATTTGTCTCAAGTTTTTCTTAAGACAAAAACCCAATGGCAATAAAGCCTTAATAAGTGCATTGATGTAAGTCGTTTCAAACTTGAAGACTTGTGCACAGAATTAAAAATGTTATCAAATGATAGTTCCATGGCCATACATAAAATACATTAAAGATTCTCTTATAAAATATCACAAAAATTCTAGCAAATATCTAGAATACCCTCTTGGAAAATTGTATAAGTTCGATCTACTGCCATTTGGGTAAAACACTGCACCTTACATTTTCACTAAAGTCATGAAATCTGCCAACAAATTACCTAAGATCCTGTGGCCATTAATTGTTGACTGAAAATATTGAAAACACTAAGAAGTTAATCACAAGTTAGTAAATAACAAACTTACACCCATTAATAATGGTATATTTTTGGGATATATATTATTGATAAAAGACTTATAACTGTCATGTAACATTACCTACAGATAAGAAAAACTTATCTATTATGAAATCTGACAATTTATATGTTTTGTAGGACTAGGTACTGCTCTCAGCGTGCCCTACTATTGAATATGGATGGCTTTATATATACCAAAAAACTAGAATGTGTAAAATCCTAAACCTCCAAGGTGAAGTAAATTATGAAAAATACATAGATATCCCTACAATAATTCCCTGAATGGTGGCCATATGCCATTCATTCGGGGGGGGGGGGGACTGCCTGTGGGGATGAGATTGCTAGGGGCCAGTGGTCAGACAAGGAATGTGAATATCAAATGAATTTTAATTGGATTTATTAGCATCATTCTTTGTCTTTTTAAATATTTGGTAAACTTTTCAATAATTGTGAAATACTCTTATGTATAAACAATCCAACAGCAATATAGGCTGCATTAATCGAATGGGTAGAATTCATTACCCTCATCTCTTCAACTTAGCCAGCGGCATTGGTGTGAAAACCATTATATTTCATTTTCGCTCCTTACATTAGGTTGACTGAAAATCAAGTAGTTGATACTGTATTGCAGAAGTCACATCCCGATGTAGAATGGGAACTAAAAGAAAATGCATATCATTAATAATTGAAAGATAAATTTGGAATTCTGAAATTTACCTATCTGTAAGTCACATTAACAAAAAATATGACAAATACATAACAATTGACCCATTTACAGTATACTGGTAACCAATTTTCTTTTCTGCGTTTCCACCATTCTCAATCATATTAAAATATCTACAAAAAATCATAATGGATAAGGCTAAGGACATTATTGTGGTCACCATGGCCAACTCTGCCCGATTGGGCACTTCTCATAATATAGAGATGATCATACTTAAACCTAATGAAAATAATAAAGTATGTCACACCAAGGGAAAAATCCATACCAACCTTACTCTGGCTGTCGGAGTCTAGTGTGTAGGTAGTGAAGTCTATTATGACGAAGCATACTACCATCATCAATAGAAATTATGATAGCATCTCTATCAGAAAACTTTTCCAAACAATTGACTCATGTTTAATAAACTGGTATAATTTAAAAAAAAAAAAAAAAATATAAAAATAACATCTTGAACAGCAATGGTATTATAATTTCTTAACAGAAGTTTCTAATTCTAATAAAAAATATATCAAATGCATAACTGTCACAAATTGGCATTATCACTGATAATACCTTGAACATTAATGTACTCTGAAAATATTTTAAGGGCATGTTCAGACTACCTTTTACCTGGCCAAAAATACAATGCCACCTGGGAAACATCCCAGATTCTGGAAGTATTAGGAATTTGGTACCCAAATGAGATGTTGTCTCTAGAACAACTGTCAAAAATAATATCAAAGTATAGAAATAGAATGAATGCATATAACCAACAAAATTTCAGATCTCAAAAAATCTCTTATATATGAACTAAATCAATCAATCCTTCAGACAAAGAACAGTAATATATCCAGCTGATACCCTTGTAGCCCACATTAATTAACATATAAGAATTATTTTAGGCACCAAGAAACCATACCACATTAATGTCCAAACAGACTATCAGTCGTTGGATTAAGTGTACTTTAAAGACTAGCAGTATTGATGTAGGTACCCATATATTTAGCTCACAGAACATGCCACGCTGCTACTTCTAAAGACAGGTGTGACAATTTATGAGATACTAAAAACAGCAGGTTGGAGTTACAGCTCAAGTACATCTGGAAATTTTATAAAATACCTATAGTGTAAAGGATCAAAATGATTTAGCAAGATAAATCTTTAGCTGTGATTAAAGATATCTTATTTAACTAACATGTACTAACTAATACAACAACCAGCAACTTTAACTTATAAGGAAGGAGTATCAGTATAAAATGTAATGTTAAGGAAACTAACAATAGTAATAAAAAAGCAAAACTGTATTTTGTTAAAACAGATATATGTATAATATTAACTAAATGGTTAATTAAGAACTTTAGTTTTCCAATGACACCTATGATTGTTATTCTATAAACAAACCTTAATATTGATATTAAGTTGGCAACAAATATTCTGTTAAAAAGATAATTAAGAATATATATAAACATTTTGGTTAAGAACCTATGTTACTTAAAAGCAACTGTGATTGTTAGTCTATAAAAAACTTTAATACTTATTGACAATAAATAATAGGCAAATAATATTTTGTTAATAAAGATAATTAAGATAAGAATAATAATTAAGAAAATGACTGAATGGTTGATGCTGAATATGAACCTTTGATATCTAATGACAACTTAGATTATTAATCTATAAACATTTTAACAATGAGAATAAGAAAGTAAATAAAAATTTTGCAAAAACAAATAATTAAGAACATATCTGAATGAACTGATTAAGAACCTATGTGTGAAACCTATGGACAACCATGATGGTTGGTCTATAAAAATATAATTAAGAATTTTAAAGAAAGAAAGCTTTTACTTCACAAATTCATCATAGTGTATGTGATAATTCCAGAACTTAACTCTCAAAGTCTACATGTAAATAATAATCATTAATTACAGATACTAATCTCGAGGACGAGGCACAAAGTATAATTTATGATTAAACGAACTTACCCTAAGTGAAGTTCTATCATAATTATACGAAGTGCCTCGTCCGAAGAGATTAGTAACACCCTCCCAACCCTAAGGTATAACCCAGAAGCGTTCTGGAAATATCTATAAAACATCATAACTCTAAACTAAATGACAAGTTGACAGCCGACACAGAGCTGCCAGGGCAAGAAAAAAAAAAAAAAAATATTGTCTCTAAAACATAGTGATTTGAGTAGCCTCCCGTAGCCGGTACTACATGTAAATAATAATCATTAATTACAGATACTAATCTCTTCGGACGAGGCACTTCGTATAATTATGATAGAACTTCACTTAGGGTAAGTTCGTTTAATCATAAATTAAAAAACCTAAGTCAAAATAGTATCAACGATAATTCAGTACGTACCTACTTGAAAATTTGATTGCCACATCTAGGTACAGCAAAAATCTTTAGGTCTGTGTTGGTAATGTTAAGTTTAAGTTTGATCTTTGAAAGTATCGCATGTCTCTGTGATATAATTACATTTTTGTGGAGCTCTAAATGAGAACATTTATTTCAGATAAAAAAATCTCATCAAAATGCCTTTTTTCTGGGACCAAAATTTTTAGGTTATATTTATACGATTTTGAATTTAATATTGCGGCGGTTAGGTGTGTGCTGTAGAGTCAATATTCAGTATTCGTAGGTTTATATTCGGGAATATTTATTTGATGTATGCTGTGCATCCCTAAGCCTTACGGGGGGGGCGTATACGCCCTGTACGTTATTTTTTGTTTTCCATTTTTTAGCGAAACCCGAGAGGTACACTTTTTTTCATTGAAGGTACTGAATAGAACAATTTGAGAACAACATCCTCACAAAGTTTCAGCAAAATCGGAGACTAGTGACGTACAGGGCGTGTGACGCGGGCAAAGCCGTAGGCAAAAGCTAGTAATTTATAAAGATGCTAGCTTCTGCCAGCGGCTTCGCCCGCGTGAAAGTCAAGTCAAATCATAATCTATTACCAGCAAAGTCGAGAAAATTATATGATAAATGCTGTGACTTAATCCCAATGTATAAGTGTGGATAAAGTAGTGTATGAAACTGCACATAACTAGGTATTAAAAATCATGTGATATTATTAAAAACTACTATTCCCACACAGTACGAATTGCTGCGCTGTCGCTATACTCGGTAGGCAGACTCGCACGCTTGCTCACACTTTGTAGACTAGCCATTACTGACAGAACGTAGTGGTTATACTCTCTGTGACTGACAGAAGCTTGAAACCATCGTCCAATCGGTTGTGATGACAGAGGTCACTTTCACTAATAAGTCACTTTGTACAGGTAGTCAGTTTGCCAATTTGTCTCAAGCCGTATTTCGTCTCTTTCCCAACTCGTCCGACGCTTTGTTAAATGTACTGTAAGGTACAAAATGAGAAAAAGAAGAGTTTGTTGGCCTTATTATCTATAAAAAAGATGGATTTTGTTTGTCATTAAATTTCATATTTTGTTTTTCGACGATGTCATTTTATTCTTTCTTTTTTATTTCTTCCTTTTTTTATTTTTTATCAAAACGAATTTACACTTTTTTTCTCGACTTCAACATGCCATTTAGTCTTTTCCTAAATATTAAAATAAGATTACCCACTTACTAAAAAGTAATATTAATTAGTATGTTTGATAAAATTTTGCTGTGATAAAAATGTTTAGATATTTTGTGCTTAAGTGTACATAAGCGTCGGACGAGTTGGGAGACGTAATACATCATCATCATCATATCAGCCGAAAGACGTCCACTGCTAGACATAGGCCTCCCCCAAGCGTCGCCACTTTGACCGGTCCCGTGCGTCTCGCAACCAGCGTATCCCTGCAACCTTCACCAGGTCGTCGGTCCACCTGGTGGGAGGCGAAGTTTCGGGAAGTTGCGCAGTATCTTCGCGTCTAACTTACCACAGTGTCTCAAGACGAAAGTCTATGACCAGTGTGTGTTGCCAGTGATGACTTATGGCTCTGAGACGTGGTCGCTTACAATGGGCCTCATCAGAAAGCTTAGTCACCCAAAGGGCAATGGAGAGGGCTATGCTCGGAGTTTCTTTGCGTGATCGAATCAGAAATGTAGAGATCCGCAAGAGAACCAGGGTTACCGACATAGCCCGAAGAATTGCTAAACTTAAGTGGCAGTGGGCAGGGCACATTGCTCGCAGAACGGATGGCCGATGGGGCAGAAAGGTTCTGGAGTGGCGACCGCGAACTGGAAGACGTTGCGTTGGACGTAATACGGCTTGAGACAAATTGGGAAGCTGACTACATGTACAAAGTGACGTATTAGTGAAAGTGACCTCTAAGGATAGGGACGACATAGATAGTGTGACTAGTTGTCATCACAACCGTCCAATCGGCATGACGCTACCGATTGTATTATGAGTAAACTGTTTTCTTTTCATTAGCCACTGTTTGTACCACTCTGCTCGATCTTTTCTTTTTGTTTAATATTCACGAGTAAAATGACCAAAACGGCTAAAACATCGTCGTCTGTCACGGGTGACGCCATGTGAAACCATGGCGTCACCCGTGACAGACGACGATGTGACTGAACGTCGCTGCTGATTGGACAATTTAAACTGATCGTGTGTGGTGTATATAGACGAACTGCAGATTGCATCAAGCCTGCAGCGTCATGCTGATTGGACGACAGGAAGGATGGTCACCATAGCATCAAAACATGCAGAAGCTGTTTTCCGCAAGCAATACTTGCTTGGAAAACATACAGAGATGTTCGCTATTGTTTACGCAGTAAGAATTCCTTGCAAAAGGTTAGCAATGTTATTGCTGATCTAAACTTCTTTATTAACTTTTAAAGTTGCTATTACTTGAAAGCATATTGCCTTATTGGCAACCACAATTCACAAAGAAGAAACCTGCACTCACACAAGTATTATGCCTGTATGCATTTGCTGATAAAATGAAACCACTTATATTTTGAAATAATGTTTTATTACAGTAATAAATTAAATAAATACAATTTGTACAACTTAGTTTCACATTGTTATTACATTTAAGCTTTCATTTTAAGTTAGAACTACATATTAGACCCCAAAAGAAGTTATTATAGCAGAATCAATCAATTCTTGCAAAGGAGTTAGACAAACCACGCATAACATAAGCACTAGCAGATAAATACATACTGTTTATCTTTGAAAATAATATTCCATTGCAAGTATTAGTTTGCAAGTACAATTCGCCAAAAGTAGTATTTCGACCTTTTAATAGCATTTATAACACTTTTCCGCCATTTCAAGCTGCCAACTGCGCAATAAAACTTTGCACCTACAGTTAAGTTACAAATAGGTAGAGGTAGGTACCAAAACTTCTGCTTTCATTTGCGTGGTAGAAAAATCCTTGCTTACCCAATTGCAAGACAATTACTAAACCGGAGTCCAAATAACATAGTTCTAATCACAAAATTGACATGGCATACAATAATTAAGTTTGTACGTAAAAAGAGGTTTATTCAAAATAAAATATAATGGAGCTTTGAATATTTTCTACGTAAGCTAAGTAATTCTTCTGCATGAAATATAGACACTGAGGCAGGTATCAAACTTCTTGGCTGCTCTGAAGAATTACAAGAGCGGGGGTAGCAGATCTTAATGAGAACGAGGGAAAGCCGTACAGTAGTACTGTCTCTCTCATTCTTTAGTGAAAAAAACTTTTTTTACAAAAAAATACAACAGACTGCCAAAAAAACACCACAATGCGAAAAACTTGAACATAACCGGTGGAATGAGAGTGTGTACACATCTGCGTACCCTTTTAGAGGGTACCGGTGTGATGTTATGTTATGAAATGGCGTAAACAATAAACAGAAATGCGATTACAGCAATCCCAGGAGATTTGCCCTTGTTTATTGAAGAGTTCTGTTGTATATCTCCGAAATTCTTCATCAGACGGTTAAAAACGGCGTCCGCGACTTGAGGTAGACTCTTTAGTGAACGATCAGCAAATATTATATATAATATTAGGGGATTATACAAGGCACGTAAAGGTGCTTCTAAGCGGGCCATTCGTGTGCTCTGTCTCACCGCAAAGGCTTGTGAAGGTGAACTTTGACACCGACTTGCGAAAAGAAAGTTATTTTTCGCTTTGTAGTGTTTTGTTTTGGAAGTCGGTTCAATTTTTTTTGAAGAAGAAGAAGTTTTGAGATAGTAAGACAATATGTATGTTGGTCTTTAGAAAACTTAATTCATTGAGGTGTGAATACAATTGACCCCCATGTGCAAACATCTACATTTGCGATGCTCACTTTTTATACCAAGTTTTGAGCAAATAAGAAGTTTGCCAGATTTTAGAAGCACAAAATGATGAAATATGGTGATGATTTTTGGCACTTGGTTCTCATGCAAAATAAGACCATAGAACGTGAATGTTTGGCACTATATAATATAATAGTTGACACTTTTTAATAATGTTTTGTATTCGATTTTATTTGAACAACCATACATGACATATACATAGTTTTGGACTCTTTATGAATCTTATGTTACTGTGTTTTGAACACCACTGGTGTTAAGGTCTTATATAAAGCCAGGGAAATTAATAATTTATCACTTTTAACAACAATTCCCTGTTTCATCTCGCTTAAGTCGAAACTATTTATTTAACTGTCTCTTAGACAAATGTACCTTGTCTCTCTATGAAGTGACATTCAACCTTAAGGGGGATATTACACAATCATATATATAGGATCCGAGATCTATGACTCATATTTAAATAATAGTGTTATATAAACATATGAATCATATCGTCTTTCAAATATGATTTTTGACATTTGATATTTTGGATAGGATCCTATGTATGATCCTAGATATATGATAGGGTAATAACCCCCTAAGGCCGGTAACAGACTACATCGACTCATTCAATTTCGAAGCTGACGGATGTAGTGCATCCGAACCCTATCCGTCATAATCTGTCATAATTCAGAACATTTTGAACTCGGAACTCAAATCACGGAAACTGATCACCGCCCTGAGGCTTTAAATTGATAAAATATTAATTTATTACCATTTACAATAATAAATAGGAAAGATCTTAACATCAAATTCGATAATGGTAAAAGACTGAGACAAAACTAATGGCTACTTCTTTGCAACCTCATGATTTTGACTGGTAACATAGACCCAGAAAGTAAAAATAATCTGTGGCTACAGACAATATTTGCTTTCTGAGTTTTTTTTTTAAGTAACAGATAGGGACGATTCCATTTTAAAAATAGGAACCTATCGATTATTAAGTGACATATGCGGCATGAGGCATGTATTTGAACACGAAACAATAGGGAATATGCTTGTATTTTATTGTTAATTAAAATAGGTACTTATTAGCTCTAGAAAACAAACATGAAATAGTTTAATCTACACTCACGACGTTAAGTTCCAAATATGAATCCAATCCAATATTGTATAAACACGTACTTTTTTTTCGTGGATAGGTAACATTAAAAAAAAACCGGCCAAGTGCGAGTCGGAGTCGCGCACGAAGGGTTCCGTACATTATTGCAAAAAACGGCAAAAAAATCACGTTTGTTGTATGAGAACCCCACTTAAATATTTATTTTATTCTGTTTTTAGTATTTTTTGTTATAGTGGCAACAGAAATACATCATGTGTGTCAAAATTTCTACTGTCTAGCTATCACGGTTCAGAAGATACAGCCTGGTGTCAGATAGACAAGACGGACCGCGGAGTCTTAGTAATAGGGTCCCGTTTTTACCCTTTGGGTACGGAACCCTAAAAAACTATTTCAGTGCAACTTTTCCTTAGATCTTAAACAACTGCAACATAAAATAACTTTTTAATTTTTATAGCACACTAACTTTTTAATTTATGGGCGCGTATTGGCTCATTCACTTAATTGACCACTTATTTTAACCGTTTCCACTTTTGTTTTATTTCGACTGTATGAGTGAAGATAAAATAGTGTATGCAACGGCATATAATTAGGTAATAAAACACTCTGCCATGATAAACCCACACTCGTGTTTTAATAACCCCTATTATATGACCGTTGCATAAACTACTATTAAAATATCTTCATCGGCGTCGAAGTTATAAGACATTAAAATGAATTAGAAAGAGGAGTCCAATAAAGACTTTGACGTCAAACTCTAATACACTTGTCATAGAAAATAGGGGTTATCGGGAGAGGGATGTGTCATGTTCGTGAACGGGCGCCGTCAGTTGGGATTGGTCATATCTTAGCTGCCTCCGCATGTTTTTAATTACCTATTTATTGTATTTTTAATTGTTTGTTTTACTCTAGACGCTTTTAAGTGCGTTTTTTTTTTTACATCGTTCTCACATATATGTATTTTTCCTACAAGATTATTGTAACCAAATACTTGTAAAACACATTTATGTTTTTTTAAAAGAGTAAGTTTGGAGTTTCTTGTCCGTTCTTCTCCATAACAAGCTACATTTCCGAATGGACGGTAGAATCAATTATTATTACATTTAATTTTTATTTTTGACGTTCGAAAGTGCCGCTTAATGGCCTAATTGAATAAAGAAATTTTGATTTTGATTTGATTTGATTTGATTTGAGGGCGATATATTTCTCAAAAATCGTTATATCTCGTCTGTTTTCGATCAATTCCGATTTCACTATTGATATCGCATTTATAATATTAGTTAGTAAATCTTACTAATATTATAAATGCGAAAGTTAGTTACTCAATCACGGCTGAACAGATCTGGATGAAATTTGGCACAGACATCGATTATCGACCCTTCATGATTGTTGAGCTAAGTGGTGCCAATCCATGCATCATGTTCGTGAATGGGCGCCATCAGTTGGGATTGGTCATAACTTAGCTGCCTCGGCCTGTTTTAATTACGTACTTATTGTATTTTTGAATTGTTTGTTTTGTTCTAAACGCTTTTACGTGCACTGATGGAAAAGAGTGTTCGTGGAGTTTCTGCCCGGTATAATGTTTACTTGGAATGATAAAACGCTTATCACGCGGGCGAAGCCGCGGGCAGAAGCTATGTAACAAATATTTTCAGCATGCATATTCCCTATCAATAATAAATTGTCCTAAGATTAACTAGGATTACAATAAAATATTGGTAACTTATATTTGAAATAAACACAATATCTTAAACGTTATGCTTTGTAAATATATATATTTATATAATTTTATGTAGTTTATGCATGAGCTCACAGCAATGACTAGCATAGAGGATGATGAGACAATTTGAAACTAACTATACTAAAATACAGGCTGCTGTTTTAACCTTTAAAGAATTATTTTCTTGGTACACCTTCAATTTCGCATTTATATACAGGGTGTAACGGAGATGGGTAGTCATATTTTAAAAACTGCTTCTGCCCATTGAATTGAACAACTTTCGTCAAGAAAGTCAAAAACTAAGGCTGAGTTTACACTTCCAAATTATCGTCGAATTAATGTGACCAATTGTCAAGCACGCGTTATCTGCTGTGATTGGCTGTTGCAAATTCATTCAACCAACCACAGCAGATAACGCGTGCTTGACAATTTGTCGCATTAATTCTGCGATAATTTAGAGGTGAGAAACTCGGCCTAAGCCATACTAAATACAAATAAACACAACACAAATGATACACAATAACACTTAAGACAAAGGACATACTGGTATTATTAATATTTTTTATTCCATACAAAGTTATCAATATTTTTTTACAAATTTCTCTTTTCCTTGAAGAAAATTAGTCTTTTCCATGGGCAGAAACAGTTTTCAAAATATAACGGCTCATTTCCGTTACACACTGTTTATTAATTCAAGAATAAGTGTAAGTACATACCTACAACGTTATATCTTCTATACATACAATCAATTCCTTATAAAGTTAAAACAACAGGCTGTGTCCAGACACCAACGCGCAAAAAAATCCATGGAAGCAGTACCTACATGTTTCTGGACATCCTAGTGTTGGAATTTTTCGTCGGTCTTTTAATATTTATTTATTTTAATCTGCATTTTTTTTACTCTATTAGATTTTGAATATTCTCCTTTGTTGGCTTGCCGACAAGGATAAAAAGTGCGGGCGGCGCGGCGCGTGTAGGTACTAGCCGGCGGTGTTGACCTCTATCGTGGACTTTAGGAAATTAGCTGATAGGTAGCGCTTTTGAATTATATTTTCATTGCTGCTTTTTGTGAAAAAAAAAAATTATATAAAAGATTTTTTATTTTTTTGGTATTTAAAGATTTTTTATTATTTTTCAAATATTTTCGAAAACCTACGAAAACTTCCAACACTAGGGGGTCTAGAATCATGTACCTACTGATTTTTTTTTTCGCGTCTGTGTCCGACACACCCTGTATACTTGACACGTTCTGACATCTTAATAAGCTACGCAACAGCAAATTTACAAATACAACTAACGCCTACGAATATTTAGAATGTTTTTTTTGTCGGCCACAAATTTTCCTAAGGGATTTCATCCATTTTTTTTCTGTTGTTACTGAGAAATTCTAAAAACCAAAGGGCCTGTTTCTGAATTGGAATGTCAAACACAACTTTTATGGCAAGTTTTGACATATTTTCAGGCTAAAGGAGACTTTGATAAATACTCAACTTTAAATTATTTATTCAGCTATCGGGGGTTTTAAATTACCCGACTCAATAGATGAATCCAGTACTTCAAGGTAGCGCTTAGGACCACTAAACCAAAGAGGCAGTCAGACCAATGGCCTGCAAACACTGGCAGATAGGACGGCAGAGTATTTTAAATGCATCCATTGAATTTAATAGTTATCCAATAGGAATAAGGTATACATTTCAATGCTCGGTGCTCCAGAGAAAACTGCGCCGAGGCCGATAACCGAATATTGAAATATATACCTTATTTCGATTGGAAAACTATTAAATTCAGTTGATAAATTTGAAATCATCTGGTGTTCCGTCTGCCAGTGTTCGCAAGCCACAAAGAGGCAATATACAAAAAAAAAAGTTGCAAGCACATAAGATATGTCAAAAAAAGAAAAAAAAACATTCGACATTTCAAATAATCCCTTTTAGCAGCCCGTTTAACCAATTTTGACTTCTATTGCGTTGAGTATATGACAAATGGCAGCTGTAATAAACAGTTGGTATTGGTAACATGTTTATGCTCATTATGCCATCCTTATTTTTACGGAATAGAACTAAAAATCGGTTAACCGGACAGAAAAAGTAAAAAAAAAATGTCTAACGTAACTTCAAAAGGTTTGTTTACACCACATTTGACCTATTTTGACCTCATATGCCTTGAAAACATAGTCATTGTCGACAATACCGAAGGAAATAGAGGACGAGGCCGGTGGCCAACACGCTGGTCTGACCTACCTAGAAACTACCTCCTCAAGCAAATACTAGCAGGTGGTGATGGCAACTTTGGTCAGAAGTCCATGGAGGTAGACTGACCGCGTAAAGGAGACCAGTGACCACGATCCTCAGTAACGAGCAGAGATCGGAATAGGTAGAGTATATTTACCAGAAGTTCGAGGAAGCAAGTAACACAGAGTTGATAATACCTAGTCTAAAAACCCGTCATCATACACATGACGGTTAAATCCCGGGATTTAAGAAATTGCAAAATAGTTAACAGGTTTGAAGAATTAATTTTGTATGTAAAACAAAGCTCTCCTTTTGAGCGCCAAGCGGTACCGAATGCGATGTGTCTCCCAGCGCCAAGCTATAAATGTATAACGAATATATAGTAAAAAGTAGTGATGTGGGTAATTGTAGTATCGATAAATATTACGAACATGTTTTTTTTTCATAAATGTACCAGAAAAATAGAATTAATGACATATTTCGATATCTCAATAAATAAAATAATGACAAATTTCGATATCTTGTTTTATTAACAATAGTTGTGATAAGAAAAAGCAGGATACACTACAGAAAATGACCAAACAGATACATAACTCAATTCAGCCATAAGAAGTTAGCTACATCCCTATTTTCTTTTGGCGTCATCTAGTTGTCTTCTTATCAAGACCCTTGCGCCCGTAGCACGTAAAATTTCATTTGTTACAAAGGATGGGTATGTTCAATTTTCTTAATTTTTTTTTTGTTTGTGTTTATGCTAAACACACATTAATATTATTATTATAGATTTTGCTTGGCCACGTTAAGCCGGGTATCCACTTAGGTTCGCCGTGGTTTGCGAACACTGTGTGCTCCGCGAACGTGAACGTGTACAGTGTACACACTTAGGCTGCAACATCAGTGCTCCTGTCCTGACAAACTGCGTTCCCCTTTGAGATCGCGCAAAAAACCGCTTCCCGAGCGCTCCGCCGTGCTCCGATCGTGCTCCAGTCGCGCTCCGCGATCACGACGTATCCATTATGTTTGGTTTGCGGAGCGGGCGCGTTCGCAAACCACGGCGAACCTAAGTGGATACCCGGCTTTACGCGCTTCGTTTCTGGATACGGCGTATCGCATTCAAATTAAGAACGCAATTTTTGGTATATTCTGTATTCTGAGATATGATTCTAATTTCAAATATAGGTACCTACTTACGCCAATCTAATTAGGTTATTGAACGAAAATATTTTATTTATTTTTTCATACCGTTAAGTAATTTACACTAACTCAAAATCTTCGTCTGATGTACTCTCGTATTTATCGGATTCAGTTTCCTAGTCCACACCTTGTAGGATTTTTAAGTTCTTCAGGACGTAATTCATTAGCTTCACTCATTATTTTTATATCGATATCAATCCATAACAGCGCTGCACTATCTCACACTGACCTTGAATCACTTACGTATATGACGTCACAGGTTGTCTTCTATTGATGTCCATGGCGCACGAGGCACCGATATCTATTAGTTTCGTAGTGACGGGATCTTTCAATATCGATATCAGTATAAACCAAAGTCCGGCTTAGTGTGTATTAAAAGATTTGAGTAAATATATGTGTAAGGGCTAGCAAAATTACGTACATTCTCCATAAGGATCGCATTTATTTCAAAACTCAACATTTTGATTCGAAATAAAAGTGTTTTTTTTAACTTTTGTGTATATCGACACTTTAGAAACTTAATCAAGTAACCACAGCACTAGGCATCTTCCTATAAAGACTACGGCGCCTGGGACACAGCAAAAAAATTGGCTGCTATTATTTTTCTGTTTTTTATATAAACAAAGACCACTATTGAAATAAAACATTTAGTTTAGGGTTTTAGGCAATAGTAGCAATACGCACAAAGCATTTGTTCATGTATTTTAATGTAATAAACGATAAGATTATATATTGTCTTCTAATAAAGACGTGGTGTGGGGGGCACGGAAACGGTTGTCTTCTATAGAAGACCGTGGCGCTCAAAAGGTTAATTTAACAAATTTAGTACGAAACTCTCAAAACATAATTTAAGATTCTTCAATATAATAATTTAGTTCAAATGTATTCAAAGCTGTGAATGTGGTCGCTTACAATGGGCCTCATCAGAAAGCTTACAGCCACTCAAAGGGCAATGGAGAGGGCTATGCTCGGCGTTTCCTTGCGTGATCGAATCAGAAATGTAGAGATCCGCAAGAGAACCAGGGTTACCGACATAGCCCGAAGAATTGCCAAATATAAGAGGCAATGGGCAGAGCACATTGCTCGCAGAACGGATGGCCGATGGGGCAGAAAGGTTCTGGAATGGCGACCGCGAACCGGAAGACGTTGCGTTGGAAGGCCTCCCAACAGGTGGGCCGATGACCTGGTGAAGGTTGCAGGGATCCGCTGGTTGCGAGACGCACGGGACCGGTCAATGTGGCGACGCTTAGGGGAGGCCTATGTCCAGCAGTGGACGTCTTTCGGCTGATATAAGTAAAGCGCAATAAGTAAATTGCAATTTCTTAAATCCTTGGATTTAACCGTCATGTGTACGTCTTTTAGAGGAGGTATTATCAACTCTGAGTAATACTTCCTAGAACTCTAGGTAAATATAATCTATCTATTCCAATCTCTGGCAATGAGGGACCGAGTGAAGAAAAGAAGAGATTTCAAGTGGATTATAGTTAACTTTAACTTGTGGCCGACCTTACAACGCATATTAAAAGCTACAATAAAACAGACACAAATACAAAGGCACCTCACTATTAATAAATGCACTTCTTATTGCTGATTATATATACTTTATATTTATAATTTATATAATTATAACAGATCATAATCTTGTGGGAAAAGTCCGGTAAGTATTCACGACAGATTAAAAGTGTTTTTTACTGTTCACTACTAAACTACTGAATTGATTTTGATGAAATCTATAAAGAGATCCTAGTTCTTACAAATATTATGAAAGTCTGTCCCCTCTCACAGATAGGTGGCCTGTGTGTCCCAGCAGTGGGAACATTAAAAGGATGATGATGATAGTTTGTATGTCTGTTAGCCAAACACGCCTAAACGGCTTTACGAGTTTGGTTAAATTTGAAACACTGGTAGTCCATGCCCCAGACATAATATACTATTTATTTCGGTAGTAGGCTCCCGTACGGTAATTTTCGACTTTCAGGCGGGTGATACCACTAGCTCGTATTTAGATATACATGTCCTGTAGAATAAATATGTTACATTTCATTCAAGTTTTTGTAAGAATTTTTCGTATTATTAAATTCTTACCGGACTTCACCCATTACAAATTCATACTACACAACAGACAAGCAGAAATAAGCGAAGTCACAGACAAAAGCTAGTAAAATTAACATCGACAATAAGATCATAAGATAATGGCCCTTATACAAAGGTTTTAAAGTACAAAATTGTGCGATACATATACAGAGTTAATTGTAAATTGGACGTTTTTGAAAACAAAGGATGAGAATAAGGTCTGTTTTACAGCCTCCAGACAGGCACTATACCGCAGATAAATTTACTTAAGTATGAAATTATCTGGCAGATAAATTCATTGAAGCTTGCCAGAGGTGGTAAAACAGGCCTTAATTAAATGATTTTAATTAAAACTACCAGGAACAAATGTTATTTAGAAAGGTCGATTCAATTATTACAACCAATTAAATATACAGGATAATGTTTTAAAAATATAGGCTGTTGATTTAGTCATCTGCAATTCTGCTGTAAGAGGTGATACTGCCAATCAAAGAATCTTTACGAAGGCAAATTGTTGAGAGAGTTGCGTAACATACATCGATCCCCTGAATTTTCAGTTACAGGTCCCGTATTCCTCAAATTATTTATTTTCATAATGCATGTTAAAAAAGGTATTAGTGTGGAACATGGATTAAAATCTAAGGCAGATCCATTTTGCCTGTTATATGCTGTAATTGTTCTAGGGAGATATTATTTTATTGTATCTCTATTTCCACAAAAATCTACAACATGAGCGAAAATTGTTAGTATTAAAGTAAGCATATGGCTAAACCGACAGCATTTTTACAAAAAGGTACAAATATTGTTCATGTATTGTAAATCGTTACCTAAGTCAAAAAGGGTAATAAAGGACTCGTTTAAAAGTCGAAAGGTTAAGAAAATATTATACACTATTAACTTTATTTAATAAGTTGTTATAAATCGCGACTCTGTTCGTATAAAGCCTACCTTACATAATGACTGGCATAAATCTAGTCTGGTATAAAGTATAGATTTCGATTTTAAGTCATTGTTTTTGTATAAAGTCTAAGCTTTCGATTAACTTTAATGAACAAGTTACGTTTACAGGGCGAGAAAAAAGAACAGTAACATTGATTCATATTTTCGCATAAAGGAACAACAAACTATATTCAAGACCGACTTTTTGTGAAAACCACATTATTCGAAATTGACTAATTCAAAACAGAATTGAATACAAAAAATACTTTATTCGAAATAGAATTTATTCAAAATTGACTTTATTCGAAACGAACTTTATGCGAAACCCACTTTATGCGAAAGTTAAGTCTTTATACAAAAACATAATTTGCGCTAGTTACAGAAAGGTATACATTAGCCTAGCTATTTACATTATAAGGGCGGTGGTTCACGGATGCCGTCGCTGTGTCTCGTGCGACCCGCCAATTCCAGGATTGCCTTAGCTTCTGGGTTCACGTCTAGGACACTTACGTCACGTTCATCCTGGAAAAGAGTTTCATTTTATAGGTTTCTGAAAGTTTTTACACTGTCTGAAATGCTCATCAAAAATATTAAACAATATATACGTTCTCCTACTAAAATAATGGGAGTACTAAAAACTAAATGTTTCTTTTATAATATAGGATCGCGCTTGACCACTATCTATCTCTTATTTTAATTTCCAACAATTAACTACATTTTAACTCTATAACAATGACTACTGATTTCTACTAGATAATTTTACAAAACAATTCTATAAAGTCAAAAGAGTTTAGTAAAACTGTTACCCGACTGCATTTTTTTACCCTGTTATCGGGTCCATAATAACGATTGACACCTTATTCATCAAAATCGGATGAATAGTTTAGGCGTTACGGAGGAACATACGTAAATACAAACATACATACATATATAGACTGCTAAAATCGTAACCCTTCCTTTCGGCTTCGCCGTAGTGGAGTAATAATATTGCCTCCTAACTTCAATATATTTTACAACTTCAACTTTTCTGACGTAACAGCGTAACTTTCTTACTACGTAATGTGACTTACTGACTTTCAATTCTAATATTCTGACGTCACAGCGCAACTTTCTAACTACGTAATGTCCTTACTGACTTTCAATTCTAATATTCTGACGTCACAGCGTAGCTTGCTAACTACGTAATGTCACTTACTGACTTACAATTCTAATATTCTGACTTCACAGCGTTACTTTCTGACTACGTTATATCACAAACTGACTTACAATTCAAACATTCTGACGCCACAGCGTAATTTGCTAACTACGTAATGTCACTGACTTACAATTATAATATTCTGACGTCACAGCGTAACTTTCTTACTACGTAATGTGACTTACTGAATTTCAATTCTAATATTCTGACGTCACAGCGTAACTTGCTAACTACGTAATGTCAATTACTGACTTACAATTCAAATATTCTGACGTCACAGCGTTACTTTCTGACTTCAAGTTCTAATTATCTGACTGCACAGTCTAACTCTTTTATGTTATTAATCAAAACCAACGCTTTCCGAAGTCTTCTTGACTTACTGAATTTCAATTCTAATATTCTGACGTCACAGCGTTACTTTCTGACTTCAAATTCTAATTATCTGACTGCACAGTCTAACTCTTTAATGTTTTTAATCAAAACCAACGCTTTCCGAAGTCTTCCTTCCTAACAATTCTAGGAAATGTCGGTCCGTTTTGTGCGCTTCTAGTATGCTTGTTTTACTGCTAGTCGATTTGTTACTTTTTTCTTCATCCTGTTTAGGGAAAAGGATTGGTTAACATAGGAATTGGGATGCCCTACCTAGTAGGGTAGGGCCTATTATAACTAGGATTTAACTTGAGCTCAGAATTGTAGAGATTATCTATTCATCCTGTTTAGGGAAAAGTTTTGTTTATCATAGGAATTGGGATGCCCTGGCTAGTAGAGTAGGGTAGGGTAAGACCTACCAGAACTAGGATTAAACTTGAGGTCAGAATTGTAGATATTTTCAACTCAATTTTGTAAGATATAAAGTTTAAAATCCAACGTAACCAATGTTTATTTAAGACCTTTTTAGGGTTCCGTACTCGACGGGTCCAAACGGAGCCCCATTGCTGTCCCTCACGAGTCCGTCTGTCTGACCGTCGTCTGTCACACAGGTTTTACAACGGTTGAAGCTACAGTCTTAAAATTTTCACAGTACAAGCATCTTGTTGACCCAAAGCCATACAAATTGTCAAAAAATATTTTAATTTTTTAAGGCATACAGATAAAGGTGGGCCCGAACAAAAAACGTTGCTGAGTAGATAAATACTGTATGTCAATGTTTTTTTAAATATTAAACAAAGGAATGAGAAGCCATCAAAGTCAGCTTTTTTACAAAGTGTATACTTTGAAATACCCTCATTATTCTTGTTACAACCAACTTGTTTTTGCGGTTTGGTACGGAACTCTAAATGTGCGAAGTCCGAAACGCCTTGGCCGGTTTTTTTATTACGAATGGTCACTCAAAAATCAATTGCTAATATGTGTTGTGAATGTGAATAATAATTCTGAATTCAAGTATATATTAGGATTGAGGGATACATTCCTAGTTAGGGATATAGGAATAAAAGCACATAATTGGACCGATAATAATTGGTTAGATAAGTCAGGAAAACAAAAAAATGTTCACGCTCCTATGTAAAAACAGAACTTTCTCACTCAAATAAAAAATCGAAAGAAGTGTGGCTGAATCTCATCGATGTGATCCGATGTTCTTTAGTTAGTAAATGAACTAAAGTCTTTGCGGGTGGGTGTTGTTTACGAGCTGACATATCTGTCTACCCTCTTCCTCACTCGTTTTATACGCACGATGCCGCTACCACCAGAACTCGTCTCACTAGTTCTAGTTCTCGTGATCATGGCGCTTGTAACGGTGTCGAAATATCGAGCTCTCAACCAACATCAAAATATAAATGGTAAATATCCCGAAACAAATATTGAAACGAAAGTACTCGTTAAGCTAACACATAGTGATGCAAGCTTATTATGACCTTCTGATCACGATTATAAAGGGTTTTCCAATTGGCGCGGGTAGATTTTGGCGGCCCGTGGCGGCCATTTTGTTTTGGTGAACTCTATCAAATCTTTTGTCTATTATTCCGTTACTTATGCCAAATCACCATGGCAAGTAACACGATTGAACAGCACATTCAAATGATAAAACTTCTGCATGAGCTATTTGAGGGTACCTATCTCTCGTAGGAGTGATGTGAATTGGCCACCAAGGTCATGCGATTTGACCCCGCTAGAATATTTCTTGTGGGGTTTCTTGAACTCGCAGGTATGCAAACAAACCACAATCGACCGATGCCCTAAAGGTGAACATAACACAGGCCATTGCTCAAATTCAGCCCGATCTATGCAGAAGAGTCATAGAAAATTGGACCACTCGGATCCGTGCCACTGTAAATAGCCGAGGCGGGCATTTGAACGATGTCGTATTCCACACTTAATGGCACAAGTGGGCCTTTCAAATAAAAAAAAGAATTTTGTTGTTTGTCGTGGTGGCCCAGTGGCTAAGACCTCGCCTGTCGTGCTTGAGGTCGTGGGTTCAAATCCGGGCAAGTACCAATGTGACTTTTTCAAATTCATATGTACTTTCTAAGTTTATCTTGGACATCGCAGGCAACGGTGAAGGAAAACATCGTGAGGAAACCTGGACTTATATAGTTAGTGTCAGTCTGAAATAGCCAAGTCAGAGGCCAGTAAGGTTCCCAGAGGTGACTTAATTAACTCTGACACCAGAGGTGGCCAGATCTCACACGAAAAGAAGAAGAAGATTTCTACATCTACCCGCCTTTATTGAAAACCCCTTTAAATATTACAATATTCTCGACCAGAAAGTCCCGGAACCCGAGAAATTAAATTCATAAAAAATCCTGGTACATGAAACACGATAAGGCCTGGAACCAAAACTCTAGTTCTATAATAACGTCCACTCACCGAATCCTTCTCCGACAGCGGCTTGTCCCCGACGCCCCACAGCTCCAGACTCTTGATGCGGAAGTGCGGCTCCTTGCTGAGGCGCCTGTACCCGCGGAACGTGCTGCACGACTCCGCGCAGGAGCCCTGCCCGAACGGGTCCCCGTCGATCCAGATGCCGCCGAAGTTGAACTGCCCGCCCATTATCTGAGGGAGGAAGGAGGCGGGTGTTAGATTACTTTTATATACACATACTAGCTTCTACCAGTGGCTTCGCCCGCGTGACAAATGTTTATTTTTATACCAAGGGAACATTATATCGGGACAACGAACATTATTGAAATGTTTGTATGCTATTCGAATTTATAATATTAGTATACGATTATAAAGAGGAAATGAGAGAGGATGAATGAAAGGCGGCTAACGAAATGTATTTACAAGGCAGACGTGAATGGAAACGCCGGGAGAGGACGCCCTAGAAAGACATACATAGACCTGATAGGTGATGTTCTTCAGAAAGGCCAGGTGCGCAGTACTCATAACCGGCGTGTGTGTATGACTAGATGCATGAATGTGAGTGAAGCAAAAGAAGTATGTAAGGATCGTAGCAGGTGGCGTTCTGTAGTTTCTGCCTACCCCCATGGGAAAAAGGCGTGAGTTTATGTATGTATAAAGAGGAAATTACTAAAATCTTTTATACATACAAACATAGTATGTATAAAAGTTTGATTGTTTGTTTGTAATGGATAAACTCAAATACTACTTAATCGATTTTGAAAATTCATTCACCTATAGAAAGCTACATTATTCCTTAGTGACACGATTTCGGGACAGCCCATGATCCCGAAAACGAGTCCTGTGGGTGGGCTACGGGAGCAAAGCCGCGGGGAAAGGAAGAAAAAAAAAAGCAGACTGATTAAGAGCGCGGCGAACCATGAATTGTCCATACAAACGTAATACCAAAATCTTTTGTAATTTTAGCATATTTCCACAATATTATGATGATATTCGGATTAAGACAGTATTTATCTAGGTTCCTACGTCTTCTTTTTTTCTAAATACTCACCTAAAATGAAGTTTTAGCGAATTCCATTTTGTATATTTTTACAGCGTAAATGACATGTTTTCTTTTTGATATTTCTGTATTATAAAATACAATATCTTTATTAATATCGTACCAGGAACATAGCTCATATTATCAAATTACAAATAATAGTTTTTTATTTTTAAACATTAAGTTTTCATTCATAATTTTTGGTATTACGGAACACATCAAATTAATCACACATTTCCAATAGCTAGTATTGCTGTCGTGTCAAGCAAATGTCAACGTGTGCGTGGTCGCACTGCTCACGGTTGTGTATCGTTCGTACGGCGTGGGGTTTGTTCGGGGCACTTCGGGTGTGCTTCGGGTGTGTTTTACTGTTTTTTGTTCTTTGGATTGTTTGTTGTCATTATTAGACGATTACTTCACTATGCTTTATGTGCGCGTTTATTTATTTTCTAAATTGTATTATTTTAATATTTTTGACACTATTGACTTATGCTATGAACTTGGATTTAGATATGCCTTGTGATTTGAACTTTGGTATTGAGTAATCTACTTTTTTGAAAACTGCGTTGTTTACGGACTTTGTTATTATTTACTATATGGTTCGGTTGCCGACATGGTCTCCGAACGTTGGGATGTTTCTCACAGGAAGTACCTATTTCCCAATGACATAATACAATAAGGTAAATTAATAGGTACCTTAGTTTATCTATACTAATATTATCAAGCTGAAGAGTTTGTTTGTTTGTTTGAACGCACTAATCTCAGGAACTACTGGTCGGAGTTGAAAAATATTTTTGTGTTGGATAGTCCATTTATTGAGGAAGGCTACAACCAGTAGGAGCGGCGCATAAATGAAAAATGTTGTAAAAACGGGAAAAATATTCCTTTTTGAGAGCTTCCGTTGCGTGCGTTGCGTACGATCATGTATTTAGTATAGAGTAGGTATGTAGATAGGGTAGGGTAGGGCAGGGTAGGTAGGTAGGTAGGTAGATTGACGGGAGCGAAGCCGCGGTGGACAGCTAGTTTTGTATAAATCAGTATTTACCCACCTACCTATCCATCAACTTACGAAGCTTTATTTTTAGGGTTCCGTACCCAAAGGGTAAAAACGGGACCCTATTACTAAGACTCCGCGGTCCGTCTGTCTGTCTGTCTGTCACCAGGCTGTATCACAAGAACCGTGATAGTTAGAGAGTTGAAATTTTCACAGATGATGTATTTCTGTTGCCGCTATACAACAAATACTAAAAATATAATAAAATAAATATTTAAGGGGGCTCCCATACAAAAAACATGATTTTTATGCCGTTTTTTGCTATAATGGTACGGAACCCTTCGTGCGCGAGTCCGAATTGCACTTGGCCGGTTTTTTTCGTTTGTTTATTCATGTTATGAGACAAAGCGGGCATAGGTCATGATCTCAAGGACACCGCTAAGACTTACCTACATTGCTCCTCTATACTTACTGTGACGTTAGTTCGGCCAGTTCGGCTCACCCAGGGTAGGGTGACCATGCGATTGGACTTGCATGCACAAGCGCGTTTTTATAACCTCGGTCCAGATTTTGCTGGACTTTTTTGTAAAATTCCTGTTACAAAAAACTAAAAATCCAAATTCGTTCTAGTTTATTTAATTATTCTGGGATTTTTATCTGGACTTCGGTGACCCTTACCCTGGAGAGGTTCTAATAGACTTTGATAACTGGCTGGCTAATCGACCTTATAATAAACTGCAAAAATATTTACAGAGCCACGACGATCAAGGGAAAAACGACTTTGGCCATCAGTTTTCATAAAGAAACACTAGAAAGAAAGAAAATAAGCGTGTTTAGTGTTGATCTTTGACACTATGTTTTCTGATTACTATTATTGTATTTTTTGTTTTTCGTTCAGTCGATAATATAATTATGGTCACCCTATACGACTTTATCAAGTTTCGATTTATATTTTTTAAACATATGAATGATGATATTTTTTTATTCAAGATCCTTGTTTTTATTTTTAACTAGAGGACGCCTCGCTGTTTCACCCGCGTAGTTCCCGTTCCCGTGGGAAGATCTATCCCCGGGTGACATAGGCTACTTTTTATCCCTGTAGATAAAAAGCCTATGTCACCCGGGGATAGAGTAGCTTCCCAACGGTGAAAGAATTTTTGAAATCGGTCCAGTAGTTTTGGAGCCTATTCGGTACAAACCAACAAACAATCAAACAAAAAATCTTTCCTGTTTATAATATTGGTATAGATATTCTTAGCTCAGAGCGCTTTTATTTATCTGTACCTACTTATATGCGTAAATAGGCATACATTATTGGAATATTTGTCTTTTACTAATACTTTGCCTAAGTAACACTTGTAATATATTTCTTATTTATTATAACAACACATATTTGAGGTTTAGTAAAAGGAATACCTACATAAATAAGACAAAAGAACGCGCGCGCCGTTCGCGTCGGCCGGCTTTCGAGTCGATAGGATGATTAGGTAGCGATATCTATCTGCTCACACACACACACACACACACACACACACACACACACGGCTACGCATGGCGCACCGCGTGTGCGTGCAATCAGAGATAGCAATACTCCGAACGAATTTTTCGCTCGCCTCGAATTGCATTTGCGAGCTTTGTTCGCCGCGCCCTTAAGAAGCGAACTTATATGACGTAAACAAGAAGAAAATCATGCTGTGCAGTCGGCGGATACATATTGAGACCAGATGTATCCTCCGACTGCATGATTTTCTTCTTGTTTACGCTTCTTTTAGTTCTCTTAAGCAGTCGGGCTCTTTCATTTTTAAATTAGATCGTTCATTTATAATTTGTTTGCAAGGGTTGGTATAACAATTAAAATTTATAATTATTATACTCACATGCCATTCGGCAGCGTCTTAGTATGATGAAGAATCCAGTAATTGGGTAACGCGACACCGTCTGCTAGACTGGTGTCAGATATCCTGTCAAAGATCCACAAAGAACCAACAGCTTAACGTGCTCTCTGAAGCACAGAGGAATCTCGCAACATAAAGATGTTCACCCATCCACGGACCGGCCTCGGCAAGCGCTGCTTAACCTTGAGGATTAACCCGTGCGGTAATTACACGTTGTGGCCAACAGCTTAACGTACTTCCCGAAGCACGCAGGAATTTCGCTATGTAAAGATGATCACCCATCCACGGTCCAACCTCAGCAAGCGTTGCTTAACCTTTTAGATCTCATACTCACCATGCCATTCGGCAGCGTCTTAGTATGATGATTGATATACTGGAAATGTTTATTAAAGTTGGAAGCCGGGTACACCCTCATCTTGGGCGCCAGAGTGAAGAGGAACGAGTCGTCAGTGCCCACGAAGTTGGGGCCGAAGGACCAGGAGACGGACGCGTAGCCTCCGAAGATGTAGCCCGCGTTGTCCTCGATGATGAGGACGGAGGGGCCTTGGTCCTGGATGCGGCCTGGAAAGAGGAACTTTGTTTTAAATTTACAAGCTTTTGTTTAACCTGCCCTGAAAGTTAATGTGTGTGTAAAATCTTGTAAATGAATTTTAAAACAGTTGTCTCAACCGATTGAGCTGACATATAGTTTCGATGATAATACACGGCATCTTAGCTTATAAGACGCTTGTTTGTAAAAAGACTTTTTAATAAACAAATTATTATTTTTTATTGTCACGGAACAGAAAAAAACAGTGGAAGTGCAATGCAGCAAAATTACTATGGGAACCGGTGTCGCCCAACTCACAAATAAACTGTTAATCATATAATACACTACAAATAAACCGATCGTTTGATGTGTCGTTTTAATTTTAGTCGTTTAAACATAAGTCACATATCCTACATCTGGAAAGAAATCTTCATACTCTTTAAATAATATTTATTTTACGTTAGTGCAGAAAGTATTTACGACGTTTTGTAGTCTAAAGTCAAACTAGATTCCATTGCCAAGTAAATTCCGCTACCCATAGATGGCGGTATTCTCAGTGGTTGCAATTATAAACTTTATTGCGTTTAACGTAAGGTTGACATTCGTGTCATAAATCGATATCTACCGCTACTCGACCATGGAAGTAACATTACATTTTTAATTTCATTATCGATATCTATAGAATATAGATACCTACCCGATTTCTTAATTCATAAAAATAAACCTTGTTTGGAGTTTAGTAAAACTGTAGGATGAATGGCATAGTATTATTTAAACATAAAATATTATATGTATAAAAATCTATAACTGTTCGTTAGTCTCGCTAAAACTCAAAAACGGCTTAATAAATCAGAGCATATCGTGATTGATTTGGATGGCATCCAATTAGCTCTACCCGTTGCATCTATCAATTTCTCTTAGTGATCATCAGAAGGATGTTTCATTTAGTGATTTCAAGAAATTGCTGCATAAACAATCAGTGTAATAATTATTATGCACGCAATACAGCATACTTCCATTTTTTTTGGAAATAGTTAATCCACCTAATATAAAAGAAAATATAGGCTCCTATTTTATTTTATCGAAATCTATCTATAAAATAAATACCCGACCCGACTACATCCCTAATTGAGTAGCGAAGAACTTTCGAGAACGAAATAGAGAAAACATTCAATCTATACCAATATTATAAAGAGGAAAGATTTTTTTGTTTGTTTGTACCGAATAGGCTCCAAAACTACTGGACCGATTTCAAAAATTCTTTCACCGTTGGGAAACTACTCTATCCCCGGGTGACATAGGCTACTTTTTATCCCTGTATTCCCACGGGAACGAGAACTACGCGGGTGAAACCGCGAGGCGTCCTCTAGTCCAAAATAAACTTTATTTGAATCGCGTAAGGTTGAATTTAAATAGACGTTTTATTAAATTATTAGTAAATTGAAATTTACTAAGATTTTATTAGAAAACAAATGAAATCTTTATTACCGATGATACGAAACACCTCCATTTTTAAGATTCATTCTCCTACTATCATTTTTGCACTCCAAAATGGAATAAAAACGGCATAGTTACAGAAAAATTAATTAGTCGCGAGACTAGCAACTCGACGTGATGTTAGAATACGACTGGAATCAACTTGCGTGCATGCTTGCGTGGAAGCGCCTACTAGTGACATGCGTGCCACGCCTGCTTTGCATTTCCACTGTTTTTCTGTTCCGTGTTTATTGTACACTAAAACAAAAAATCTTCATCTTTTCGATTTCACGGTACATTCAATTAAATTGTTGAGGCCCAGTAGGTGGCCACGCTTATTGCAACATAAGACACAGGTACAAGTCACTGTACAGGTCATGCAGGGTGCAATTGAATGAATTGCTAGAACACTCCAGCAAGTAGGACGTAGTCTATACAGGGGCACCACACTAGCACCGGGTGTTCGACTATTCAATAATCCCCCATTTTGCCAAATTATATTAACAGCAGCCTTACGACTGTCTACCCGGAGTTGTCGGGAAACGGATTCCTGGACCTTTTTTTCTATCTCGCATGCGATTGGGATAATCTAACAAATAAACTTCATGTACAAAGGCGAAGTTAACTCAAAGTTGCACATGCGAAATGCAATAAAGATTTAAATTTGAGTTGAATTTTGTCCTGGCAAACCTTTAAAGTGATAGATACACATCACAATAGAAGGTAACGTCTAGTATAAAATATGAAGTAAATTAGACATTTTTTTTTATAGTTTTGACAGTTGTTGGTAAAATATTCAGAGAGGACAATGCAGGTTATTAGGATAAATCATTATTTTTGAAAAATTCAATATATTATGTGAGCACCTAGGCAACCTCAAAATACAATAATTAATTAATAATGCCCATCGCTTATTGGGCCGCGTAGTGAAAAATTATTTTCAAGATTTTGAAAAGATACGTCTCGCGAATGGTTCGCTTGACAAAAATAAGATGTAGATGTACCAAAGCCTACATTAATATTACAAGAAAAATTTAAAAATTTAAAATACCCCCCGACACATTTATCTTGCGAAAACATCCCGATTCAAACAGTAAAACGCCCATAACTTTTGGCTAAACCGATTTTATTCAAACATAGCTAAGAACACTCTCGACACAATCACCTTTCAAACAAAAAAAACTAAATCAAAATCGGTTCATCCGTTGAGGCGCTATGATGCCACAGACAGACACACAGATACACAGCAACACACGTCAAACTTATAACACCCCTCTTTTTCCGTCGGGGGTTAAAAACAGGCCGAGGCAGCCAAGTTGTGACCAATCCCAACGTATGGCGCCCGTTCACGAACATGACGCCTGGATTGGCACCACTCAACTCAGCAATCATGAACATTCAAGTCAACGAACGACATAATAGATACTTACAGTAAATGGTAGATTTACAGTTGGTACATAGTACTCATATTTATGTGCTGCGTATAAGATTTAGTCTACAGTTTACATACCCGTCATAGTAGAGAACGACTCTCCGTGTATGTGCGAAGAGAAAAGGAATCTCCACTTCTCCTGGTGCTTCTTGGGAATGTGATTGTTCAGCCACACTATGTGCGAGAGGTCGATGAATGCTGGGTAGTCGGGCATCGCATCTAGACCTGGGGAAGAGAATTTAAGTACATTTTAACATTTAATTTTTGTTTTATCTGTCAGCAATAGAGGATAATGTTGAATGAGATCGACAAGTTTTTCAAACATTATCAAGTTTTTCATCGTTTTTTTACCAGCTCAAAAGCGAGGATATTTAAAAAATAAGAATGGATTTCTTGTATGCCTCTAGTAGTCTAAACAGATTTACTTAGGCCCAATTTTTCGATGCATACTCAACCAATGGTTAAATATGGTAACCATGCAATGGTTTCAAAAACTTAACTCAGAGTTAGTAGCTAACACGAGGTTAAATTGACAATATTGTATGACAAACTGGCAATTTAACCTCTTGTTAGCAACTAAGTCTTAGTTAAGTTTTCCTTGCGAGTGGGCCTTATAGATTTCCAAAAATTCGAAGACATGTAACATCCATCAACCCGCACTGGATTCGCGTGGTGTATAACAGCCCATTCCCTCTCACAGAGAGGAGGCCTGTATCCCAGCAGTGGGAACAATTAAAAGGCTGATGATGATGATTAAGAAAGAAGAAGAGCCATAAGGGAAACCCAAATTTGTTCGTCTCAATAGTCTAGCCCAGGGATGGCGAACCTCTGGCACGCGTGCCTGTGGTGGCACAAGACAAAATATTTTGGTCACGCTAAAATGAGTTTATTTAGAATCTAAGTAATTTGCAACAGCAGAAATGACACCACCTCCTACTTTTAATTAAATACAACATAAAACTGTAAATGAATTTCTGGGTGCAAATAAAGTATTGATTAATGCATAGTATTTAGAGTTTTATTTTTGTCAATTAAGACAGTCAAAATTTTTTGGTGGCACTTCATTGCCACATAAAAAAAAAAAAATTGAATGGCACGTTTTCTAATAAAGGTTCGCCATCCCTGGTCTAGCCTATATTCTAACCTAAAGGCATGGGCAGCAGAGCCGGCTCGGGGCGCGCTACTGCTCCAGGACTCTCCTCAGCAGACTTGTTGATGCCGTACAGATTCACGAACACCGCCTCCGCCATCTGCTGTAGGAGGACGTTGGATTGTAGCCTGGAATGCAAACACATTGAGTTAGACTTCATTCTCGGTACGGATGTCATTGGGATATTGGGTATTTGAGTGGCATAGCAATCACAATTACGTGAGGGGCAATTCCAGTATTCTGAAGTAACTTTCGCGTTCTAATCTATCAAAACACATAAAAAATATACGGAAATTAGAGTATTTCCTTCCTTAAGACAATTATTGGGGCCGAGATGAGATTGTGACGTGAATTAGACTGATTTGTAGGGATGGATCATCTATGGAATACCAGAGACATTGCAGCTTTTCCAAAGACCCGCTTTTGGGAAGAGAATCTTCAAAAGACCGAGGATGCTTACCAGACCAAAACCAGCCTGGATCTTCCTTAAGATATTAGTTCCAGAAACTTAGCAACGCCTTTAAGGACACATCCCTGCAGTCTGTAAGAGAAGTTGCATTCTAAATCTGACTCACCACTTATTAAGCTGTTTAGCAGTGCAGGCGTTGATAGTGACGTCGGTAGGCCTCCACGTTGGCCGCTATCGCTTCGCCGAGAGCTTGCACGTGCGACGTTCGACCCTTGAACCCCTTTGCGAGCCCACGTCTTGGCGAGATGATATACAGTGACAAATAAGCATACTGTTTCGCTCAGTATTAAATACTTGCTCGAAGGACAAGCGTTGATTGGTGAGCTATATGGTTTATTGTTAGGTTGCTTGAAGTGATACGACTTGCTCGATTCAATACTCCTGTACTCTTCATTAATACAGTTACAGATTAAAGTGGTGGCTCATCGAGCTCACCAGGGCAAGAGAGAGGTTGAAGTCTCTTTACAAGAGACTAGAAATACAACAGACGAACCAAAAATAATATAAACTTTGTGTTGTCATAAACACATACCACCAGACGACAAAGCCCTTTCTTTGTCTATTACAGTACCAGAGGCATAGAAGCTTTTTTTAATCCCCCATTTACCAACAATACAAACCTGATAGCTGATAGCGGGTAGCATCAAAACAAACCTGATCTTTCGAAAAATACAATATGTAGGTGTGTGGGATTCTTCCTTCATCAAAACCTTGGGATCCTCTTTAAGCCACCAGGGTCGGAACTTTACTTAGCAACGCCTATTATGACGATTTTTGAGGCGGCTATGATTGTGGTTGACTGAGACTGGGTTGTGAAGTTCCAATAGACAGTCGTGCCATGCAAATTACTGCTACTCAGCTACATCCGGTTTGAATGGTAGCCGACCCTTGGAACAGGTTACGCAGATGATGATGATGGTGATGCCCTACCAGTGATTAAGCGGGTTGGCGATACAGGCGTTGTTGGTGACGTCGGCAACGCCTCCACGCTGGCTACTATCTCCTCGCCGAAACACTGCATGTGCGAGGTGTGTCCCTTGAAACCTTTGCTGACCCACGTCTTTGCTCCATAATATTTAGAGACAAACCAGCTTATCACCAAATGACATGGTACCATAGACTATTTAAATATCAGAGGCAAAGCAGCTGCCCTAAAACCCTCCATTTTTAGCTTTAAAACAGACCTGGTATTTGGAAAAAATACATTGATGTACGGGATTCTTACCTCTCCAAAACCACCTTGGATCCTCTTTAAAATAACCAGCTCCAAAAGACCCTTATGCAAAAATTCATCCCTGGGGAGTGTGTAAAGCAGTCTTCCTTAACCCTGTTTTCTTCCTACCTTGGCCTACAAAAGACGCCCGGCCTTTGAAAAAGACCGAGTAGTGTGGAATTCTTACCTCAGAAGGCCTTCTAGAACAGAAGTCTGTAAAGGGATCTCCCTTCATCCTACTTACCATTTATTAAGCTGGTTGGCTGTGCAGGCGTTGATAGTGACGTCGGCGTCGCCCTCCACGCTGGCCGCTATCGCCTCGCCGAGAGCTTGCACGTGCGACGCACGTCCTTTGAATCCCTTTGCGATCCACGTCTTGGCGCGCGGAGAGTTTGACGCTTTTAGCACTTTGATGTACGTTGAGGCTATGCTTTCGCAGTACTGTGAACAATAGGATATGTATTACATCACAGAGAAATAAAATTTAAGTAATTATTGAATCCCAAAAAACGCGCTGATCAATAAATTTCTAATAGGGTAGTTGTCAAAAAATATATATTTAGTCCGTCAGTTAGATAACCTAAAAATATTGGACACTTATTTTTCTTTTGCCACGTAAACATAAAATTACGACGATACAGTGCGTTGAAATATCGTGTGACATCACGATGTGCTACACTTTATAGCGACAAATTGACGTCACAAGCCCCTCCTCCTGAACTTTGATGCGTTTTATCTTTGTTAATTTTTTGTGATGGCTATCAGGAAACAGAGTCCGCTTTTCGCGTACGCAAAATACGCGCTTGGTCGTGGAGTTGCGGAAACAGCCCGTCGAAACTAAACTAAACAGAGTCCGCTGAATCACTCCACTTTTAATGCAGTGGAAGTCCACTGAATTAAAATTCACCCTGTACAGCTACAGTACAGCAAATCATGACATACCTCTCTTAACAGCTGGTAGGGCAGCTCTATAGAATCATTGTAGACCATGCCCAGACTATTGTACGCCATCTTCATCCGCTCTTCTGTAGTGCCTGCAACAGAAAATATAATGTTAACTTTACAAATACGTTCAATTCGCCAAGTTCTCGTTCTATGACTTTTTTTTCCTGAATGTAATCCTTATTAGCGACATAATTGGATGGTGTAATAAAACAGCGTCTGTTTTAAATCACAAAATCAACGGGTTCGATTTCTGGCTAGGGAAATGAATTTTTCATAATCCTGTGATTACATTTTAGTGTTCATCAAAATCGGCCCAGTGAGTGGGATTCCAACCGTACTCTAAAAAAATAGAGTATTGTACTCTATATCATGTAGGCGTACTCTATAATCTATAACACTAATAGAGTATGCTGATTTACTCTTTTTTAAACAATGTTTACTATACTAGTGCCCGCCACTTCAGCATTTACTGAGAGAGTATTTTCGTTCATGAATGTGAAGTTGCGGGACGGGAGAAACAGAGCTTCATTGAAATTGATTAAAAATGAGATCTATATACATTTAGAGTTAGAATGTTTGGAATGTGCTGCAAAAAGTACGAAAAAATACCTTTTTAAAATATAAAATAAATGATAGTCTTTTTTGGAAGTCCGTACTCTTTATGGTAAATAAATCTTTTAAAATCAGACATACTCTATTTCTTCTAATAAAAGTTGGCAACCCTACCCGTGACTCTCTTCAATGTTTTTCGCTTTTTCTCATAGTTCCAGATTTGGCAAACCATCCCCATTTGAATCCTGTATTTATTACTCAAAAAGGGCTGAACAAATTTTCATGATCTTTGATATGTTGGACTTGTCTCGGACCCGAATACCAGAATAACTATTAAAATACCGGCAAAAAAAAAATGTGTAAAACTGTTTTTTCCATACAATTATTTATTCTGAGGCGGTACGAAGTCTTTTGGGTCAGCTTGTCGATATTATCGGCAAGCTGACCCGGCGACATACATCAATCGTGATGTTCTATTTGATTTACTTACTTATGATAAACCGTACAACACTAGTATATTGTTCGGATTTCTTCGAAGAGATAGGTATTACGGGCAATGACCGCTGACAGCTGTTGTCATGCTAAAAATGAATCAATTGTAGAAACTATTCATCAAATACAATGAATTTCAAAATAACCTGTTGCATGAACTTTTAGTAAAATGATATTCAATTTACAGCAAAACTTAAGCTCTTAGAGCAAGGTTATTTCACGACGGTTATTAGACAGATGTATATGTCTTGCATAAATCTGTCCCTTTTTCCCAGTGACACCATGATAGTTCTGACACGTCATCATGGTACAGGGTCAGGTCTACTGTTTAATGGAGAAGGTGCCTGAGGGAGCTACGCGGTGGTGAAGGTGTTCCTTAGTAGATTTGTAAGTATATAAGTTTAAGATGTATTTAGGTCTGTCAGTCAATCTACCAGTCACAAGGTCTTTTTTTTTTTGGGACAATCCCACCGCACTATTCCCAAACTACTGCAACTCCTGAAAGCCAGAATCAACAGTGGCGACCACCAGAAAATCACCGAAGCAATGAAGCTCGACGGCTCGAAGTCCCGGAGAATGAATTTAACTGTCTTGGATCCCGCAACGAAATTAATCAGAAAAGAATAATGGAGGAGTAAGAAAAAAAATATATACAAATTTCCACTTCCCTCCATATCAAGCAGGAGACAGAACAAACAAGACCAATAGGCACAAAGGGTCGTTTACAACTGGGATAAGACCAGTTGCCTAGCACCACGGATAAAAATTAACATTAATATTAATGGGTCCTAACATTGTGAGCTGTTATATTTGATTCCAATAATAGGTATGGCAAAAACGCTTGAACGCACGGCAATTTGTTCTAGTTTCTACAAGGTCCGTATAGTAAACAGCTCCTGATACAGCCTGTACATTATTCAACATAGTATTGCGTTCATTCTGCCAAAGAATATACTCCCATAAGATATAATATGCAGATTGTACATATTCGCAGTCAGATGTAGAACACTGACATAAAGGAAAGGCGAGGCAACAAGCTTGAAGGAAAATAATTTTTCTTTTAAAGTTACCATGCCTTGTGAGAAATTGGGCAACACAGTGATCCACCTCCAGCCACGTCCTGGCCAGCCGCACGCGAACTTATGGAAAGAACTGTTGGAGGTGTCGGCCCTTGATAGAATTATCAACATGGTCTGTCACTTTTGCCTGTGCTTTAGATTGCTAAAATATAACTCGACCCAGTGAATTTGTGCGTTAGTTTTGTACTGCACACATTCAAATATAAATTAATTTCACATAATGACATTACTTCGAGTTTGTTGAATTTGGGATTATTAGTTGTTGATTGAATTATCGTGAGTAGTGGTGGCCCAACGCGACTTACAAGTTGTAGGTCGTGGGTTCGAACCCAGGCAGGCGCTTTACTTTGTGTAAATTATTTTCATCGGAAACCGGCATGTCCTAGAACCAACAATTCGAAGACTCGTAACATCCACCAACCCGCACTGGGAATGCGTGGTGGATTACGACCCATTCCCACTCACTAAGAGGAGGTCTGTGTCCCAGCAGTGGGCACATTAAAAGGCTGATGAATTATCGCTACGTAACTTAGTAGAGTTCTTTATTTACAAAATATAGAGTCTCGTGACGGGCATTAAAAATCAATCAATCAATTCGGGGATTTCAATCAAATAATTAATGGCAGGTAGGTATCTTCTTAAAGACCTGTTGGGAAGATCCTTACATATGTTTTTTGCTCTAAAAATACTAAAAGAAAGCGGACTCACCTCTTACATTATAAACGTACAACTCGGCGAATCTGTTGAAGTCACACGACGGAGCCTTGTTCGGCCCGAAGCCGAACAGGAAGTTAGTCAGGTACTGCGCTAACCGAGGGTCTATTTGAGGACCCCAAAATTTCTGGAAAATTAAACAAAACAAAAAGATAGTAAAATTAAATTGATAAAACAATACGTTTTGGGATGTGGAATCGGAAAAATAACGCGCGAGATGAGGGTCTTTAGAATAAGGCCTGGTTTCTGAATTGAGTACTTTGGAGTTTAGAACTTGACCAACCCTACTACAATGCCAAATTTAAAGAAGAGTTTGGTCAATACTCGACTTAAAATTCTCAATTTAGAAATCTACCGTAAATGACATTCTATAAGTGATATATTTGACTGCACGCACGCATATATAGCGCAGTTATATGGGACTCCAACCCACTAAAACGCTACGGTGTCCTCTTATACCGCTATGGCGGGAACACGGAGAGCATTAACCGAGAACCTGCCGCATAATTGATATACCTATACTCCATTTGAGATAACATTAGACATTTAAATAAGCCCATTTTACAGTCCGTTCAACCGATTTTGACTTCTATTGCATTGGTGATATGACAAATGGCGGCTGTAGTAAACAGTTAGTTTTGGTAACAGGTTTATGCTATCGTTATATCTACGGGATAAAAATCAAAATCAGTTGGAGGGACTGTAAAAAAGGGTTGTAGAAATTTCTAATGTTATTTCAAATGGAGTATAGCCACAGCATTCTCGGCATTTCGAGCGTTTGTAGGTAGTTTCCGTACTGTTCGTCCATATTTATACTGTGGTATAGCGATTTTCTAAATTTCATTATGTATGCGATTGACATGCGCTACCAAAATGTCACGTGCGTGATCAATACTTTACATTTTGGTATCATGAAAATCGCTTTCGCTTATAGAATGCCACTACGTTTAGGCTGTAAGTTTTAGAATCTAAAACGTATGTGGATATTGATCAAATACGTGATGTTGCTTTGAATAAAACGTCTACTTACTACAGAACAAAATAACTAATGCAAATAAGTGTATTTGTCAAAGTCATTGCCAGTCTAATTATTGCTGGCACGAATTTCCGCTATATTTGCATGATATTTTAGATTGATTTAACAACCAAAATCCCACAAAATTAACTTCTGTTCCATGGTATAGTGTCGTTCGATCTTTTCGTCTAAATCATCGCTCCGGATAAACAAAAGAACGAAGCTTCGGCAGAACGGTCAACCTTTTATTGCATTACACATTTATACATCTCCTTATCGATTTCGACAATGTCGACGCCATGAAATCATCTCCTAGTGTAAATAGTGTAATATGGCTCGCCATCCCGAAATTTGGTTTTAAATACCATCATCATTATCTTCCTGCCCTTATCCTATGTTACTTGGGGTCGGCGCAACATGTTTTCTTCTTCCATACCGTCCTGTCCCCTGTCACGCTATCACTGACTCCCTTTTCTTTCATATCACTACTCACACAGTCCATCCATCTATACTTTGGCCTTCCTCTCCCTCTCCATCCATCCACATTTATATTCATAACTCTTTTAGTAACATGCGTTTCATCCATCCTCATCACATGATCATACCAGGACAAACGGGTTCCTTTCAACATTACTGTCACTTTATCCAATCCCGTCATGCTGCACATACATCTCAAGTTTTCAATATTCTCATCTCTGCTACATGCAATCTCTTTTCATCCATATTTTTCACAGTCCAACATTCTGATCCTTACAGTATGACAGGTCTAATCACGGACTTGTAGATTTTCCCCTTTAACTTGAAGGGCATCCGTGGATCGCAAGTTGTTCCAAATACCAGGTCACAGGTAATACTACACAATTGACGGCAGAATTAAAGGTCGTTCTTAACGCATTTGACGTTTTTCATTTATTTTATCGAATAGCTTTTTTTGACCGTTTTACCATTTCTTTAGATCCACTGATCTCTATCATACTTTGTACACTGGACTTCATATTATCGATGACAAAATGAAGACATTTGACTATCGCCATTTTGGCGCTGATAGCAACGTGAATTAACGTGAGAGTCGCATGGAACTAATATTAGAGATGGGACACAGCTTTCGGTAAAATACTTTTATGGGTTTTATTGATCATGAGAATAATTTAATACGTAAGAGAAAAAAAAACCAGTTATTTTTATTATGATTAATTTTTAAGTAATAGAATAATTGCTATAAAGGTTAACTGAAAAATATTTTCAGTCAGATTGCAAGCTATAAACTAGTGGATAGCGTGCTAGTAAAGTTATAGCACATTACTGTCAGATCAGTGAGATTTAAATACCGGGGATAGGCTAACAACTTATCCTTAAAACCAGTATATTTGAGCAAGTATCTCCTCGCACACTAGTTAGTTAAAACTTACATGGATAATCATTTACAACGGACGTATTTCTCGCTATCATCGCTGAGATCCTGTCTCTGTAGTGTTAAGGTGAAAATAAGAGTGGTATCGCATTCCAGCAAGGTTTAAATCTGTTTCAGATGTAGATAATAAATTATTTGACTTCAAAACATTTGTTAATATAATTATAACTATCATGATATTATTCCAGAACTAATTTCAGGCTCAGAAACGTGGTGATTGGTACAAGAGAGAGGCCTGTGCTTAGCAGTGAGCGAAGTCGGGCTGTGGATGATCATGATGATGATTCCAGAATTTAGTATTACACATCGCTTTTGAACATATTATTACTGATTATTAGGCATTCATATACCTAACATTCATCACCAATACCAATATGAGATATTTAGTTCCAACATACTACGAGAAGTCAATACAGTAAATGAGTGATACGCCTTGCCAAAACTACTATTTTGATATTAGTGTAATTTAAAAATATCACTAATACTGATATATTAGTTACAATATTATAATAATATTTCCAGTCAAATATATTAGTATTACCTAATTTTTAGAAATATCGGTAGTATCCTATCTCTAAATGTGTCAATTTTAGTTCCTGATACGCTCGAGCGGGGCGCTTTGAATCAGCACAAAAATCAACTGTCATTTCATATAGTATGTTTAGTCCAGCGTACTTGTATAATAGAGGTCAGTGTTTAGATCGCAGAACGCCAGGACAACTTATGTGTAGCAAGCCTGTTACAACCTGTTGGATTAATAGCGCAAGCGCTTAGATGTCATTTGAACACGTCCTTATAGCGAAGATGTTGGTCAACGTGAACAGCTGCACTATACGAAGGACATGACATCATCATCATTATTTCAGCCGGAAGACGTCCACTGCTGGACATAGGCCTCCCCCAAGCTTCACCACATTGACCGGTCCCGTGCGTCTCGCATCCAGCGGATCCCCGCAACCTTCACCAGGTCATCGGTCTACCTAGAGTGGGAGGCCTTCCAACGCAGCGTCTTCCGGTTCGCGGTCGCCACTCCAGATCTTTTTGGCCCCATCGACAATCCGTTCTGCCAGCCCTGTCCATTGCCACTTAAGTTTCGCAATTCTTCGGGCTATGTCGGTAACTTTGGTCCTCCTGCGGATATCCTCAATTCTGATGCGATCACGCAAGGAAACTCCGAGCATAGTCCATGAAAAAAGACTATTTTTGAAAGGTTGCTTGTTGCAACTTGTAACAATACGATTTGTGACTGACCCTCTCAAAAGTCCAATAGATTTATAAAAACCGGCCAAGTGCGTTTCAGACTTCGCACATTTAGGGTTCCGTACCAATTTATCAATATATTGGTATTTTTAGTAAAATACGTAATAATAAACATTATCAACAAACATTGTCAATGGAAAGTTAAAAAAATCTTCGGAACAAAATGTGTCTTCTTCAAATGACAGACGACGGACAGATGGACAGGTGAGTGACAGCAATACGGTTCCGTTTGGACTCTTCGAGTAAGGAACCCTAAAAACTAAGGAGTTATGGGAATACTTTACGCCACGCTCCACTAATACTGAAACCATTCAGCACGCCCTCGCAAGTCGCAATCCACTCCACATTACCACTGCTGTTTGTTATTCTATTAGCAATGCCATCGTAACGCTCGTAAACGTTTACAAACAGGGCAGTGAAATGTTCGGACAGTACCATAGAGCACGGCTTCAACTAGAGACGTATCTTACTAATATTATTATAATCTTAAGGTTGCACTAGTCGATCATTCTTCCATACAAACGTAGTCTGGCGATTACTCCACTGTTTGACGATGTACGTTCAAAATAAAAAAATGATATCAATTTGTCTCATCATTATCTAGCCATGTAAAAAAACTAAAAAAAATAATTAAATTTATGAGCGTCGATAGTTCCATATTTCAACACAATTTTTTACGCATCTTTGGGCGAAAATAAATACCATAAGAAGAAGGCAAATTACAAAACAGCCACCATACTGAGATAGATTAGTAGTTCAACAATGCAAATAATTTAATTTTGAAAATATACATTTTGTCATTTTGTCATGATATCCATAATCCCAATGGTCTGATTATAAAATTTCGCGCGCTCGTTTTCGTCCTAAATCATCATCCATTTCGCTCCAAATTTGCAAAAGTGTGTATTCGTACGCGAACTAGCATTTTACTGCTCATAACAGCATATATCTCTTTCGCACGTGTTGTCGGATGAGAAAGCATGCATTTCAACCCCGCGCTCAAAATAGATAGTGCCGTCGAATAGGGCAACCTTAATATCCATCCGTGACGGTTGGGTTGATCCTTGACGGCTCGTTTCTTAAAAGGCTGCTCGAACTAAGACAACCGCGCCCACCAACCACGCACTCCGTGGTGACAACATAAGGGCATAGTATATATCTTTCATTTTCAATTTATGGAATATATTTTAAGAGCCAAACCTCGAATTATGACCTTTCACTTAGGAAATTCAGTCGGATGTCTGCGACCGCATTTCCTCCTAATCGCTGTAAGTACGGTCGATTGAAGGCCTAGTGAAGGGCCCTGGTACAGATTTTGTATGAAAAGTGTTGATAATGCCGTCGAGGTGACTCCGTGCTCTGTGGAATGTACGGTCCACTAAGAGTAACATGCGGGCCAGAATTATTGTCTGTGACGTAACAATGGATTATAATAACACAATGCAAGAGAGCCCTTAGAAATCCTATTACGGATGGACAAACGACTTTCGGTCTTTGTTTTTCACATGATTTAGGGCGTTAACATCCGAGATGCCTTTCTGAACTCGAATTTAAATTGACATTCTATAAGATGGATGTGAATAATCCAAACCGGATAAATCAGCATGTATGCGTTACGTATAGTATTAATTTTCAGATGCTTTCTAGAACGTTCTGGTTACAGATCCCGAATCTGTATTTAGAAAGCCTTTTCGGGGGCTTACGTCTGGCCTAAGGGTCGTGTGGGCAATGCTGCCAGCTTTCTGGGTACTTTTCACGTTGACAGCGATGTGGACGATAATTTTGAAGCTCAATGACCCCTCCCCGTTTATACGCGTTCGTAGTTTTATTTTTATTTAAATGTATTTATAGGCAGTTATTGTTAATTAAGTAGTTTTTTGTGTAGATATAATGCTAGACCATATATCGATGCTCAAATTCTGACTTTAATTTCATCTTTTACACCACTCGATCACGATATTTTAAAACGAAACTGACGGAGTTATTCGTGTGGGACTAATTTTACAACGTGCCGCCTCAACGCAGCTTTTATTGGAAATAAACAAAAGCTTCAAATAGCCCATTGATGCAGTCAATGTCTGAAACTTTTATCTACATTTTATATACCTAGTTATTGTTTGTCGTACCAATATTTCTTTGTACGAAGAAATTGATTGAAATATGCGTAAACTTTTCGGCTAAATTCAGCAGAATCCGGTTAGACTAGATAACCGGATTCTGCTGAATTTTATGTGGAGTCAGATTTTACATAGAGCGACTGTCTTACTGACTTCCACAACCCAGTAAATTAGTCCCCTTGGCAATAATATGTTATCACTGTCAGGTTTCCTAGCTTCCGATTACTCGCTCGTAACAACAGCCCCAGATCTACAAATGAAAAGACAGCCTCATGCTTGAAATGGATGGTCACCACCGACCACGGCGACCCAGACCTCGGCAACCGTTGCTTATGCTTGAAAATCGATCCGTGCGCCTGATATTACTTAGGCACGAGCTCCTAAATGGACAACATTGAATTAATCAGTTTTAAGTTCACATGGCACGCCTGAAGAGCCGGCCATGTTTGTCGAAGGCCCGATAGCCTGTAGAGCAAACGAGTCCTAGAGTGGAGACCGCGTATCGGAATGCGTAGCGTGGGACCCCCTCAGCTAGGTGGACCCACGACCTTAAAGTTGCCCTAGTCAACGGCACGAACTATTTTGTTCGCGGGGTTAAAATGCATGCTTTCTCATCCGACAACACGTGCGAAAGAGATTGATGCTGTGATGAGCAGTAAGAAGCTAGTTCGCGTACGAATTAGCACTTTTAAAGGGTGGAGCAAAATGGATGATGATTTAGGACAAAAACGAGCGCGCGAAATTGTATAAAGAGACCTTTGGGATAGATATCATGATAAAACTACTAAAAGTATATTCTCAAAATAAAATTATTTGCATTGTTGAATTACTAATCTATCCCTGTATGGAGGCCGTTTTGCAATTTTCCTTCTTCTTATGGTATTTATTTCCGCCCAAAAATGCGTTAAAATTAGTGTTGAAATAAGGCACTTTCGACGCCCATAACTTTCAAAATTATTTATTTTTACTTTTTTGTTTCCATACATGGCTAGACAATGATGAGACGAATTGATACCATTTTTTATTTTCAACGTACATCGTCAAACAGTGTAGTAATCGCCAGACTGTGTTTGTATGGAAGAATGATCGACTAGTGTAACCTTAAGGCGTATATATGTATATTCCCTATTGTTAAAGCGGTACCGGCCTTGCGTCCGCTCGGTGACAGAATATCAACATTGGACCTCCTTTTAGAAAGTTTTGTTTGCAAAATATTTTTTGATTTATATGTAAATCTGATTAATTAAAACATTCAAGTCGTTTTGCAGGAGTATGCAAAAGAAGCGAAAAAATATCGTATTAATATTATTATTTTAAAGCAAAGTTATTTGTCATACGAAAAAAAACATGTTTCATAAATAAAATGCAAATAAAAATAAAATAATTTTATTTTTTTCGATCCTTTACCTAACCTAGTCGTTACTAAAAAGTATGCTTTAGAAAGTAACCATTTTACGGCACTAAAGCCCTTAAAAGGCAGTTAAAGCAGACTGGACTGGATGCAAATGGCCTGGGTGTTGTGGTGAAGCTTGATATAGGGTTCCGTCCAACAGTAGACTGTTACAGCCCCAGTCGCTGATTGAAGTTTACACGAATAAATTTTGAAATTGAAAGGCAAAAAAACTGAAGCCATTTTCTCTATCGATACTTTCAACAAAATCCGGTACAAATCGATCAAGCCGCAACAGACTTGTAACAAACATAAACACAGAGAATTCCTCAAACCTTGCAGCGTATGAGTAAGGTACATTTTACAAGTAATTTGGCATACCGAAACTTCTAATTAACAGAACTATTTCAGTAAAGAAACAAAATACGTTTCACTGCTGAAACAAGATTGAAATGTATTCGAGCGTTCACCTTCATAGCGTAAATAATGTAACGTTTCTGAAACGTTTGTTGTTGGCAGTGGAAAGACCAACCCTTCTATGGGTGGCGTAAAGGATCACAAAGAATCTATTAACAGTAACTACCGAACTTTGATACTGAAATGCCGAATACACTTGCCGAATTCGGTCCGTGGATATGTTTCCATTATTACATAGCGAAATTGTTCCGTACATTGGAAGTACGAAAGTCTGATAAACACACTGTTCAAGGGGTTTCCAAGTTACTGATGCGATCGAATGCTTGACCATTCGTCTATGCTGAAATTGTATCTTGAATTTCATCTTTTACACCGATCGTGGTATTTTAAAACGAATAAAACTGATCAAGAGACTTATGTCTGCCGCCTGTTTTCCTCAAAGGGTTATGCAAAGTGCACCTTATCTATAATACGCCCGTATTTCGCGTTATTTTCGTTATTATAAATCATGTAAAAGGAGACGAGCATTGTGCCATCAACCGGACACCCAGACTCCAATCAATCAAAACACCAGATCAAGAATTCCAAACAAAAGGACAATGGCAGAAACCCATACCAAAAATAATAATATAATACTAACATACAGATGCCTCATCCCTTACAAAGAAACCGTGCCACGTAACTAGTGTTTTTCATCTGATTATACCGATTATTTTTTGTAAATCGATCGCGTTCGGTTTCGCTCCACGGCGATAGATAGATCACCATCTAATTATCAATCGATATCGGTATATAAATTAAATAATCAGTACAATACGTCAGGACAGTTTCTTTTTATGGGATGAGACCACACGATCATACATTGTTTTAGCTAAAAAGGCTGTTTTAACTAAATTTCTACGTATTCAAATGAAAAATTTCTGAATTAATTTCTTGATCACGGTCATCTTCTAAATTAGTTTATGCAAGAATTATTGTTCGAGAATGCCGAGAATAATATATATTCATGAACTTTAGTAGTTTATGTCTGTAATGTACCTTTGAATGTGTATTTGAAAGTAGGTAATTCATTTATTTCTACTATACTACATGATTCTTACCTACGTGCAAGGAACGCCTACACGTAGACATAAACTGCATTGTTAATTCATTTACTCCGTTTAATTATAATAAAAAATAGGTACAATAATGATATACTTATTAGAGTTATACTTGTCACTTGGCAGAATAAGTATAAAATGCCAACACTAAACTAATGCAAGTTCACGAAAAAATCAAATTACTTTCATTTATAATGTTTATTTTTACCAGTTAATGTTATACTTTAAAAAAACGTAGACAATTAATGGAATTTCTTTCGTATATAACTCACTTTCAGACGCTCAAATTTAAGTCAGCTAAGATTTCGCCATAGTTTTTTCCAAGTTTTTCAAGATCCATGTCAAGCAATGACCGTTCGTTTGAATATTATACTCAAGCACGTATCAAAAACTATATAGAAGGCGCATACATTTATAACATCATTTAAAATAATATTAGCAGGTCAGTTTTACTTTCATGTAATTTTATGTGCTTTTTATTGACGCTTAAAGTTAAATATACTTTAACAGCTGTTTTTCTCCAGTTTTCAATCTGTTGAACTGATGTTTAAATATATGTACACACTACAACTATTTGGATATTGTGAAAAATTCAATAATTACCATATGGAAGTTTTCAAACTCGTCAAATTTAGGGGAAGCCTTCTTGGTCAGATTGCCCGATGTATGTCATTTTGCGTCAAGCCAAATGAAACTGAACGGCGATGTACTGTACGTTATTCCTTTTTAGAAATCTGACGCTGACCATAGGGCTTGTATTTGAAACTTATCAGATATATTCTCGGTGGTCAGCTCTCAGTAAGCCGAATCTACTTAGTCTATCAACTTTTCGCCCAGAATATACTTGCTCAAACCCTTCCAGGTCAACGGTCGAATCCGATTCGGCTGGGCAGCGTTCGGGAAGTTGCGTGGTATCTTCTCGTTCAATTTACCGCAGTGTCTCAAGACAAAAGTCTATGACCAGTGTGTGTTGCCAGTGATCACCTATGGGACCGAAACCTGATCGTTCACAATGGGCCTTATCAGAAAGCTTAAAATCACCCAAAGGGCAATGGAGAGGGCTATACTCGGCATTTCCTTGCGTGATCACTTCAGAAATGATGATATACGCAGGAGAACCAACATAAGCCGAAGAATTGCCAAACTTAAGTGGCAGTGGGCAGGGCACATTGCTCGCAGAACGGACGGCCGATGGGGCCGAAAAGTTCTGGAATGGCGACCGCGAACCGGAAGACGATACGTTAAAGGCCTCCCACTAGGTGGACCGATGACCTGATTAAGGTTGCGGGAAGGCGCTGGATGCGAGACGCACGGGATTGGTCAATGTGGCGACGCCTGGGGGAGGCCAATGTCCAGCAGTGGACTTCTTTCGGCTGAAATGATGATGATGAAACCCTTCCACCTCTTCTAATAGAGGTCATCGAAAATAGAAACCAGTTACCTTATGTCCGAAAATTCCTAAACAGTTCACAAAAATAAACTAATCAATCAGGCGTCCATAGATTCTCATTATATTTTTTCTCACAATATTTAAGGTCGGCGTCGATATTTATGGTCTGTGCATGGTTTTCTTCAAGCTCAGTCTATGGTTGTACTGACCATTGTTTAGATTTGGGGCCACGAAGCAAGAGGTTGATTGAGCGCGAGCGATTGGGGACGTAGTATTTCAATCACAATTGGTTTCTACAACGCTAAACAATTGAATAAATCAAATCAGAACGTCAACGCCTATGGAAACGGTATGGAAACTGAGTTTGCAATATAATAAATTGAATAAGTGGGGCAGCCGCCGACCTTTGCGAATGCGGAAATAGCAAAATTTCTCATGAACTTGGATCGCCGTGCGATAGAGACCGTTTACGAGTTAGTGTGTTGATAAGACAATATGACTCATATCCACGGTTTATTCTTCAGGGACTCACTAACATTTAAGTTTACAGTTATATCCCTACACAGTTATATCCCTACACCAATGTGTGTCTGGATTTATCTAGTTTCTAATTTATCTAATTCAGTCTTCGCTTGAATGCAAATAGTGTCAAATCCGTAGTGAAAAAAATAATTAAAAATTTCAAAAAACCCGACTGCTTAAAAAGCGAACTTAAAAGACGTAAACAAGAAAAAAATTATGCTGTGCTGTCGGAGGATACATATTCGCTAGCTGGCTGACCAAATCCAGATGTATAATCCGACTGCACATCATATTTTTTTTCTTTTTTTCGTCTTTTTAGTTCGCTTTTTAAGCAGTCGGGTTTTTTTTATATTTGCATTATTTTTGATATAACACTTTTTAATTAAATATTTTTGAAATCTCTTCTTAAAACCGGCTTTATTTTGATACCCCACACGATGGGATAGAAACACAAAAAAATTGGGCCCCCACAATATGGCGCCCAAAAGCCGCCATTTTCCTATTTTCCAATTTTAATGTCGTCAGTGACACTCGCAAGATTAAGACGAATCGATTGACGTACGAATCATCAAAATCGGCCAACGCGTTTGGTCTCTGGAACGCCAGATAGGAACAAACATACATACATAGATAGATGATAAACACATTACCCTCCTTTGGCAGTCGGGTAAAAAGTTTTAGTGCTATTCGTCCTCTATAGCTCCGTCTGAATCTCACACTTGAAACAATTATGGTGTTGGCACGTTATATGAGTAGTACGAACTTTCTTTTTGCGGCTGGATATCATCCAAACTTAAAAAACTGGCCAAAACGGTAAAAAAAACACGTTTGTTGTATGGGAGCCCCACTTAAATATTAATTTTATTATGTTTTTAGTGTTTGTTGTTATAGCGGCAACAGAAATACATCATCTGTGAAAATTTCATCTGTCTAGCTATCACGGTTCATGAGATACAGCCTGGAGACAGACAGACAGACGGACCGCGGAGTCTTAATAATAGGGTCCCGTTTTTACCCTTTGGGTACGGAACCCTAAAAAGGTAAAAGTTAAATAAGGCACTGTTTTTTTTTTCAAACGCTCCGCTACCCAACTCGCCCTCTTTACAGCCCCACAACCACCTCAGAGCAGATTCCTCCACATTGTCCGACAGGTAAACACGGATGACGTCCGTCGATGGCGGGCCAGCGGGCATTCGATCAGTGTCTGGCTGTCCAGATTTATCGCGTAACACCGCAGTACCGCACCAATCGCGGCTTGTTTAGCCGATTAGTAAGGTTCGCTGGTTTGCTGAATAATTTGGAAAGAATTATGGAGTGAGCCAACAAAATGGGAATAGTACTAACAGAACTGGACGTAAATATGGCATATTGAAGTTTAGATTGGAACTATCACCGGTATGGTTGCCAGAGTTGACGCTGTACGGGGCCGAAAACCATTTGAACTTGACTGTCAAACATTTTTTTTTTATCTTTTCCCCATACTTTCTTTCTGTATCGTGGGTGCGTTTCCAAACATTTAAACTCATATACACAAGACACCATGCCTAGTTGTGGCCAAGGCTTGTATAGTACTCTTCTCAAATAATGCGCGGCAATTAAAACTAGGTAGCACCTAAAACTCATTTCGTAAAATACAATTACGAATACAAATACAATTATTTTATTACAACCGTGTCGTCGCAATAAAATAAAGTGCACACTTAGTCCCTTTTCACACGCTCCGGTTTCCGGATAGCCGCTACCGGGTAACCGGCGGCAGAAGTATAGGTATGTACGCCCGGCATCGATACCGGCTAACCGGCAACCGAAACGTGTAAAAAGGCACTTAAGGGCCTAAAACCGCTTTAGTGCCGTAAAACGGTAACTTTCTAAAGCAAAGGCACTTAAGGGCCTACAACCGCTTTAGTGCCGTAAAACGGTAACTTTCTAAAGCAAAGGCACTTAAAGGCCTACAATCGCTTTAGTGCCGTAAAACGGTAACTTTTTAAAGCAAAGGCACTTAAGGGCCTACAACCGCTTTAGTGCCGTAAAACGGTAACTTTCTAAGGTAACGGCTAGGTTAAAAGGTTTGAAAAAATATATATATATATTATTGTTTCATGTACATTATTTGTGAAACATGGTTTTTTCCTATAAAAAATAGTTTTGCTTTAAAAAAATAATTAACAACACGATATTTTTTCGCTACTTTTGGATACTCCTCCAAAACGACTTCGATGTTCAAAAATATTTTTACACAGAAAAAATTATGTCTAGAATTTCTTTATAACTGAAATAGCAAATGAAAATCAAAGAATATTTTGCAAACAAAACTGTCCGAAAGGCGAATAACAGTTTTTAAGTTACGCCGCAAAACCGCCGCTAGTATATAGACAGTGTATAAATTATAGCCTATGTGTTATCCTGATGTATATAAGCTTAAAACTACATCCGATCCGAGTCCGTGATTTGAATGCCGAGTTCTATCCGAATTGAAAGTGTTCTGAATTCGAATGAAAATTTTCGGACGAAGTTCGGATGTCGTGCGTAACCGGTAACTTCTCTAATCTGTGATAATCGCTCTTACTGTATTTTCTGAATTCCATGAAAATTCGTTAAGTTGTTTTCGCTTGAAAGATTAACAAACATCCTTTCAATCCTTAACAATTATAATATTAGTAGGACAGAAGGATAGGCTTGTATGTCTAGTTGTTGCGGTAGCGTAACCGCTGAACTTGAGGTCCTAGGATTGATATCTAGGTCAGGCAAATTGATATTAAATAAGTAATTTTGTAGTAGTTACAGTACGAAGCCTGAATTTGTATCGGATATAGTTTTTTTATTACATGGGACTGACTGAATACTCTACATACCGTTTCTATAAATACAAGCTTGTCTGCCCATATAGACATGAATGGGTCTTGTACTTCGTAGCACGACCATAAACGCATTCATTATAATTTTAGATGGTACTAAAATTACCATCGGTACTTTAAGTGTATTATTTTATACCACTAATTATAAATATTATACCTCTCAATTATCGCAGATATAAAGGTCGTGCTGGCAAGATTCTTTTCCAGCACGACCACGTTAAAATTCCAGATGGCATAGAAGTGAAAAAACGGAAGCATGCCTACAAATTTGTACTCATTATATACTCCTATTTCATTACTGGTATATTGTCGTAAATTGTTAGAAAAGCAAAAAAACATTTTCATCCTATACGTATTGCTTTTTTAACGATTTATCAGTAACTAACTTTTACCCATTTAAGATGTATCATCAAAAAAGAGTAAGAAGTTCGTTCTTAGCATCATGACCCCGTGGCCACAGGTTCTTTCATAATATCCTTGCGAATAAACTCTGAACTTCTATCAATAGCGATATCCTCAAACCACTATATAATAATAACAGCCTTTAACTATCCCACTGCAGGGCAAAGATCTCTTCTCATAAAGAGAAGTCACGCCCATGAGCATTGATCACCAAATCAAAATACTAATGAAGACAAAATAGCCTCATTTATTCAAACTGAAGAACAAACCAAAGAGACCTTATAAAACCTAGAACACATTAGCTGATTGCTAGATATATAGATCGACTGACACCGTTTAATTTACACCCCGCAGCGATATCTCTATTAATGTAATTACTAAATAGACACAATGAGGCTATTCTAGCAATAAAACATTGTTTGTGTTGTTAATTTTGTAGCAATGATAATTAGCTATCCAAGTCTACCAACAAAGTGAAGTTAGAGAGTATGTTTGCTTTGTAAATTCTCTTTCAACATTTTGGCAATTAATTAAAATCACTTTACAATGACATCACATTCATAACGCTTGTTCCCCGAAGGGTCGAGCAGATACGTAGTTATAGTTCGTACACCACAGATATAAATCTAACTAAATGACGTGATTGTATGTACTTCGCGTGTCAAAAATATCAATCTGCCTAGCCATTTCCCAACTATGTTGGGGTCGACTTCTAGTCCAACCGGATTCAGCTGAGTACCAGTGTTTTACATGGAGCGACTGCCTTTCTGATCTCCACAACCCAGTAACTGGGTAACACGGTACCCCTTAGCTAGACTGGTGTCAGATCTCAAGCTTCTGACTATTCGTAACGACTGTCAAAGATCTTCAAATGACAGCCGGAACCAACGGTTTAACGTGCGGTTATTATTTAGCCACGAGCTCCTGTCAAAAAACGGAATAAAATTACGATCAATGATCGTAATTTGTGACTTTCATTTAGCAATTACGACACCGGAAAGCCACCGAAACCTATAAAAATATGCAATATTGAGCTGTAAAGACTACAGAAAAAGTTGGCTGAAGCATTGGAAATGTTTTCTTTCATTGGTAAGTAAATTTGTTTTTAAATTGTGTGTGAAAAAGTGGCACGCTCGGTTTTCATACAGATGCAGAGGGACTTGCATTATCTAGTTAGATTTATGCCTGTGACGTACACCTACATATTTCCCAAGTTAGGTGCGTTTACAAGTCTCATTTAATAGGGGGCTACTTATTGCAATAAATAAGGTAGTTGACAAAAAATATTTATTTAGTCCGTCAGTTAGATAACCAAAAAATACTGGACACGCATTTTTCCTTTTGTCGCGTAAACAAAAAAAAACGGCCAAGTGCGAGTCGGACTCGCGCACGTAGGGTTCCGTACCATTATCGCAAAAAACGGCACAAAAATCACGTTTGTTGTATGGGAGCCCTACTTAAGTATTAATTTTATTCTGTTTTTAGTATTTGTTGTTATAGCGGCAACAGAAATACATCATCTGTGAAAATTTCAACTGTCTAGCTATCACGGTTCATGAGATACAGCCTGGTGACAGACAGACAGAGAGACAGACAGACAGACAGACGGACCGCGGAGTCTCAGTAATAGGGTCCCGTTTTTACCCTTTGGGTACGGAACCCTAAAAATACGACGATACATTGCGACGAAATATCGTGTGACGTCACGGTATGTAACACTTTATAATGACAAAGTGACGTCACAAGCACTCACTCCTGAACTTTGATGCGCTTTTTCTTTGTCAATTTTTATTTATTTACTAAAGCAAAAAATACGTGTCCATTATTATTTGATAATCTCACTGACAATAAAATTATTATTTTCTACCCAGGAAACATCCCTTTTGGGCACTGTTCCAGACTTAATACGAATAGATCTAGAATTCTATACTCTAAATCTTGACTAAATACAATTATGGTAGTAAATATTTATTTGAGTCAGCATTGCGCGGGCTGCTACTAGAAACTCCAGATAAAAAACCCAGTAACAATTCGCCCGACTTGGGGTCGAATCCAGTGCCATCATCGGTCATGCTCGGAACTAGTGTTTGTGGCCACGTAACATGTTGCCTAGGAAGGCCACGAAGTAGTCAGTTACAGTGACAGTCGCAAGAAACAGCTTCTTCTTCTACTTCTTTCGTGTCGATTAACTCAAACTGTATTCTCAACCATTCAGATTTTGTTCAAACAGTATGTAGCTACTCGGACAGCTCTGTCATTCGCTACGTTCAAATCCCCTAAGGTGCAGGCAGTCAGGCATGAAGGGCAGACAAAGAGTTGGGTCATAAAGAAGAAGGAAAGAAGAAACTAGGAAGAAATAATACTAGTTTATTTGGCACACACAGATACACACCCGCGGCAGTGTGACCCGTGGCTGCGCCAAATAAGTCCAATTCAGCAACATGCCAGACAACTAGGAGTTGCCTGACGCTGGTTTTCAACTGAATCTTACGTTGAAGTGTACGGATGTGATTCAGTTATTACGAATACACATATCTTGCGTAGGGACCCCACACTGGCACTGTGTTTTGGATCGGTCTATGATACTCAATTTGGCCAGGTTGTATCTCTCTCGCAATCGTTTAGGAATTTCCAGATTGGACGAAGAACATAAACATTCACAAGAAACAGCTATAGCAAGGCAAATTGACATAGTATGTCAAATTGACAACCAATTCATTCTGCTGACCATACAATAGGTACTACATTATAACACGGTTGATATATATAGAAACTATTTTGTGAAAATCTTTGTTATGATCGAGTTCTTTGTTGATCGATGCCAGAAAAATAGTGCTATTAATAAAAATTACTTTTTGTTTTCCAGATAATTGCATTACATCGGTTCGCTTCGTTAATAGATCCTAAAATTCACATTAAAAATCGAAAAATCGTATTGACAATAGATAACTTTCGTGTAGTCGTTAGAGAAAATATATGAGTTCGTTTTTAATTACCGAATGATCAGTTGTTTTTCAGATTATCAGTGAATTCTGTATTGTACTGTGGTACTGTGGAGACCTGCCGAAGGCACCTTACAGCAGACAGCCTGACAGAAAAAAACTGGCAGCTGAAAGGCGGTGTCTATACTAATATTAAATGCGAAAGTTACTCGTATCTGTCTGTCTGTTTGACACGTTTTCAAATTTAAACCGCTGGAACAATTTTAATTAATTTGGTATACAGATAACCTTTGAGAAGGACGTAGGACACTTTTTAACCCAGGAGTACGTTTCCTTGGGATAATTTCTCCATTTTACGTGGGCGAAGCTGATGGCAGAAGCTAGCGTAGATATAAGCTTATATTCTAGCGCTTACTATTTCTACCCGACTATGGCGAAGCAAAAAGGAGGGTTATGTTTTGACCGGTATGTGTGTATGTTTGTAAGCTAAGTATGTATGTATGTTCTTCTGTCTAAACTATTTATCATAATTTGACAAATGAAGTGTCGTTGGAAGCGACTTGTGTGTCCGCTGTTAAAGGCTTTGTGAGGTTACATTAAACTGAATATGGCTCCCTCTAGGGGCAAGCAGTAAAGAACGCGAAAAAAAATCACGCCTTCCCATCAAATGAACAATCCCTGTTCATTTGATGGGAAGGCGGGTTTGGTACATCATATTTTTGTCAAGAGATTGGTTTGAGCGTGATTTTTCAGTAGTTGGGTTTTAGTTTTTGAACTTATTTTTAAAAGTTCGGTCCCGGAGACGCAAACCTGCCTAACAGTACAAAATTAGTTATTAGTACCTATATTCTGAAAACAGAAAAGCACCACCATCACATAAGAAACAAGTCATTGCCCTACATGGCCTACATACAACCCAACTCCACCTAGCAACCTCCTTAAGCCCCAATCAATCACTCAAACAAACAAGAAAGAAACCTATAAACTACAAGAAAACCTCCGTGTCTACATACCCTAGGAATCAATACAATACCGCAAATTGAAGTCGAACACGTGCCAACCGCGCCCCCAGACACTTGCCGATAATTTACACAGACAGACAAACAGACTGTTGACGTCAGAACTCGCCCTGCAAACAAGGCTGTTGGAGTCAACAGTTAGTACTTTTGTTTGGCTCTATATTGTAGAGTGCTGCTCCTGGGTTTACGGCAATGCATTTGTTTGATTAAAGGAGTTCACAAAGCTGCGTAATGACAGTGGTGTCTCATCCCATACTAAGAATCCGTGTCGACGTACTGTACTGATTATACTGATTATTTTTTGTACATTGATCTTGTTCGGTTCCGTTCCACGGATATAGATGGTGATCTATCTATCGCCGTGGAACGGAACCGAACGCGATCGATTTACAAAAAATAATCGGTATAATCAGATGAAAAACGCTAGGTCTAGGTTTCTTTGTATGGGATGAGACATTATGCGATTCGGACTCGCGCACTAATAGTTCCGTACCATTATGGCAAAAAACGGTAATAAATCACGTTTGTTGTATGGGAGCCCCACTTAATTATTTATTTTATTCTGTTTTTAGTACAGTACAGAAATACACAATCTGACAAAATTTCTACTGGTTAGCTATCACGGTTCATGAGATACAGCCTGGTAACAGACGGACAGCCAGACGCACCGCGGAGTCTTAGTAATAGGGTCCCGTTTCTACCGTTTGGGTACGGAACCCTAAAAATAAGCGGGACAGAAACTAATAAACCATTCCTAATGGACTGATATGCGGCCTCAGAAATTCAGGACATAAATATTTTGGATTCACCTCTAAACTCAACGTCTAAACGCGCTTACCGAAGCACACGGAAAGCGCTTTTAAACATTGGTCCCGGATGTAATTTGTAATCATTGATAGTCATCACGGATATCGTGGTGGCCCAGTGGCTAAGACCTTGCCTCTCGTGCTTGAGTTCGTGGGTACAAATCCGGGCAAGTACCAAAGTGCCTTTTTCAAATTCATATGTACTTTCTAAGTTTATCTTGGACATCACAGGCGACAGTGTAGGAAAATATCGTGAGGAAACCTGGACTTATATAGTTCATCTAAATCTGAAATAGCCAAGTCAGAGGCCTGTGGGGTTCCCAAAGACAGTTTAATCAACTCTCGAAAAGAAAAAGATCACGGGTAGTCTGAACCCAGAAGATCTGACACCAGTCGTGCCATGCGATATCGCGTTATCTCGCATCTCAAAGTAAAGCTAAAGGACCAAATTAGAACAGTGGAGCTTAGGAACAAGCAAAGAGGTTCGTAAAGGGGGAATAATGGTCTTATATCTTTCTGACGTATAGCAAATGCTGAATTGGAAACCTTTTCGGTATGGACACGCTCAACATAATCCTATGGTACCTTTTATAGGGTTCCGAAGTCAACAAGGAACCCTTATACAGTGTAGTTTCGCTATGTCCGTCTGTCCGTCCGCAGCTTTGCTCAAATACTCTAAGTACTAGAAAGCTATAATTTGGCAAGGAGATACATATTATTAATGCCGACAAATTGGTAAAATAAAATCAAGTATCTTTTTTCTTGTTTCTCCTATAGACGTAAAGTGGGGATGTTATTTTTTTCTCGTCTATCCCATGGTGTGGGGTATCGTTGGATAGCCATATACAATTTTTCGATTCAGAGATCCGTTTGCGTAAAATTAAGCTTTAAATAGCAAATTTTTGTGAGAGTCAAGTGTGTGTCCCTCCTCCTGCCAGAGAAATGGTTGCTTTTGAGTATGTGAAAAAATTCACGGCTGTAGTATATATAGCGAAATTAAAAGGAAAACTATCACAGCTAAGTAGACTTTAAAAGTTTACGAGTAATAGTCGATCAACTTATAAAATGTACTTGGAACAGTAAAAAAAAGTCCTTAGTAGAAAGTTCTTAGTCCGCATTATTATGCAACTACGGAACCCTATCACTGCGCGTGACGTGACACGGTGGTGATGAGGTCGACGGTGAAGCACACTTGCCTAGAAACCTATTCACTATTGCCTTATGTTTATCCCTAGCTTTTTATCGACTTCAAAAAAAAGTCGACATGTATGTATGTAATATTGTTGGCATTGCAAAATATTCAGATAATATTACTCTCTATGGGCTAAGTTCATGTATGTATGCTCACGTGTAATGTTTGTCCACGCATATCTCCGAAACTAGTAATCGGTTTGTGATCAGTCTTTTTTATTTAATTAGGTATATCTCAACTTAGGGAGAGGAATAAGTTTCATCAGAATCGATTTAGCAGTTTCCAAGATATGGAACATACAACTGAACTCCTTAGCGACAAACAGCACGAATGTGTAAATTTAATTATTATGGGTATTTTGTCAATCTCGCTATAGACTGCTCAGTTTTTTGTGAAAAGGTTGGAGAAAGAAAGAGAGAAATAAAAACATTTTCACAAAAAATAAACCGTGAAAGTCGGTCTATTTTTTGTGTCGGTGTTAAAAAACGATAAAAACTAGTGGCACCAAAGACACCGACTTCCGAAACGAAAATTATTATTGCACTTTTTAGTGTTTAGCTTTAGAAGTTGGTTTGTTTTTTGTGAAAAAGTTTTCTACATTATCATATTTTCTCTGGGCTCCAGTTAAAATCAAGACAACATAGTTCGCAAAGTACAGTCGTGGGATCTCATCCCATACAAAGAAACCGTCTCGACGTACTGTACTGATTATACTGATTATTTGATTTACCTATCGATATCGATTGATTATTAGATGGTGATCTATCTATCGCCGTGGAAAGGAACCGAACGCGATCGATTTACATAAATCAATCGGTACAATCGGATGAAAAACGCTAGTTACGTGGCACGGTTTCTTTGTATGGGATGACGCATCTGTATGCTAGTATTATATTATCTGTGGTTACAGTTAACAAAGTTCTAATTAGCGGTTGCAGAAAGACGTCTAGCCTAATGTCAGCAAAGACAGTTTACTCAAAACGCTTTATAGAATGGAAACAAAAGACTGTTTACTCCCGACCGCGCGCCGAGGTTTACCCAACCTAATTACTAAAAAGCTTGGCTGTGCACATAAAAAGTGCATAAACACCGATGTTAACTGGCTGAGTTTTTAATATTGATACCAACTACTGAGGAAAAATCACGGCTGAATCTTGAATCATACAATCGCGTTATATTGTGGGTTTTCTCTGGTGACGTGATTAGGATATTCGCGTTTTGGGTTCGTCAAAGCGCCAAGATGATCACCCGAAGTATTGTGGCAGTGGGCAAGGCACATTGCTCGCAGAACGGATGGCCGATTGGGTGGGATACTCAACTTCAACAACCAAAATATCAACAATCAAAATATCAACACCATATAATCAACAGTTTAATTTTTCAATGAATCAGAATAACATTAGGTTTAAACATAAACGGTTCAAAATGTCAACACTTCAGATGAGCAACGAATCAGATTAACATTGATTTATAACATAAATAGTTCAAAATATCAACACTTTAGATGATCGACGTATCTAAATATTACTGATTTATAACATAAATTGTTCACTTAATCGATACTTTAGAAAATCTATGTTTAACAAAATATCGTGAAATATTCAGTCATAACAGTTGCAGACATTGTTAAATGCTGCAATTATAGGCAATTTTTTTAAGAATGCAATACTTCTAGTTGATCTATAACTTGTTGCAATTTATTTTCAAACTCCATTTTTTGCTTCTTCTTTGGGGGGGCGCTCACAAAATGATTTGGAATCCTGGCACAGAAGGTGGAACTCACTATTGAATGGTAAAAAATGGAATTTAAATATAATGTTTAGAGAATTAATGGAAGAACAGATAGTAACAGCACAGAAAATATAAAGACTATTAGCTAATGTCCCAATAAACCCCCCAAAGAAGAAAAAAATGCAGTTTGAAAATAAATTGCAACAAATTATAGATCAAAGAGAAGAACTAGAAGTAATAGCATTCTTAAAAAAAAATGCCTATAATTGCAGCATTTAACAATGTCTGCACCTAATATTATGTTATGACTGAATATTTCACGATATTTTGAACACACAACAATTTATGTTATAAATCAGAAATATTTAGATACGTCGATCATCTAAAGTGTTGATATTTTGAACTATTTATGTTATAAATCAATGTTATTCAGATTCGTTGCTCATCTCAAGTGTTGACATTTTGAACCGTTTATGTTTAAACCTAATGTTATTCTGATTCATTGAAAAATTAAACTGTTGATAATATGGTGTTGATATTTTGATTGTTGATGTTTTGGTTGTTGAAGTTGAATATCCCACCCTGGCCGATGGGGTCGAAAAGATCTGGAATGGCGACCGCGAACCGGAAGACGATACGTTGGAAGGCCTCCCACTAGGTGGACTGATGACCTGGTTAAGGTTGCGGGATGGCGCTGGATGCGAGACGCACGGGATCGGTCAATATGGCGACGCCTGGGGGAGGCCTATGTCCAGCAGTGGACGTCTTTCGGCTGAAATGATGATGATGATGAAAGCGCCAAGGCAAGACAACGCGACAATTCATTTACATAGCAACTCTATCTGAAGACCAAAGAATTTTCAAAAAGAAAAATCATCGCTTTGCTCAATATGGTAGTACGGTAATCGAATACCACTGTGCTTTCACGTTTGACAGTTGTGCTTGCTACATGGCAAAAATCCCACCCATGGAACCAGTTTTCAGTTTTATCGGTGCTGCCGATTTTCAGAAAGATATTTGAAAATATAATGCTAAATCAAATGCTCATTCATTTTAATACGAATAACATCCTACATGATAAACGGTATTGTTTTACCAAAGGTCATTGTACAAACGACGCTAGTGTCACCTTATTAAAACACATCTTTGATGCGTGGGAAGAGGCACAAGATGCCATAGGTGTCTTCTGCGACCTGTCGAAAGCGTTTGATTGCTTTAATCATGAAACATTAATGTTGAAAATTGAGCATTACGGGCTAAGCTAATCAGCGTTAAGTTTAGTAAAATCTTATTTGAATGATATACAGCAAAGATTTGACCCCTGTAGAGCCTAAACCAAAATGAACTAACAAAGAGGCAGAAACCGAGTATAGTTCTAAACAACAAGCTTTTTTACCCGACTGCCGAAGGAGGGTATTGTGTGTGTGTATGTATGTATGTTTGTTCCTATGTGGCGTACTAGAGACCAAACGGGTTGGCCGATTTTGATGATTCTTACGTCAATCTATTCGTCTGAACCCTGCGAGTGTCACTGGCTACATTAAAATTTGATGATAAAAAAATGGCAGCTTCTGGGCGCAATATTATGGAACACCAAATTTTTTTCTTCTTCCAAACCTATAGTGTGGTAAAAAAAAGGGTTTTAAGAGGTGATTTCAAAAATATATAACTCTTGTATGTTTAAAAGTACCTAATATAAATAGTTAAAAAAAATAACTAAAAAGTTAATTAAAATAAATCAAAAAACCCGACTGCTTAAAAAGCCATATAAAAAGACGAAAACAAGAAAAAAACATGCTGTGCAGTCGGAGGATACACTCGTTTTGGTCATTCAGCTCGCTGACATATATCCGCTGACTGCACAGCATGTTTTTTTTCTTGTTTACGTCTTTTTAGTTCGCTTTTTAAGCAGTCGGGTTTTTTGTTTTTTTAATTATTAAGACATACAACAGATTAAGACCTAGAAAATTAGCCTAACCAGACAGTTTCACGTTCAAAGTACCTTCATTAATCAATTCATCGCCAGACAAACAAACAAACCGAACTAGGTCCAACCGTGTCACAAACCATTCAACACGATCACTACATTTTCTATTTCGAACAGTTTTCACGTAAACAACGGTTTAGTGAGGTGTAAATCATTTCTTGAACGTTCTCCAGCTACAGGCGGGCACTATAAACTTCGCAGAACGTGTGTGTGGACTTATAGTAGTAAAAATATCGAGTTATGCCTGTTTTGTTGACTACTAAATTGTTTTCTTGATTGAGAAGATAAATTAAGAAGGTGAAGTTTAAAAGAGAAACTAAGATGATACCCGAAGGATTACAGAAAGGACTAGCTTACACTAGCAAAAGACAGAATTGTGTGAAAAATAAAGGGGGAGGCTTTGGTCCCGGTAATGCGACTAAATAAGCTAGATATATAGATGAAGATCCTTCGGATACAAATGAAGGATAAAGCAAGGATCAGCGATTTACACTCAAACTCTTGGCCAATTTGCCGAATAAAGACTGTACGGTGCAACTATACATTCTGCAGTTCAGCAGTTTACGCCACACATTCATTTCAACTCATAATGATTAGTCAATTCGCGTTGGACCTACAAGTGAGCCAGGCGTTCTCGTTACAGCCAACAAGGGCCGCGTCACTCACTTCATTCTTCACACGCATCAGTTCATTAAGCTCATTTAATCCTAAAAACCTTTGGGACAATACATCAGTGTATTAATACTCCAGTCATCTCTCATCTAAAAGTAATGTATGGCCTAGCAAGGGATCATACATTCTTATTAGTCCTTCGACTGAAATCATAGCACGCTATACAGTCCATTTCAGTATAGGGGGCAGCTATCCAATGACTCCAAGTGTGTGCACTATAAAACTTTTGAACAAACAAGTGTCTCAGGGATCGTCAAGGATCCGTAAACTAACAGAAGATCAGTGCAAGAATTTTAGACTTTGGGGCTGCTGTAAACGTGGCCATCTACTGGTGCAAGTTATACAAAAGTTAACCGTCAACTCGAAAGGAAGCTCGATTTTCCAAAAGATTCTTAGGGCAAACATAATGCAGTATTTAACTGAGCTTCAGATGCATCAACCATGTCCCATAAATTTTTCCTAAGAATAACGCGGGTGTCAAAGAAGGAGAAATACGAGGTGCATTCAATAAGTACCTAGCCTCATCGCCAGAGGGCGCTGTAGTTTCAAAAGAGTTTTACCACAGTGTACCACATTCTTTTTTAATTCTTTTTTCAAATTTTCATTCCAATCCCTTCATTTGTTTTAATTTGACAACTTATGGAAGCGAACGTGTCGATCGGTTTTACAAAAATGGAAAAAGAGCAATATCGTTCGGTGATTCGATTCCTATTTTTGGAAGGGAAAACGCGCATCGAAATCAAAGAGCGCTTGGATGCTGTGTACGGTGACTCTTCTCCATCGATGGCCACCGTCAAGAATTGGTTCAACGAGTTTGCACGTGGCCGTACGTCGGTTTTTGATGAACCACGTCCAGGTGCACCGAAAACAGCTGCTACGGAGGAAAACATTAAAAAAATCCATGATTTCGTATTGGCAGATCGCCGATTGAAGGTTCGGGAGCTAGCTGAGACTGTAGGCATTTCAGAAGGAACAGTGCATCATATTCTTCACGAGGAACTCGGCATGAGAAAGCTGTCGGCGCGATGGGTGCCGCGTTTACTCACACCAGAAAACAAGCGCAACCGTGAGACCACATCGGAGACGTGTTTGGCGCTGTTTAAGCGGAATCCAGCGGAGTTTTTGCGTCGTTTTGTGACCTTCGATGAAACCTGGATCCACTGGTACACACCAGAGACCAAGGAGCAATCAAAACAATGGATCCAGACCGGGGAACGTGCTCCAAAGAAGGCGAAAACTGTAAAATCGGCCGGAAAAGTTATGGCCACCGTTTTCTGGGATTCACAAGGTGTGATCTACATCGATTACCTCGAGAAGGGTAAAACAATTACAGGGCTTTACTATGCCGATTTATTGGGCCGATTCGACGCCGAATTAAAGAAAAAATGACCCCATCTGGCGAAGAAAAAAGTGCTGTTTCACCACGACAACGCACCGGTTCACACGTCTGCCGCTGCCATGGCCAAATTGGTCGAATTACGCTACGAATTGCTGCCCCATCCACCGTATTCTCCAGATTTGGCCCCTTGTGACTTCTTTCTGTTTCCTAATCTAAAAAAATCACTCGCCGGGAATAGATATGGATCGAATGAGGAGGTCATCGCCGCCACGGAGGCCTATTTTGTAGAGTTTGACAAAAAATATTTTTCCGACGGGTTAAAAAAGTTGGAGCATCGCTGGGCTAAGTGTATCGAACTAAAAGGAGACGAAAATAAATTGCCACTTTTCCAAAATTTTCGTTTACTTTTTGTAGGCTAAGTATTTATTGAATGACCCTCGTATGGGCATTATTTTTGGTCGTAAGGGGCGAATTTTTTGATCAGCATCAATTTTTTTATTGTGACCAGCTGACCAGAAGCAACAGTGGCGACAAGAAAAGCTCTGAGGCAATTAAGCTCAACGAGTCTTGGAGAAACACTTAAAGGTCTATCCACACATATCAGGGCCGTGCCAGGGACGTGTACGGACCGTGACCCAGGGGCTCAAAAAATATCGTTGTGTACATTTTATATGAACTCGTTCACACACGTCCGTGCACGGGACGAATCCTCAATGATTGGGCCCGGCCCTGTCACGTCCCGGGCACGGCCCTGTTATGTGTGGATAAACCTTTAACTGTCTTGGATCCCATAACGAAATAAGTCTGAAAATAACAACGGAGAAGTAACAAAAACTACAATTCGGTATTCAAGTTTTCGCACAAGCAATGAGCTAATATCAATTTGGCAATTACAGAAGCTCGCTAATCCGACTCAGCCATTAGGCTATAACCAATTCTTTGTTTACGTACTATTTCGTATACATCAAGCTTTTGGCTGCCAGTAAGTTTACAACTTCCTTATTGATATAGAGTGATGATTAATTGGCTGCCTAGTGCCTACCCATTTCGTTTATGTAGCCTTAAACGAGTGTAAAATAATATTCCTAGGACAGCCAAACGCACTAATATATCTGTCCTTTCACAACTCAATATCAAGACCCGATTGTCTACAGTTTGCTTACAGCGTATACTACTTTGGCTACATAATGCGAAGAGGAGATAACAGCCTTGAAAAGCTGGTCATTGTTGGCAATACCGAAGGAAAGAGACCACGAGGCTGGTAGCCAATACGATGGTCTGACCAAGTGAAAGAAGATACGTCCTCAAGCAAATTCCAGCAGGTGGTGATGGCAACTTTGGACCGGAGTCGATGGAGGCAAATTTCCCGCTTAAAGGGATCCAGTGACCACGATCCTCAGTAATGAAGGACCGATTGAAGAAAAAGAACCACGAAGGACCAATAAATTCTTAAGATAAGTGTGGTCATGTAATGTGCGTTTTGTCTGTACAGAACAAGCATATTTTCTTTCTTTTTCTTTTCTTTCTTTAGTGTTGGTTCGAACTTTTTCATTTTATCTGCTAATCCTAGTTCGAATTTTTGCTTACTTTAATTCTTGACAGTTAATTAAACTGAACGAAAACAGCATTAAACCCGTGACTCGCAAAACAAAATATCGATAAAATGTAAACTTGCAACACGAAATAAATCAAAACGTGGGGCGCTAGTGTAAATATTACGAAATATTTAATGTTTCTTACTGTTATGCGGAATGTTCTTATGTTGTACTATGTTTTAAGAAAGTATTTATTGAAAGAGAACCATTTACACCGTTGTTGTACAAATTTCGTCGTCAAATTTATAGTTTTGGTTTCTTGATCGGAATGCACAACGTTGTGGTATGCGTTGCCGGACACATAATCTTGTGAAAAACATCTAGAATAGTCTTTTATTTGGATAGCATGGTGGCCCAGTGTTAGCGGCCGCGACTTACAAGTCAAGGTGGTCGAGGAAAACATCGTGAGGAAAGCGGCATGTCGAACACATGTGACATCCACCAACCCGCATTGGGCCCGTGTGGTGGATTAAGGCCCATTCCCACAGAGAGGAGGTCCTAGTCCCAGCAGTGAGAACATTAAAAGGCTGATGAGTCTTTTGTGCCGTCGTAGTATTAGTCTGCGGTGAGGAGCTTATAATTTAAACTTGGGTTTACCGGTAAGGCGAGATTTTCAAGTTTCTTTATCATTTCGTTCAGCGAATAGCCTTTTCATATCCGCCCCCTGAAGCACACCTAATAAATTTAACATTTATAAGCTCTTTTGCCAAATATAAGATCCGGTTTTCCTCAATGTTAGTGACTCACGCAAATTGCACAAGTTGATAACTAAGTAGACACATATCTTGATCACTACAATCGTAACACCAAAGCGGTAAAACTATATTGTCATCTTCTAACTGTTGCAGTATACTTCTATCATCATAGGGCATCAGACTAGATACTGTTTAAGATAGGAAGCTGTTTCGCGCATACAAAGAAATGGTCCTTCTTTCCTTGAAGAAGCTTGCAGATTCTGCGGGTTTTTTTTAAATCCGAATTCATATCCAATCGTGGAGAGAAAAGACTCCGTCTACAATACTCGCAAGACTGCTTGTCACCTTGTGGTCTTGTATGGTACCGACCGTACAAGACCACAAGGTGACAACCAGTCTTGCATGGAGATTCACCTGCATCCCATCAAACTGTAAACCGACCTGAACATAGTTAGAAACAAACCTAGGTAAAATGAAATATCCACTGCCAGTTACAAAAAAAAACCTGCCTATATCGCTACGGATCCCTTTTGATACACGAAGAAAAAACCACGGCTCTTCTATAGTTGTCGGCACGTAACTTGGCAAGAGTCGTTAGATGGCGCACAAGTCGTTTATAGGGTTCCGTAGCCAAATGGCAAAAACGGAACCCTTATGGATTCGTCATGTCTGTCGGTCCGTCCGTATGTCACAGCCACTTTTTTCCGAAACTATAAGAACTATGCTGTTGAACTTGGTAAGTAGATGTATTATTTGAACCGCATTAAGATTTTCACACAAAAATTAAAAAAAAAAACAATAAATTTTGGGAGTTCCCCATACTTAGAACTGAAACACAACTTCTTTTTCATCAAAGCTTTACTTGTGCGTTATTTATGGATAGGTCTTCAAAAATGATACTGAGGTTTCTGATACCATTTTTTTCTAAAATAGTTTGCGCGAGAGACACTTCCAAAGTGGTAAAATGTGTGTGACCCCCCTGTAACTTCTAAAATAAGACAATAAAAAACCTAAAAAAAATATATGATGTACATTACCATGTAAACTTCCACCGTTTGAACGAGATCTAGTAAGTAGTTTTTCTTTAATACGTCATAAATCGTAAACCGCAATTTACCAAGTACCTTAAGAGCCCTTCGTGCGCGAGTCCGACTCGCACTTGGCCGGTTTTTTAGGTCTCTGACTACCAAGCGGGACGCGGGGAACGTTTAGCACCGTTCCGAGCCCGCGATTGGTTGGTCAGTTCACACAAGGATTGACTGACCAATAGCGTCGCGTCCACGTTCCGTTCGCTCTATACGGTAGTTGGTCAGTACCCCCATTACGCCAAAATCTTGCCAAGTTATATGCCGGAGACTATACCTACATACAACCGCAGTAAAAACCCGTATCAGAAATGTGCGCATATCTGTCTGCACCTCACTTAAAGCCCGAATAATCCTTAAATTATGTAAACACTTAAATTATATTGTTTCTCACTATTTCAGCTATAAATTGGATCAGTTTGTTTGTACGACTGACTGATAAATTGACGACACTAGCCACCTGTTCGATGGAAACGGAACATTGCACAAAATTATACGAATTATGGTGTACTAAATATTGTTGGTTCATCCGGTGGATTATGGGATGGTCCGGAAAGTCTCAACCATGAGGAAACGAATTAAGGTTAAAATAATCGAAAATTCTTCCTTACGAACGTATTCTGGCGATTACTTTACTGTTTGACGGTGTACATTCAAAATAAAAAATGATATCAATTTATCTCATCATTATCCTGTATGGAAACAGAATACTTTCAAATATTGTATTTATTTAAAATACAATATTTAAAAGTTATGCGCGTCGAAAGTTCCATATTTTAACACTAATTTTAACGCATATTTGGGCGAAAATAAATACCATAAGAAGAAGGAAAATTGCAAAACGGCCTCCATACAGGGATATATTAGTAATTCAACAATGCAAATAATTTTATTTTGAAAATATACACTTAGTAGTTTTTTCATGATATCTAGACTCCCAAAGGTCTGTTCATAAAATTTCGCGCGCTCGTTTTCGTCCTAAATCATTATTCATTTCGCTACAAATTTGCAAAAGTGCTAATTCGTAAGAGAACTAGCTTCTTACTGCTCATCACAGCATCAATCTCTTTCGCACGTGTTGTCGGATGAGACAGCATGCATTTTAACCCCGCGCACAAAATAGTTCGTGCCGTTGACTAGTTTTTCTTCTTGTTTTGGAGTCGATGGTAAACTCCTTAAATATTTTGGGACCAATAGACGGCCACACCAATCGCATCGTCAGTGGTATTTATCAAGTCCTCTTAAGTGCAGGCGTTTGGGCACTTGGGACACTCCGAGCGAGAGAGAATATAGAGTGAGCAAGCTGAAGTGGCAGAGGCCATGTCTGTCGAAGGACCGAAGACAGCAGACGAGATGTGCTGACGATCCTAAAACTACGGCTTTATGAAACAGACTGGTTCGGAGGGCAAAGAAGCAGTCATGTGCCGTATCTTTTTTAAACCTATGTCTAGAAGTGAATTACGATAGACTTGTAGCGGCACCAACGCCGCACTTACGAACTGATGACATGACGTCACAAAAATCCTGCATCGCTCAAGCAAAGTTTTCGGCGCGATTTGAACATATACAACAGTCTGATAACACCCGTCTAGTCGGTGGATCCTCCCGTTTCTAAGGAGGTGTATGGGACATTACTCTCTATTCCGCATACCTCCAAACTGATGACCCCGACGTGAGTTATATACGACGGTTTTATCGCTCTGTCGACGCGACTTTTTGGGCTGACTTTCCCAGAAAGAAAACTCGCCGTCGACGCGCAGACGTCGTGACACCGTGTGCAGAGACCTTTAGGTTCAAAACCAACCTAACAGCACTTACTAATTCCATACATAGTACAACGATGCGAATAACACTTAAACCCACTCGGTCACCACCCATTGTAAACAATGGCACAATCAATAATTACAGTTTTGACAGGCCGCCAGCTCGTTCTCTATGGTATAATGGTTTAGAACGGAATTAGACTGTGCTACTGTATGCGCATGATTATTGCTGGGCAATTGAAAATGCAGCCGTATGTGTTGACACATACATAAAAACAAACTTATGCCTTTTTCTTGTGAGCGTAGGCAGAAACTACCTACCAACTGCTGCCATCGTTACATACTCATTTTGGTTCATTTACATTAATACATTAGATCAAAAACGTACGCCGGTTGCAAGTTGGTAGTTGGTACTGTGCTGTGAGGGGGCAGCTCAGAGAGCTTCAAATAATAATCCGAAATTACTTTCGGCACGTACCGAAGTGACAAGCAAACCTAATCAAAAACATCTTCAATTATTTGACAAGCGTTCCGATTTCAATTACCTTCTAAAACTAAATGGTTATCTGTTGCCAGTCTTATAATAGGTTGCCTCTAAATAGGTGCTACGCCACTACGAATAGAAGCACAGAATCATGTGAAGTGCGTCTATTCTACGTTTTGAAAGGTTACAGCAATCCTATCTGATCCTAACCGTTTACTTAAAGGAGGAGTCACATTTACAATTAATGAGGTACGACCCTTAAAAAAACACTGACAAACAACTGACATTTATCGGAAACTCTGTTAGGTGCTTTTGATCAAGGAGGTACATTCAAGCATGACGGCGTAGACTTGTTAATGCATGTGCGCACGTCAGCCGGGGTAGCTCAGAGAGTTTTAAATAATAATCCGATATTACTTTCATACGACATATTTTATCAACAACGTGCCTTCAGGTGGGCACGTACCGAAGTGACAAGCAAAGCTAATCAATACATCTTCAATTATTTTACAAGCGTTCTGATTTCAATCAGCTGCCAAAACTATATAGTTATTTGTTACCTCTAAATAGGTGAGTCTTCACGATACTATGCACCAGACCTTTCTGAAGAACATTATATTAAGTTTGTTTTTGGTCCTTTAGGAATGTATTGTTCTTTCGGCATTTCCACATCTGCCTTATTAGTCCTCTTTCATTAATTCTCTCAACATGACCGAACCATCGTACATTCGCTTTTAATTTGTGTTCAGTAGTATGCACAAATAGTGGAAGATGTTAGGGTACTTAATATGTACCGCGATATATACCATAATTAAAAATTGTATAGCCTGGAACCTTCCTGGAACACAGAGCGTTGAAAGAGGTATGTTCTATAGCATGGAAGACCTTAGGTTTGAATTTTGGAATAACTGAGTTTAACTTTGATTTGGCTTGATTGTTTTCTTCAGACTTGCTGTGTTGGTATGCATTTTGCGTCCATTGATATAAAAAAGAAGGACAAATAATCTTCTGGTTCTATTTTTCAGGCATCCTACTGCCTCATTCAATATATATATGCCGCAACTCATTCATAGTCATAGACCGTCTAGCAATATGTTGTCAACATATTTACAATGATAAACTTGTAGCCAATGCAGTGTTCTATTGAAATATTTATTAGTTAAAATAATAAATCTGAATTCCTGTTTCGCTATTCAAAAGAGGTAATGGCGTCGCGCAGTTATTCTAAATTCAAAATTTAAATTCCTTTTATAAATTGCCAGTCCACAAAACTGTATAATTTAGAATAAGAGTTCGTTTTTGAAATGTATGGAAATAATAAATACGGAACGCAAACACTGTGCTATGTGCTAAACAAGCAGACAAATTAACTGTGTCAAAAAAAAACGTGCCAAAAGACAAGAAAATATTTTATAAACGAACCGTAATAAAAATGCGTTCTTAACAGTAATTCTTGGTGCGAAAATTAGATTAAAAAAGACCCAAATTTTGAATAAAAATTGTAAAATATAAAAGCTGAAATATAAATAAAACGTGCTCGAAAATATTTCAGAAAAAAATACAAATGGCTCTATGCAAAGAGTCATTCAATCAGCGATGGCGATTGTCGAAATGCCAAAATGAAAGATATTGATCACGTGACATTTCTTTAACAATGGCAATCCCATACATTTTTGACATTTTACCAACCGCTATCACGACGCTTTCTTTGATTGAATGCCACTTGTCTAGGCCCAAATTTCTATTTTTAAAAAAACCTAAAGAAAGAAAAATAAAATATTGCTAGTAACAAAAATTATACCACCACCGTACAAAAAAAGTCAAGAAGCTACTAATATGGGACAAATAAACGAAATTAAAAACATTGTAATTATTATGAAAACAAAATGGGACGAACTGTAACTTATAGTTAAATTGTTACTACATACAAGTTACTTTTATATGAAATATTTAATAACTTACGACCAATGTACTCATTCGAGGACTACGATAAAGGAGAAGTCAGCCATTTTGGGTACTCGTGTACCTTTAAGGAGTCTGCCCACTACGCCGTACCATACCATGACCGTGTTATGAACGTATCAGAATCGTTTCAATTACGTATCATAACCATGCGTAACGGTTTTAGTGACGGGAGCCTCCGCTTATCATCTCCGTATCATACGCGTGTCATACCCGTGCATAACGGTTATAGTGACGGAATCCTCCGCATATCATAGCAAGTATAACTAGCAAGAGTAGTAAATATAACTAACGCGGTATATGCAGATTCGAACTACATGATGCATCAGAACACTCAAGCCGCTGGGTACTGCGCAGCGATTGGCGCACTTCACAGCCACCATTAAGCTTGAATTAACCTATAATATTCGCCTTTACTTGCGCTGTGTTAAACACAAATTAGCCTACATCAGGTTAGTATTATTGTTAGTCAAAAATTAACGGACGAAGACAAAACAAATAGACACAATTTAGCATGATTGTCTCGCCGACCAACGCCATCTATTGACGGAGCACAAAGTTAACTAGCAATTATATCGATCCTACCCTCATCCTACGTTTTTATAAATTAATCTTAATTGGTGGATCGTATGAGTACATTGGCGATCTTATAATAAAAAGTTTTATGAAACTGTAACAATAGGATGTATGGAAATTTGTATGAAAAACTCGTTACTTACTCAATCTTGTATGTAATGACAGGCTTGGTTGGTGATGAGAAAAATTATAATTAAATTTATTTAAATTAAATTATATAAGTTGCTCTCTTTCAGTAGGATTCGTGTTAATTAGATATATCCAAAAAAAAATGATAACATTGCTGGAGTATAAACAAACAGTTGTGTTAATTTGGGGTCGCCATTAATATTAGTCCCTTTGTCCCAATACTCTTCTAAGAATCAATATGTCTTTCTCGGTGACAAAAAAAACGCAATATTATTGCTTTCACAAAAACATGACAACACGGCCATTCTGATCACCAACCAAACGGAGACTAAACCAAAAATAATAAAGGAAAATGAACACACTTCTAGCAACACTGCGTCTAATGTGCCACTCACGATGAGGTCCTCCTCTTTAATCTTGTCCGAGTTCTTACTGGCAGCTCGAAAGGTGTTGGCGAGGTACTTTTGCTCGTCTTTCGTTAGGAGCGTGCATTTTGCCGCCAACTTTTTGCTAGTGTTGCCCATGCTGAAAAATAAAAGGTGTTATATTATTGTGCACGGAGATAACCTATCCTTATCCTATAGAAATAAAAAACTAATAGCTACTGCCCGCGGCTTCGCCCGCGTAAATACTGAAATAATCTCAAGGTAACGTACTCCCGGGGAGGTAAAGAATCGTATGTCCAAAAAATGGTCTACCCGTGCGCCAATTTTAACTGAATCCATTCAGATAACAATCAATCCATGAGCCGTGTTTGATTAACAAACATCCAGTCTTTAGCATTTATAATATTAGCAGGACTTTTGTTGGGTCTGGGATATCTTCCAATTACTTATCACGATCTGGGTGGGGCGGGCGGTCGTTTCAGACTTTTACAAACTAAAACCCACCCCTATTCCTCAGTTGCTCATGCTAGGGCCGTGGTAACTCTCTTTCAAATTTATCCGCGACCCAGACAGGCATTAGACCATGTCAGTTTTTGCTGACATCTCTTTAAGGCGCGCCTGGAACACTACACGCCATCGACTCAGTCCTGTCCCTTATCGGACGGCGAGCTACCCATTACTCTCCATACGCAAGCCCGCGTCTACGGTGGCCCACACAGGCACACCTCCGTACCAGGGCCGGACGCGAAAGGTCGCTACCGCCTAAATGGGGCAGACCTCCACCATATGTTCCACCGTGTCCTCCGGGCGATTCACACAATGGTGACACCCAGGCGTTTCCTCCCGCCTTATCCTGAACATTAACCTCCCGTGTTCGGTGAGGACCTGCGTCAGGCGGAAGGTAAAGATGCCGTGGCCTCTCAAGCCACTCCTTAAAGAGGAGCCTAATCGCCGCAATTGTGGCGTGCCCAGCGCTGGGTTGCGACAGTCGCTCTCCCAGTAGGATTTTAGCTTCTCTTTCAAATTAAATGTCCTTATTTCAGAATCAAAATAAATCAAGTCTCTTGCATAAAAAATGGACTTGGACGTTTCCAAAAACTGCAGATATTTAGAGCAAATGTCCCATTATTTACGAGGATCAGCGACAGGAAGTCGTCGTGCATTCATTCCAAGCCATTTTTAGACAGAGAGTCATAAGAAATTACGTATTTTTCTGTTCTCATATACTCATTGGACTCAATACCAAGCCGAGTGGCTAAATATTTAAACCATATGCTTTTTCTCGAGAAGGCCCCGCGGCACCGACGATCTCGGCCTAGAAAGAAGTATAATGCTCACCAAACTTCTGGGCCGCCCTGAAGTTAGCTTTCCGATGCGAATCTCATAAAAAAGCTGATTTTTTATGAGATTTACTACTCCAATTACATTACATTGTAGCCAACTTCAGGGCGGCCAAGAAGTTTGGCGAGAACTATACCGAGATGACTTAAACCCACGGGCTTAAGTCAGCGTGTTACGGCCCGAGGGCTGATTAGAGACGACATGGGAAAAAAAATACTAGGATGAACATAGGGGAGGCCCCAGCAGTGGGTCAAAACAGCTTTTTTACAAGAGCAAAATGTGCCGTTCTCAATTATTTTGCGCCGACACGAGACTAGAAGTGTGCAGTCATCCAATAATAATTATAACTTTCATTGTTTACACTGATACGTTTATTCAATGGCCCGTAATATTATATCCTATCAGCATTATCTCCCGGCATTTTCATTATGAAACTCGTAGTAAAACTGCCGAAGTCACGCACGATGAATCATTATTATTTTTAAACTAGACAGACTTTGTCAAGGTACCTACGTAAAATTCGTCATGAAGATCACCATTGACCTTGAGAAACGACCATACAGCCTATCTATGAGCTGTTTGGTCATTGACATTAAGTAACGTGATTTCAAAGAGAGTAGGGAGGGGGGCTGTTGTCACGTTACTGTTAGTGTCACGCTGATAAGATTTTAAGTGATGGTCAGGATGGCTGGACCAAGAGAGATTTTGGAGGTTTGAGCAAAACCAAGCTTTTATACCTATTTTATACTATTTGGTACCAGACATCAAATTACTAGTACCTCGCTAAAGAGGAAAAACTATTACGAGGAAAGTGGCCAGCCATTCTGACTTCAGGATGGCTGGACCAAACCGGTTTCACCTAGTTGTAGGCGTTATCCCTAGATCATCTTTTCGTTAAAATATAGTACCTCATCAGTACCTCAACATATGTTTTTCTTATATTATTTCGATAAGTCATAAATAACTTACACCTACAAGAAGAAGAACTCGCAATTACACGATTTTTTTTAAGTCAGATACTTTATTACTAAACTAAACATGTTTAAAATAAATAAATAGGAATCTGACCATCACGATTTTAATGATTGTAGTTTGAGGAAGCCATCTATCTAATATCCTGCATAGGATGGCACTGACAAGACAGCCCATGCGCTGTATGGTTGATATTCAGTAACATGAATTGGAAAAGGAAGATACTGTTTTCATATTAGTTTTAGTGATTGGCTGATAAGGTTTCGAATGATTTTAGTTTGAGGCAGCCATGGAATATCCTGCATGGGATACCACAAGTCAGGAAGGAAAAGTTATTCACAACTTCCTGCAACAGACCTCCATGGTGATTGTGTGTTGCTAGATGCCATGTTAGCTTTGCTACCAACTATTCTGTTACTGGATATAATGTTTTTTTTGCCAACGCTAAGGCTGATCTCTCAAATTGTAAAAGATGTTACTTTAAAATTGACATTCATTTTGGTCCTTTGAGCCCGATTAAGTTACTATAGGTTTCATAAATTTTCATTATTTATGTAATGCTAAATAAAAGACGATTGCACGCAGCAAATCTAGTTTGTTAACATTTAGATATTTTTTATTTTTATAAATAAAAAATATTTATAAAAAAGATTTATTTTATCATTACTTTCTTTTACTTGATTTTGATGAATTAAAAATAAACTAGGTAGGTATTTAGATTATGTTAAGGTTTGCAAGTGAATTTGCCATGTAAATCTTGAAAATAATAGTTGATTGGCTTCCGCCAGCGGCTTCACCCGCGTAAAGTCGTAATTGTATCCCGAGGGAACATATTCCTGGGATAAAAAGTATCCTATGTGCTATTCCAGACTATAATCTATAACTATGCATGCGTCGAGTCTGTATTTCCAGATAGCTACAACCTCAGGGTATCTAAGTTAAGAGTGAATAGGTAACTTCTAGGCAAGCGTGTTTCACCATCGACCACATCGTCGCTTACCATCAGGTGAGATAGTGGGCAAGCGCAAGTCTAACTATAATGAAAAAAACAAATATGCCTCCAGATCCGTTTAGCCGTTTGAGCGTGAAAAGTAACAAACATACAAACACACTCACAAACTTTCGCCTTTATAATATGAGTGTGACAAAAAAGTACCTATCCTATATCCTAATCCATGCTACGGTCTACCTGTCCTTTGTATTACATTCAAAACCATATTTTTATTATAATCAACTTGCTGATCCACGAGGCTTCGCTTCCGTCAACTGGCTACCTACCTACCCTACCTACCTACCTACTTTTCTCAGCACATGCCAAAGAATGAATTTTATAGACAACATTTTACTACCTTGGGTTACATTATTGCAATTTTCATAAGGACCTACATTTTTTTTGAAAATATATTATAGCCTATGACACTCAGGAATAATATAGCTTTCTACTGGTGAAAGAATTTTCAAAATTGGTTCAGTAGATCCAGAGATTACTCCTTACAACGTCACAAACTCACAAACTTTACCTTGGCTCATGTTTGATCACTATCTAGCCTGTAACCATTACCATTTAGCAGTTCAGCTGGAATTTATTAACAAACATCCAAACTCACAAACATACAGACTGACTTTTAATATATTTTGGACAGGGCAATTATTGAATAAAAATAAACAATGGGCAGCAGGCAGAGGTATACAAAACCGTTTCAGAATTACTCAAATATAAAGAATCTAGAAATTGTAAGTAATTTAGTGTCAGTTTTAAAATTACTATGCCTTAATATGCCTTTGTGCCATTAGAATCATGTGATTCTGTTTGTTTTAGCACATCATTAACATGACAGAGAGGAAACCTTGTCACATTAATAGTATACCTTGAAATAACAGGAAGATAAGTGCAAGTAATACATTCGACTCTACATTAGGACATGTACAACCTTTTTCGTTTTCCTGACACAAAACTTGAACTTGTATTGCAATGTCATTGCCGTCGACCTTACACTGAAAATCAAATATAAAAAAAAATACTCTCTGACAAAATTAAATATTATTTTATAGCCAAAACACTATAAATAATATAGCGAAATGGGGAAAACTTATAAAAGAAGATTGAATTGATAGATTTAAATAGGACTCTTGTAGTAAACATAACATAAACATTACCTTTTTACCGATAAAAACAATAGCGATTGAAACTTTAGGAATACAATGCACACTGAATGAATGTTTTTATCAACTGAAAACTTTTATTGCACATAATCTCGAGTACCGATCATATTATTTAACTAAGTTATAAAAGATATTACGCCGCTGAAAATATTGAACGTACCATAATTAACTAAATCAATATTTTTTTGACAAAATCACAAATTACTGAAATAGGTTACCTGTCAACGTCAATGTCAAGGAATATTTTTTTAAAGTTTTCTCAGCCGGACGGAAAAGGTGTTGGCAAAGCGTCTCAATAATCACGCGCGAAACGACTAGCGCTCGTTGTCGCGTCACAGCAGCGACTGCCTTATCGCGAATTTCAGTTTGATAATTTGATTGGATACTGGAAATAAACTACGCATTGAATACAAATATTTGAGGTTTATTTCACCTCGAAGTTTATTGATATTTCTTTATTCGATCACAGTTCTAGCTTTTGGGATAGGAGTAATTATTTATTCCTTCAAAGTTTCAAAAAAATAATTAACTGTAGACCAAACGTACCTATATACGCAGGTATATTTCATTCATTCATGACGATCCATTAGCGTGAATCTTTTGTGTAAATAAACTTTTATCACGAGACTTTTACTTGCTTTGATCTGAAAATTGAATTTACGCGTTGACTTTAATTGATAATGGAAATAAGAACAATAAATCACAAGACGCATTACTTTATTTAGGTATATACTTATAGGCAAGAATATGGTTTGTTGATCATTTAGGATCCCCTAGTCAACGGCACGAACTATTTTGTGCGCGGGGTTAAAATGCATGCTGTCTCTTAAGACAACACGTGCGAAAGAGATTGATGCTGTGATGAGCAGTAAGAAGTTAGTTCTCGTACGAATTAGCACTTTTGCAAATTTTTAGCGAAATGGCGAAATGGATGATGATTTAGGAGGAAAACAACAGCGCGAAATTTTATGAACAGATCTTTGGGAGTCTAGATATCATGAAAAAACTACTAAATGTATATTTTTAAAATAATATTAATTGCATTGCTGAATCATTAATCTATCCCTGTATGGAGGCCGTTTTGCAATTTTCCTTCTGCTTATAGTATTTATTTCCGCCCAAAGATGCGTTAAAATTAGTGTTGAAATATGGAACATTTGACGCTCATAACTATCAATTATTGTATTTTTTTACTTTTCTGTTTCCATACAGGACTAGTTAATGATGAGACAAATTTATATATCTTTTTTATTTTGATGTACACCGTCAAACAGTGGAGTAATCGCCAGACTACGTTTGTATGGAAGAATTTTCGACTAGTGTAACCTTAAGGGGCTGAGGACGAACAGTTGACAATCGACATCTGAGGTTCTAAGCCACGCCCACCGTCATCGATAGTTTAGGGGAAAACTTAAATTGGAGCGAAAAGTATTTGAAAATTAAATACACAAGGTCGACCACAGAGGCCCATATCATAAACGGACTCTTCCGATGGTTTTTTACAAAAATATAACCGTGCAAGTTCTTATTTCAAACTGGCTAGCATCTGACATCAGATCGTTCACTGTTATTTTGCCTATGAATGCAACCTTATTGCTACGAAAATAAAGATCACTAAAATAGGTAATCTGGCTAGTGTCATACGAGTCTTTGCCGTGCAAATTGAATAAATATTATAATTATGTCTGCTTCTATGTGACTGCCACATATAAGAACACAGTACGTTACATTTTTTTATATTGGTTTAATAGCTAGATAATTTTATTTATATTATTTTAATGAGTTTTACTATACTGAAATGGACTGTGCAATATTGAACTGGAAACTTTAAATTTGAATTGAGATTTGGTGCTTTCAGTAATCAATTTTATCATTATTTACAATAGGAAAGTCACATCAAAGTGTAAAGACACCTTAAATTAGCAAATATCCAAAACTTACTAGGTTTGGAATTGACTTTTTTAGGCATGTTTAAAATATGCAATAGAATGTATGACGCTATTAATATCATTTGTACAATTAGTAGGTTCATATTCCTTGTTTAGTATTCTCTTGAAATTTTAATATATCATTTAGTTACTAATACAAGATGACTTTCCGCTATCCTGGCATACAATAATTATAAAGCACTTACTGGGTTTTGATATACATCAGCCCTCTGTGGTGAGGTCACGTGGTGCCGCTTTTCTGTATTATTATCGAGTTAAAAACAAATAGACAGGGCGCAAAAAACACGGTCATGTAAACTTTATCTATCTATATAAATAAAAAAAACTGGCCAAGTGCGAGTTGCACTCGCGCACAAAGGTTCCGTACCATTATCGCAAAAAACGAAAAAAAAACACGTATGTTGTATGGGAGCCCCACTGAAATATTGATTTTGTTCTGTTTTTAGTATTATTTGTTATAGCGGCAACAGAAATACACCATCTGTAAAAAAAAATTGCCTTGCTGTCACGGTTCATGAGATACAGCCTCGTGACAGACGGACAGACAGACAGGGAGATAGATGGAACCCTAAAAATGCTGTATGTGATTGTAAGCGTCTCACTAGAGAACGGCTGAAACTATTTGTTACTATTGTTTGTTATATATCAATCAATCATTTATTTGCTATAAGTATTGGTACAGTGTAGGTGTTTAAATATAATATAGAAAGCAAGAAAATGTTTATATGCGCCAGGCACAACGCATGCCTTAAAAAAACCGGCTAAGTGCGAGTCGGACTCGCGCAGGAAGGGTTCCGTACTTGTTAAATTGTGGTTTACGATTTATGACGTATTTAAAAAAAACTACTTACTTGATCTCGTTCAAACTAATTTTCGGTGGAAGTTTACATGGTACATGGTTTACATCATATTTTTTTTAGTTTTATCATTCTCTTATTTTAGAAGTTTCAGGGGGGGGGTGCACATTTTACCAATTGGAAGTATCTCTCACGCAAACTATTCAGTTTAGAAAAAAATATATTAGAAACCCCAATATCATTTTTGAAGACCTATCCATAGATACCCCCACGTACAGGTAGGATGAAAAAAAAAATGAGTTTCAGTTTTTTTCTATTTTTGTTTGAAAATCTTAATGCGGTTCACAGAATACACCTACTTACCAAGTTTCAACATCATAGTTCTTATAGTTTCGGAAAAAAGTGGCTGTGACATACGGACGGACAGACAGACAGACATGACGAATCCATAAGGGTTCCGTTTTTTGCCTTTTGGCTAGGGAACCCTAAAAAGGAAAACATAAATACTAAAAACAGTGTATGCCTCACAACCACGTATATGTTACTGTAAAAGCCGAACTGTTGTTTCAGTTAAAAAAAAAAAACTATGATGAAACTTATTATTTATCGGTAAAACAGATTTACTAAGTCTTACCGGTAAAAGTCTGAAATCATCATCATCATCATCTACCTGCCCTTGTCCCATGTTACTTGGGATAGGCGCAACACGTTTTCTTCTTCCATATCGTTCTGTCCCGCACCACGCTATAATTGACTCCCTTTTCTTTAATATCACTCCTCACACAGTCCATCTATCTTTTCTTTGGCCGTCCCCTCCCTCTTCATCCATCCCCAATTAAATTCATAAGAGTACACCTAAGTCATTCCAGACATTCTTTTCCCGCACCGTCTAGAACCAGCCCTCACGGTACACGTCCAAATCATCTCGGCACCTATTTCTAGGCCGGCCATAACGGTGCGTTCCATCTTCAAGATTGTGGAGGCTTGCCCAGCGCTCAATTTGCATGCTACTAACGTGAGCCGTAATGGCATTGGCCCATTTGACATTTTACCCACGTCTATTATGCCCGTTTGGGAACACAGCGTATTCCGTATTCGGCCTGTTCTTTTTACATCCAGAATGCTGCGTAAATCTCTGGCAATCCCCAAGTGTAAGTCTTTGAGTTTACTCTCCAGGGCGATCGGCGGATTTTATGTTAATAAATAAGAATTGTCAGTGCCGATTTGGCAAAATGATAAGATCAATTAATAATTAGCTTAACAATATTAATAGACTAACAAACTATTATTGTAGCCCGTTATTGCAATTGGGATAGTTAAATGCGAGAAATACAGGACTGATCAATGTGGTGATTCTTGGTGAGCATTATCCACATGTGGACGATTTTTGGGTGAAACGACGAAAATAGTCAAATTCGAAAGAAATAGATTATCATTTCTCACGAATTTGACATTTTTTGGTCAGTTTTAGGTGCCGTATGTTAGAAAGAAACAAAGATTGAAACAAATGGATACGAATAATTTTATTAGTTCTGTCATTTCGAGACACTGCCAGCGCGGTTGGTACGACCATTCCATGTTCTGTGTTTTTTGCTTCTATTGTTTTCACATGAACGAAGAAGGTTAAAATATTATTCGAACTCATCTATATTTTAAATATTGTTTAATTCAAATTTAGATAAAATTTGTTGTATTTTCAAAGAGGTTCAAATACTTTTTAGTTATGGACTTAGTAAGTAAAGTAAACGACGTGAGTCGTAACAACAAACATATAGATGCCAGTGACAGCGGTAGTGCCAAAAAATAAAGATAATACAGACTTTGACAATATTACTTGTGATTTCGTTAGTTCCAATTAAATCCACCAGGCTACATGATCTGACTGCATTATACCTGATATTTTTTTGACAGATTGAATTGACGAGAAATAAATTGAATATTATTTTTGCTTTTTGCGGAAAAAAGCGACATACGTCCACCTAGCAACGCCGCAAAGCGGTCACTGTCGAATTGCACTGGATGGAAAGAGAAGCACGATGGAATTTGTATAGACTTTTTTACAAAACATAATAATATGAATTACTTAAAAATAATGAATGAAACTTCAATATATAAGACAATGAAGTTTTGCGTCCTTTTATGATACGTTATTGTTGTTAATTGTACAAATATACGCTGGTCAGTATTGCCGGAAAAATCTTTTGAAGATCACGGTAAGAGGTTACTTTGCCATTCATTTGTATCGAGGTTTTTGTGCGTAAACGTGTTTCGGCCACAACAAAGTTTTCGGAAATATGATCAAGATTAACATATCTTTTTTCTGCTGCTACATCTTCAATAGATTTGGCTAAAAAATGTTTAAAAGAAAGCCTATTTTGAGTATTCAGCCCCTTAAGTTCAGTAAGTAATATTTGTGTAGTTGATTGTATATGTCGGCGTTCGTTTGGTAATTTGGTTGTCCTAGTCAACGGCACGAACTTTTTGTGCGCGCGAGGTTATAATGCAGGCTATCGCATCCGACACCACGTGCGAAAGAGATAGATGCTGTGATGAACAATAGGGTGCTAGTTCAAGTACGAAAACACACTTGAAACCTTTGAGAGTATGGATATTATGAAAAACTACTAAATGTATCTGTTCAAAATTAAATTATTTGCATCGTTCAACTCTATCAATCTATCCCTGTATAGTGTCTGTTTTTCAATTTTCCTTCTTTTTATGGAATTTATTTGCACCCAAAGATGCGTTAAAATTTGTGTTGAAATCTGGAAGTTTCGACGCTCATAACTTACAAATATATTTTTTTTACTTATTTGTTTCCATACCATCATCTGCCTAACCTTTTCCCAACTATATTGGGGTCGGTTTCCAGTCTTACCATATTCAGCTAAGTACCAGTTCCATACCGATATATATTTTTTTATTTTGAACTTACACCGTCAAACAGTGGAATAATCCCCAGATTACGGTTGTATAGAAGAATGATCGACTAGGGCAACCTTACTCTGGACTGGTTTCAGTCGTGGGACTGGATGTACAAAATATAGTTCTCGCCAAACTTCTTGGCCGCCCTGAAGTTGGCTACAATGGCTGCACATTAGTAAATCTCATATACAAAAACAGCACCGTTTCATGCTTTGCGCTTTGGAAAAGGAACTTCAGGGCGGCCCAGAAGTTTGGCAAGCACTATACCGAGGTTCTGGATTACTTGTTATCATTATGGCATAGGGACAAGACAGTTATTTTCACGTTAGGTGGCTTAAATAGAGTACACATCTTATTTAAATTGTAAGGATCCATAATCAAATTAAACGTATTCATTGCCACACGGAGTTTCAGTGCAAGACTTTCTTCCACGCTAGCTACTTCACAATGTTGATCTAGTCCAAACGGAATATATGCTCTTCTTGATGTGGATGTACTCAATTATTATCTCATCTCAATAAAGATATTATGGTCCATACAGCCGACATTAAAGTAATCGCTGTGTATGCTATGACACCTTTCTGAACAGTTTCATTTTGAAAGTTTCGCGCCACATTTCTATTTAACAGGAGTACCATATGAAGCTGAGGTGGTATCGTCAACACAGTTGCAACAGTTTTTAATCTTGGAAATAAGAAATAGGGCAATAATGTCCCGAATGTTATAACTAAGAACATGCCACCACTCCACTTTAGACATCCTGAGGCGTCTTCTGGGGACAATGCTTTGCCAATTATGTAACTCCAATGTGCTAATGAGACCACTCGTATCAGCCATAGTAATTTCAAGACGACTGTAGTACAAAAAATGATGAACAACGTAGTTAAGAAACACATTTGTACGAATATAATCCCGTCTTGTATAGCCGTGGTGACCCTTATCCTCGGTTGTAAGAAAGAACATGATGTGCTTTAAAGCTGTAAAATTCGGCAGATGATTTTCAGCTCCATTTTTTTATTTCTAGCCTCTCGTAATTATAACAATTTAGCTTTACTGTCGCATTTTATTTAAAAACAACATTATAACGTAGATTTTGATTAGCGGTGTAACCACAGACTACTTAGAGATACTATGTATGGTGTCATAGACCTAATAAATACTATGGACTCGAAATACCTACAAGGAAAACGTGCCTACCTAAACCTTAAAATGGCTGCCGTGCTATGGTTGTGACAATCACGGAACACACACACATTAATAATACAAAAAGTAAACAATAATTTGACAGCAGGATTACCACGAACACAACCAACTCGTCAACCAACGTCGGCAACTAATATGGCGATTCGCCATATTAGTAGCCGACGTTCCTACAACTGTCACTACGTCATAACAAAATGTTGCGATAATGAGCAACAACTGAAATATTGTAGTCTATTTTGTCAAATACGATTACTACATTAGAAAAAATTAGACAAAACGATGATTCACATTCTGTATTCTTTTTCATTCTGTATTCACTCATATTTGTATAAGCTAATGTATGTATAGAACATTGGGGCGCTTCCATGTTTTCCTAGCTCAATGTATGGTGTACATATAAAATGTACTCTGTGGTAACAATGACATGATAACCACTCCAGTTTCAATGTACCTACTCTGTGATCCCTATGAAATATCAAGACGAAGCAGACCAAAGACTTTGTATACTTAAATACTATTAACGTACTATGACGACAAAAAAACTGTCAGGTGTTTCGTTCTTGCTTAAAGAAAAACTCTATAAAAGAAAAGAGATTAACATAGATAAACGCTACCATCATGAATGTGACAACTTTCAATCACTGTGGTAGTCTTTTGGATAGTAGTAGTTAGTAGTTAATGTCCTATAGCCCCTAGATGGGGCAGAGGGCATCCACAGAAGTCCTCCATCGCGATCAATCTTGAGCATCACGCTTCACCTCGCTCCATGTAATTCCGATGCTCGTCGCTTCTGCCAACACTGTGCGACGCCAGGTTTGACGGGGGCGGCCACGCTTTCTTTTCCCTTGGGGATTCCAGTCCAAAGCTTGCTTGGGTATGTGATCGGGACCCATTCGGAGCGTGTGGCCAATCCATCTCCACTTGCGACGCTTGATCTGGCGGACGATCGGGCTCTCGTGGCATTTCTCCAACAGCTCTACGTTGCAGATGGTCTCGGGCCAGTAAATTCCGAGAATGCGACGGAGACAGCGGTTGACTTAGACTTGTATTTGGCGTGAGATGTCCTTTGTGACCTTCCACTTTTCACACCCGTAGAGCAGCACGGATTTGACATTAGACCCGAAGATTTTAAGTTTAATCCTTCGGGTCAGTTGCCGCGATTGCCAAACAGGTTTCAGCTGCGCGAAGGTAACTCGGGCTTTGGCGATCCGTGAAGCGATGTCCTCTTCACTACCCCCAGTCTCTGACACGACACTCCCGAGGTAAGTAAATTTGTGGACGCGTTCCACTGCCTCTGTGCCAATCAGCAACGTTGAGTGATTCTTCACACCAGTTCTCATTTCCTGGGTCTTCCGTAGGTTTATTTTGAGCCTCGTTTTTGCCGCCTCCTGACGAAGATCGTTCAGCTTTGCTTGCATATCTACGTGGGTATGACTCAGCAGGCATAGGTCATAGGCGTAATCCAAGTCTTCCAAGACGTTGGATAATCCCCACTCTATGCCGCGGCGCCTGTTATCATAGATGCGAAGCATAATTCCGTCAAGAACGACTAGGAAGAGGAGCGGCGACAGGAGGCAGCCTTGGCGGACACCCGCGTGTACTGCAACGCTATTCGATATGAGGCCGTCATGAGTAAACTTACAGCAGTAATTCTTGTAAATACTCTGCAACAGACGGATTATTTTCGGCGGCACTCCAATGTCCAGCAGGCGGGACCAGATACTAGACCACTTCAGCGTATCAAAGGCCTTTTCGAAGTCTACAAAGGTTAGATAAATCTCCCTCTGCCATTCTGATGCCTGTTCCAGGATGATACGGATAGTGTTGATCTGGTCCGTACAGGAGCGGTTCGAGCGGCCTTTGTCAGTCTATCCAGAATGATCTTGCAAAAAACCTTAGAGGGAATCGAGAGCAACGTTATACCTCTCCAGTTATCGCACTGGCTAAGATCACCTTTCTTAGGAACAGTAAGAATACCTTTGTTCCATTCGTCTGGGAGTTCTTCGGCAATCCAGATCTTTTTAATGAGCGGAGTAAGGACGTCGACGGCGGTGGGTAAGTCGGCTTGTAGCATTTCCGCAGTTATCAGGTCGAGTCCTGGTGCTTTGCCTGGTGCTTCAAAGAACGGACTGCCTCTGCAACTTCAGAGGCTGCCGGTGGTTCTGTGTTAATGTCAAGAAGCCGGGATGGTGGGGAACTGGCTTGCAGCGCGTCAGGCGTCGATGTAGCTGACAAACGGAAGACCTCTTCAAAGTGCTGACGCCAGCGAAGTAGCTGCCCTTCTGACGTCACAATGAGCTGACCATCTTTGGACTTCAGCAGCCTCTTCTTCAACTTGCTGTTACCTGCCAAGGTTTTGGTAGCTTTGTACAACTCTTTCAGGTTACCGGAGTTTGCAGCTTGTTGAGCACGATCAGCAATACCATCAGCCCACCGTCTCCTATCTCTGGGGGTACTGCGATAGCTTTCCTTGCGTTTCTGACGTTATTGCGTGTTAAGGTCTGCTAGTATGGCGTCGTTATGGGTCTCAAGCAGTCTCAGATGAAGATTCCTTCTATCTTCGATCAGGCTCGACGTGCGTTGTGACATCCAGTCCTCCCGAGAATGAGTCGATTTGTGCCCTAGAACGACGGAGCTGGTCTCTGTATATGATGCGGTTCGACTCCTCGTCTAATGAGTCCGTAGCGGCATCAAGTACAGAAAAGCGATTGCGCAATTCCAACTGGAAAGTTTTACGCGTGTCTGAGTCATGCAGTTTGCTCACCTCGAACCGTCTTCCAATCTTGCCAGGTCCTCAAGCCGCACAGGCTACTGCAATCTTGAGTCGGACTTCAGCAACTACCAGATGGTGGTTGCTATCAATATCGGTGTCCCTGCGGTTGCGGACATCGAGCAGTGAAGACCGCCATTTGGAACTAATGGCGAGGTGGTCAATTTGGTTCTTGGTGACCCCATCGGGTGAATTCCACGTGTACTTATGGTAGTCGCCATGAATGAATAATGTTCCTGTAATGGTAAGGTCGTGGATCTGGCAAAACTCGGTAAATCGCTCCCCATTCTCGTTGCACACTCCAAGTTCCTGTGTACCCATATGCCTAAGACTTATTAATTTCCTAATACATAGAATACAGTTAAAAATAGTTAATAGGTAAACACTACAAGTGCAGTGTTGTTCTGGGCTTGCGAAATTATTACCTCAATATCTATTCTACACAATGTCTGAAGCAGACATTGTTAGTGGGCGCATAGAGGACCAAAGATTACTATTATATTGTAGAGGACAAACAAATGCGACAGTGGAAATGATCGCGAAAGGGTCATATAAAAACAATTAACAAATAAGACTATTTTGATCAAAAACGTATTTTACACACTGAAATAGGGTCATCACACATTACAATAATTGTTTTAATTTATTTATTACTAAAGAAATAGTTATGAACGCACTTGTGTTTTAATTCGCAGATTTTGAACGCATTGTTTGTTTAGTGTGGCAAGCGTAAAAAGTAAACAATTGATTGGTAGATTTTATAATTTATCCTTTGCCTAGATTTGCAAAAAATAGTTTACGTAATGTAAATTTTAATACCAAATTTTTGAAGATCATCCAAATCAACTAATTATATTATTTAGGTATTCAATTTAGTAACAACATTTAATTTGGATATTTTTGTAAGAACAGAACCATTAGTAGAATTTAGTAATTTGTAATGTCACACGTCATCGTGACTCGGAAAATATTGTGCGGCTGAAGAAGAAATATAAGAAATTGTTGTGTTGAGTTTGCATCTAAAAGTGCTTTTTATTGAATGTGGCGAAAATAAATAATCAAAATGACTCTCACTAAAATGGAGGTGGACTCGGGGAAAGGTGAAGGATTCCGGCCTTACTACATAACAAAGATTGAAGAGCTGCAGTTGATCGTCGCCGAGAAGTCTCAAAATCTTCGCCGTTTGCAAGCTCAGCGTAATGAGCTTAACGCTAAAGTACGTATGTTGCGCGAGGAGCTCCAACTCTTGCAAGAACAGGGCTCATATGTGGGCGAGGTCGTCAAACCCATGGACAAGAAGAAAGTCCTAGTCAAGGTACACCCTGAGGGTAAATTCGTGGTAGACTTGGACAAGAACGTCGATATCAACGATGTGACCGCGAACTGCCGCGTCGCGCTCCGTAACGAGAGCTACACACTTCATAAGATCCTTCCAAACAAAGTAGATCCTCTGGTGTCACTTATGATGGTAGAAAAGGTGCCCGATTCCACTTACGAGATGGTGGGAGGTCTAGACAAGCAGATCAAAGAGATTAAAGAGGTGATTGAGCTTCCAGTGAAACATCCCGAGCTGTTTGATGCCTTAGGTATTGCTCAACCTAAGGGTGTATTGTTGTATGGACCTCCTGGTACCGGGAAGACCCTGCTAGCTCGTGCTGTAGCCCACCACACTGAGTGCACTTTCATCCGTGTCTCAGGTTCTGAGTTGGTGCAGAAATTCATTGGTGAGGGAAGCCGCATGGTCAGAGAGCTATTCGTGATGGCCCGTGAACATGCTCCATCCATCATCTTCATGGACGAAATTGATTCTATTGGTTCATCTCGTATTGAATCTGGCAGCGGTGGAGACTCTGAGGTACAAAGAACTATGTTGGAGTTGCTAAATCAGCTTGATGGTTTTGAAGCAACAAAGAACATCAAAGTCATCATGGCTACCAACAGGATTGATATTCTGGATCCTGCTCTGCTTAGACCTGGACGTATTGACAGGAAGATTGAGTTCCCCCCACCAAATGAGGAAGCTCGTCTTGACATCTTGAAAATTCACTCTAGGAAGATGAATTTAACCAGAGGCATCAATTTACGTAAGATTGCGGAACTGATGCCTGGTGCATCAGGTGCTGAGGTCAAGGGTGTCTGCACAGAGGCTGGTATGTACGCTCTCCGTGAGCGCAGAGTCCACGTCACTCAGGAAGATTTTGAAATGGCCGTAGCCAAGGTAATGCAGAAGGATTCGGAGAAGAATATGTCTATAAAGAAGCTTTGGAAGTAAAAGTAATTTTTATATTTTTAACTGTATTCTATGTATTAGGAAATTATTAAGTCTTTTTTTGTAATTAATTATTTGTTTTATTTTCTCTCATTTTGTACCTAGAAGAACAAAGAGATAATATTTATGATAAATCTTTGTATGAATAAAGTTTCTTTGGCTATTAAAAATAAAAAACCAAGTCAATAATCAACACACATTTTATTTGATTTGTACATTTCAATAAGCTAATCTTAATACAATCAAATCAGTAAAATTCTTAATTAATTATGCTTATTCATAATTACATTATTATAATATCAAATTCAAATAAAAACAATAATAGCCAGGCTTTCTTATTGCAAATCAATAAGAAATAGAATTAAACTTGCATTAATTATTCTTATTCCAAATTAGAAACCTATCATTAGATTTGATATAATTTCATAGGTATTATATTTTTAATACTAGTTTTGCCAGCAGCTTCGCCATTGTGAAAGTCTGAAAACATACTTCCGAGAAAAAGTATACTATATAATAATACAAGACAGTCTGCCTGTATGCAAAGTTTCATTCAGCCATTAAAATATGAAAAAAAGAACTTGCTCAATGGTCCTTACTATGGGCTAAGTGCTGAAACCAAATTCCTAAAAAATAATGTGTAAAAGCTAAAAAACAGACAAAGGGCAGATATTAAGCTCTCATAAACTTATTTATATTTCTTGTGGTTCTCTGTTGCTCCTGATCATCTAAATCTGATTCTGTGTCAGACAAGTCTTGTTGAGGCGGAGATTCTGGGATTGTGAGTGGTAATTCATCATTCTTCTGAAATTAAAAAACATATGTTTATTAATAATTCTAGAGAATAAGCTGAGAGAAGTGTCTAGCGGCTAGGGATACTAGGGTTTCTAGTTTCCAGCGTGTATAGAGCGAGATTATTTTTCAGCGCCCTTTTGACGATTCTTTCACTTCATTGTAGATCTATGGATTTATCTAGACTTTTAGTGGCAATAGGTAAACTACTGATTCTTTAGCGTCACCGTACGGTGACGCTGAAAAATTAAAAAAAAACTGATCCGGCAACACTGCTTCCGCGCGGTTTTCACACAGGCGCCATCAAATTATATATTGAGTTGTTTTTTTTTCGCATTTGGCGTTTTGGCCACCTGGCGCCTCCAAAGATTACTATTATTACTGGGCGCCTCGAGCGACCGCTCTTCTCTGCTCTACCCCAGGGTATACCAAAGTAACAGTACTATTTACTGGTAAAAATAAAAAGAAGCCAATGCCAAATCATTTATTTCAATTTTTCTTTATGGTTTGGTGACTGTTTTAGGATTCAAACAGGATTGTTTGAAGTATTCATGTGCATGTTTTTAACCTTTTTGTACGATTTTTTTTTTACATAATTGACTTTAACACGGTTGTCCCCCGGCAATTTTGAAAACACAATTTGGACGCGTCTTTTCAAACTTGTTCTATATTTACGTAACGCTGTTATGCTGGATCAGCGTTCACGTAATATTCCCTATTATCAAGATAGTTCAACTTACGTTAGGTTGCGTAGGCTTTCGGGTGAATGAACCATACCAAAAGTTCCTCGCGAACTGGAGAGGGTTCACGAACTCGTGCGACGAGCTGCTATGGACAAATAAAACTTATTTTACATTAAACACAACATATCATCTCGCCTGTATACCCCGATCAGTTCAGCAGAGGTGCACCTACAGAACACGGAGTATACCTTCATTTCGCCAGTTAAGTTTAAAAGTGAACGCGCACCTAGACGCATCGCTGGAGCCGCACTCGCCGCAAGCATCGAACGTGCCGAATCTGATGACGTCATCCGCACGCGCTGGTGGAACCCGTATACCTACCGGATACCGGCATTACGTATCTTTTGCAAGAGCAAAACGATAGCGATCAAAAGTTTTATGCCATAAAAGTCGGAATTACCTGCAGTGTAGGTATGGTAGGTTCTACACAATCGTTTGCCAATCGCTCGCTGTTTGTCAAATGCACTTATTAAAAAAAAACCGCGATCAACTCTAAAACTTTTGTATTGAAGATTTATTGCGCATAAATCGCTATCGTTTTGCTCTTGCAAAAGATACTTAATAAGCCTGCGGGTCGTGCGGCGGGGATAGGTGCGCGAGCCTGCATACGATCTCAAATAAAGATTTATAAAATGCGATGACAGCGGCGCGTGCGGCGCGGATAGGTGCGCGTTCACCTTTAGTCCTATGGTAGCGAGCCTATTGCCATCAACAAAGTCTAGACTCCGACCTGCTACTGAGAAATTCTATATGGAAAAACCCAATAACACTACCCGACGGGAATCGGACCCAGAACCTCATGTTCAGTAGGTAGTATTTATTATTTATTTATTATATACTTTATTGTACACCACAAAATATGTACAGGAAAACATTCACAAAAACAAGTGTACAATGGGCGGTCTTATCGCACAGGGCAATCTCTTACAGACAACCTTTGGATGGACTGTACGATAGGAGAAGAATAGAGTAGAGTAGTGGAGTAGTAGTTAGGTACGAGAGCAACGAGGCATATTAAACCGATGAAATCCCAACGCTAGGGGGCCCAGAATCATGAACTAAATCCGGCAGCCGTATTACGTAAGTGCGCATAGAGTTTGACCGCTATCCAACCGGCCAATCACACAAGACAGAAATCCACATCGCGCCATTCATCTCGCATGTGATTGGTCGATTGGATTGCGGTCATACTCTTTGCGGACTTACGCAATACGGCTGCAGGTACTCCTTTCCGCATCGGTGTCGAGTGTCGTAGACATCCTGTATATTTCCTAATTAATGTAACTAGATAAGTAAAAAATCAAATTTGGTACTTTATTTTAATCTTATACTTTTCTTTACTAACCCTTTTTTTACTTCATCTGAGTTACTAACATAATTTAAGTACTTACTAATATAAGTCCTCGCCAAATTTCTTGGCCGCCCTGAAGTTGGGGTTACAGGATGTGCGAGGCACGAAGCGGTGCTGTTTTGGTATGAGATTTACTACTGCGCAGCCATTGTAGCCAACTTCAGGGCGGCCAAGAAGTTAGGGCGAGAACTATACTATAAAGTTTGTATGTCGTTTTTGTGGCGAATAAACACTATCTTGCTATCTGTATCTGAAATTATTTATCGAAGCAAATGAAGTCGTACTTAGTATTTGCTTCGTTAAATAAGTAAACAGCTGTTACGATCCATACATAGTTACCTATGAAAATTCGTAACAGGGTGTCGTTCAGTAGTTTCTGCCTAACCCCATGGGAAAAAAAAACGTTAGTGAATATGCATAAGAAACTAGCATAATTTAGGAAACTTACTCTGTCTACGAAACAGTCATATAAGTTAGTCTGTGATTGGTTGACAAACAGTACGACAGCCAATCAAATACGTATCTTGACTTGAGTTGGACCGCGTGAAACTAGGGTTACACACTAAGACAGAATCGAAGCGAATCGTGAATCTCGCAATGTTAGATACATACATAGCGTATTGACCCCTATCTCCACGATGTAGAGTAGAAGCGACGCGTCAAATTTTGAAAAATAAAAATATCCTTCATATTTTTTGTAGGATAGGCTGAATTCTCGTCTTTTCATCTTGATACGAATGTGTGGAGATAGAAGTCAATATGCTTTATACATTTTAAGACTTCTTCTTAGCGTGTCGGTGGCAAATATAAAATACTAGCTGTGCCCGCGGCTTCGCTCCCGTCAACTGGCTACCTACCTACCCTACCCTGCCTACCTACCTAACTGTTTTTGTGTTGTTTTTAAACCTTCCCTGAATTTTGTCATGTATCAGAGATGGCGCTGTGTTCGCCAAACGTATGGGAAAACTAATGGTCAAAAAAAAAATTCGATATCTTTTTTGTTTCGAGACGGTGATAAATCGAACTTATAAAAAGTAAATCGGTCCAGCTGTCCTCGAGTTATAAATGGTGTAGGTAACCATAGATATAATTGTATTTTATATTTCTACTAGCTGACCCGGCAAACTTTGTTTTGCCATAAAAACACCAAACATTCATCTACCCTACCTAACACTATCTACCCAACTCTACCTACCCTACCCTACCTACCCTACCCTACCTACCCTACCCTACCTACCCTACCTACCCTACCCTACCCTACCTACCCTACCCTACCTACCCTACCCTACCTACCCTACCCTACCCTACCTACCCTACCCTACCTACCCTACCTACCCTACCCTAACCTACCCTACCTACCCTACCTACCCTACCCTACCTACCCTACCTGACCTACCCTACCCTACCCTACCTACCCTACCCTACCTACCCTACCCTACCTACCCTACCCTACCTACCCTACCCTACCTACCCTACCCTACCTACCCTACCCTACCTACCCTACCCTACCTACCCTACCCTACCTACCCTACCCTACCTACCCTACCCTACCTACCCTACCCTACCCTACCTACCCTACCCTACCTACCCTACCCTACCTACCCTACCCTACCTACCCTACCCTACCTACCCTACCCTACCTACCCTACCCTACCTACCCTGCCCTACCTACCCTGCCCTACCTACCCTACCCTACCTACCCTACCCTACCTACCCTACCCTACCTACCCTACCCTACCTACCCTACCTACCCTACCCTATAAACCTCACGGAGCCCGAGACCTTTCCAACGAATGCAAAACCGTGGAAATCGGTTCGTGCGTTCTGGAGTTATAGCGTCAGGTTATTGTGACTGTCAAATAATAACAGACAAATAATTAGCAATAAATTAAAATTGCGACTATAATTTGAGATTTAAACTATCCTATCTCTCAAGTTGGATCGAACTGCACATGGTGTGCGAATTTTATTATAATCGGTTAAGTGGTTTAGGAGTCCATTGAGGACAAACATTGTGACACGAGATTTATATATATTAAGATGGGTGTAACTAATCCGAATTTGTTTTATATATAAAGATTGTTTGGCCTAGAATTCAACTACGGTAACACCATCCGGTGACGCAGTCATAAGGTCTCCGCACGTACAGAATCAGATGATGGGCACTCCGATAGGTGGGCCATAGACTGCGGAGAGATGCCGCACAAGTACTGAAGATTAGAGCTATCCGAAAACGCCCACAACCTACGGATGTTGTCTTTGCTGCGGCCAACCGGAGTCTGAAGTCTATTTAGAGTTTCCCAGGTCGGCCACGGCAGACCGTGTCCAGGTAGAAGGCTCTCCGATGGCTCGATGAAATAATCGGGGAGCTTGAGCTTCTCTCACCAAAGGACGCATCTCTCCAAGGTAGCGTTGCCATCAGGTAGACAATTTTTAACCGACTTTCTAAAAAGGAGGAGGTTTTATGTTCGACTGTATGTATTTTTTTTTGTTTTTCTCCGATATTGCCGTACAATGTGGACCAATTTTGTAAATTATTATTTTATTTGAAATATTATGTTTCCGAATTAGTCCTCTGATGAAGAACTTCGGAGATATGCAACAGAACTCTTCAATAAATGACGGCCAACTGCAATCGCATGTCTGTTTATTGTTTTCACCACTTCATAACATAACATCACGCTGGTACGCTCGAAAGGAGTAAGCAGATGTATAAAGCACACCTTGGTAAAATGTCGTGGTAGCCCAGTGACTAAGACCTCACCTCTCGTGCTTGAAATCGTGGGTTCAAATCCGGGCAAGTACCAATATGACTTTTTCAAATTCATCTTTACTTTCTAAGTTTATCTTGGACATCACCGGCAACGGTGAAGAAAAATATCGTGAGGAAACCTGGACCGAGCTCTGCTCGGGTGAAAATATAGAAAACGATAACCTAGCTAGATCGATTCATCGCCCCCAACATACAAAATTTCATGAAAATCGTTGGAGCCGTTTCCGAGATTCAGATTATATATTATATATACGTATATATATATACAAGAATTGCTCGTTTAAATGTATTAGATGTAAAGCTAAATTGCTAAGCCAGAGGCCTGTGGGGGTTCCCAGAGGCGGCAAGGACGCTGTTACATTTTCGACGAACTCAAATTTAGGTATCTAGTCGCACACAGCAACATTACGCGCACGCACTCATTGAAACTACTGAGCGCTCGATTTTATACACCACTCAAATAATATTGGTCCTTGATATTATTTTTTAATTTATCGAAGTTGATTCAGAAAGGTTAGTTGGCACTTCGAATATGCATTTGGTAACTGTTACAAACCGTCGCGTCGTCGTAAAAAGTAGCTTATTATTTTAACCGACTTCAAAAAAAGGAAGTACTCTATCTATTCGACCCGTATGTATCCGCAGTTTTCTTAAAAACTACTCCGATACTGATTGGGTTTTCGTCGATAAATGTATGTGTTTTCAGGAAAGGTTTTATTGTATAATTTATTACGATCTGACAGGAGATAGACAATGGAACTCTTCAATAACAAACATCAAATGACCTGCGATTACTGTGATCGTTTGTTTATGTTTTGTTTTCACCATACCCTAATATAACATCACGCTCGTACAGTTTAACTGGGTAAACAGATGTATTTAGTATACCCAATATGGGGTACCAACAAAAACTAAAACATGAAAAAAAAACTTTTTGCTAAAAAATACTACCGACTTCCAAATTCAAAACCACAAAGTGAAAAATAACTTAATTTTTTGAAGTCGGTGTCTTTCGTAAGTACCATTTTTTTGCGTTATGGACACCGACTTCAAAAAATTAAGTTATTTTTCACTTTGTGGTTTTGTATTTGGAAGTCGGTAGTATTTTTTTGCAAAAAGTTTTTTTAATTTTCACTTTTTAGTTGTACGTACCTAATAGGCAAGTTAGTAAGGGAACTATTTCGCCAGAATAGATTTCATGAAACTTGAACATAACCGGTGAAATGAGAGGTCTGCTTACCCCTTAAGAGCGAACTGGCGTGATTTTATATTATGAAATGTTATAAACAACAAACAGACTTGCGATTGCAGCAATCCCGAGAGATTTGCTGTTATTTATTGAAGAGTTCTGTTGTATATCTCCGAAGTTCTTCATCAGATCTTCACCAAATTAAAATGGGACCAATTTCGGAACATACTTTTTCAAACAAAAAAAGAATTTTCAAAATCGGTCCATAATTGACGGAGTAATCGGTGAAAAAAAAAAAAAATAAAAAAAAAAACAAACAAACTTGAAGACGAACATAGAACCTCCTCCTTTTTGGGAAGTCGGTTAAAAATAATAACTTTCCTGTGTCGAAAAACGAAAAACAATAGGTACCGACACCGACTTCCGAAAAGAAAATTAGTTTTCACTTTATTGTAGTAAGTAGGTATTTTTAAAAAAACGCTACGTGAAATAAGTACCTAAAACGAAATAATTTCCGGTCACAAGGATTAAAAAATTACTTGAACATTTTGCATTACATGGAACATATAAAATATTACCATCTCAAATTTTTGTAGCATTACATATTGAGCAGCAGTTAATGACATATTAACCAACATCCATGAAAATGACACCCATGACGAAAAGATGTAAAATTTTCGTCGGCGCCATCTTGTATTTTGGTTTTGACCCCGTATTCGATATAAGCGACCCCAAAATCCATGAAAATGACATCCATGACGAAAAGTTGTAATTTTTTTTTATTTCGGCCATCTTGAGTTTTGGTCATAACCAAAGCCTATATTCATTACTAGAAACCCTAAAAATCATGAAAATGACACCCATCACGAAAATATGTAAAATTTTCGTCGGCGCCATCTTGTATTTTGGTTTTGACCCCGTATTCGATATAAGCGACCCCAAAATCCATGAAAATGTCACCCATGACGAAAAGATGTCAAATTTTCGTCGGCGCCATTTTGTATTTTGGTTTTGACCCCATATTCTATATAAGCGACCCCAAAAACCATGACAATGACACCCATGTCGAAAAGCGGCCTCGTCGGCGCCATCTTGTATTTTATTTTGACCCCGTATTCGTCATACATACAAACCGGTTCAAATCATAAATCTCCTACCACCCATCCACTTCTAACCTTCACCGCCGACAGCTTGACCTTACCCATCCAAATCCTAACCTTACTAAGAGCTGCATAAACCCACCCATCCTTGTCTCAACCTTGTCAACAACTGCTTAACCTATCCAAATCCCGATTTTACCCAACATTTAATTTCTAAATCACATCCTAATAATAGGAAACTGTAACATACTTTTATTTCGGTCCGATAAAATATCAACTCCTTTCGATCACGACAAACGACTCACGCATGCACACTACAATCTTTTCTATTACTTTTATCGTATTTATTTCTTGCGAAAAAGCGATACGCTCGGCCTTCCACGAGCGCTTCTGACCGCGGAATGATGAGCTTCGACTGGCTTCGAGTGCAAAATGTATGAAGAAGTCGGCAAGTGTTTTTAATTTAGCTAATAATTAAAAAATATATTGATTTGGGTAAAAAATAATTCGCTGAACCTGTAAAGGACTATATATACCGCAATTTCTCTTAATTTTGAAGATAAAATATCCTGTAAAATTACTTAAACTGGGACCTATTCGGACCCTACTTTTTTAATATTTTTGCGATTATTGTGATGGGCAAAACGTATTTGTGCGAAAATTTTGTATGATGTCATGCAATTTTTCTGATGCCAATCTGGAGCTGAATATAGTATCCATAAATTAAGACCATGATATCCTCACATCTGTGATTGCATATACATTAAAATTGTACCTGAAAAGCACTGTTATTTGTAGAAAAATGTAATAGCGTCCTTAGTTCTGACACCAGAGGTGGCTACATCATTAAACGAAAAAAATACCCTGGTCACAGATAATATCCCTGATACACTCTCATTCCACCGGTTATGTTCAAGTTTCATGTTATTCGAGTAATCTATTCTGGCATCCCTTTGAGTCGGTTGTATTTTTTTTTTGTAAAAAGGTTTTATTATATGTTTTCATCTTTTATCTCAGATCAAATAGTCTTTTATAGACTGATGCATCAATTCAATTCGACTCTGTTCGAGTGTGCTTTGACGAGTTGTTTCTAATTTGAAGCAGTAGGGTAGGTCCCCATGGCCTGGAATCAGACATACTTGCCTGGCTGTGTTCATCTGAACTGTAGGATCTGCAGGAAATGGCTCATCATCTACCGACGAGTTCTGGAACCGGACCCTGGAAAAACGGAATTAAGTACATAGTTAAAAGAATAAATCCGTGAAGTGCGTGTCGGATTTCGCTCATTTAGGTTTCCGTACCAAACCGCGAAATCAAGTTTGTTGTAATAGGAAAAATGAGGGAATTTCAAAGAAAAATCTGCTTTTATAAATATATTCGTATTAATTAGTAAAATATAGGTAATAATAAACATTGTCACCAAATATGTTATGTATATAATAGGTAATATGGGAAGATAAAAAAAAATCTGAACAAAATTAAAAAGATGAGCAAAAGAAGTATGTAAGGATCGTAGCAGGTGGCGTTCTGTAGTTTCTGCCTACCCCCATGGGAAAAGGCGTGAGTTTATGTATGTATGTATTAAAAAGCCGGCCAAGTGCGAGTCAGACTCGCGCACGAAGGGTTCCGTACCATTATAGCAAAAAACGGCATAAAAATCACGTTTTTTGTATGGGAGCCCCACTTAAATATTTATTTTATTCTGTTTTTAGTATTTCTTGTTATAGCGGCAACAGAAATACATCATCTGTGAAAATTTCATCTCTCTAGCTATAACGGTTCTTGAGATACAGCCTGGTGATAGACAGACAGACAGTTTTTACCCTTTGGGTACGGAACCCTAAAAAGTAGCTGACTTTGGTGGCTACTCATTCCGTTGTATGCCAATATGAAAAAAAAACCAGTAATTATCTACTCAATGAGCTCTAAACTATCTATAAGCCACTCGAAGGAGTACCTATGTCAATTTTTAGGGCTCTTCTTTGCTTTATGGGAGCTCCCTTAAAAACATTTTTTTACAATTTTTATGACTTTTTAATTTAAGGATAGACGATGAGGAGACGTCCTCACTGGGGGACGCACTCTAACCGACATAAAGCGCTCACCAAATTTGCTAATAGTGCCAAGCACTGATCGTAGATATTTTCATTATAAAAAAATTAAAAAAATGTATGGGTTTGGGTCAATAAGATGCTTATACTGTGACCATTTGAAGACTGTAGCTCCAACCGTTTGGCTGTAATATTTGTGTGACAGATAAACGGACAGACAGACAGACACGTGGGTGACAGTAATAGGGGTCCGTTTGGACCCTTCGGGTACGGAACCCTATAAACGATTGAAAAAGTTGAGATGGATTGAATTTATTTATTTTTATTTATTTAAATGTTTTAAAATTAATTTGAAAGCGAGTCGATGAAAAATACAGCTTTTATACATTACTTTTGAATCAGTATTCAGTAATTTAAATAAAACCTTGTAAAAAAACTTACTCAGTATAATTAGACGCCCTCATTTTCTTCCTAGGCAGGTAAACGAAGTGGTAATACACGAACACGCAGATGTAGAGCGCGGCTAGTGCCAACACCCCCATGATGACGGTGAATGATACGCTGTGGGCCGTCGCAATCTCCTCGTTCGACCAGCCGTTGAACAGAGGTTGCTGGAGAGATGATAAAGCGAATTTAGTACATTGAGATAATATGTACTTAGTACCTACATTATTACCTCAATGATTCTAGTCGTAGTATCTCTAATTAGTCTGTGATTCTAGTATAGCTTGACAATGCAGTAGCTATGACTTCTGGCCAAAGACCTTATATGTATTTCTTACTACTAGACTGTGTACCAAATTTTTTTGTTTAGCTAAAATGAAATCTATTATCATACACCTATGTTAGCTATTTCCTTATATGTGGTAGCTAACCATAAGCGGTCCTGGCGAGAGGGTTTCCGCTGGTAGTGTGTCCTTGTCTGACCTCTTGCTAGCTCAACTAATCATTGGGTTTGGTAGAAATGGTAGAAAATTTTATATTTTTCTTTTATGTTATACCAAAACGAACAATTCATAAACTTTGATACGTATTTAAATATTTCTAGAAAAGTATATAAATATTTCTACAGTTCCTATATTTAATCAATACGTTGTATTTAAAAATATATTCATTATTACTGAGTAAGAGTAGTACTTTTAAATGTTTGGGCCTGGTAATACTAAATGTAGGATGGTGGTTTGCGGATTTTTTGGCGGACTTTGTTCGAGTGAAATTCAGCGGCTGTTAATATTATTTGCAAGTTGATTCCTAGTGGAATACAATTGGTGTAGTTTTATTTCTCAACTGTCTACGCAACTGAACACTAATGTGAAATCATAGAGATCCTTTGAGTTATATTTAGCTGCCGGTATTTCAAAGCACCGTCAGAAGACTGCAGTGTCATCTAACGCCTCTCCTTCATAAGCTTGAGAGTAGGATCAGAGAGCTTTTTGTTCCAATCTATATGATGTTCTTGAAGAGACTTGGGGTGTGAGGATTATTGAGTCTTCCCCCTCTCTTCAAACTTCAGATAACCCTTTAATACTCCATCGTAAACTGCTCAATTCCTCTTCGAGTTCGGTGATATTTTCGTCGGTCCGGAGTGTGCGCGTGTTGTACGTTGCCAGGTCCAGTCGTCGGTATTTGTTGGGGTATCCGGATCTCGTCCGGGATTCTTAGCACCCCTTGCCATACCATAACCTCGACCGCTACCGTAATCGATGGTACAGGCTGCCGGGCAATAGGGGCTATGTTTTATTTGTGATATTCATGGGGAGTGCTTTGCAGGCGGGTTGGCGATCGCAGTATGGTTGTTACAAATGCACAGAGAACGCTGCTGTCAATTCTCTGGTTTTTCCCTTAGTCGCCTCCTACGACATCCACGGGCAAACATGGGATAGTGAAATTCTTTACGCCCGACATCATACAGTTAGTGATGTAGATACCAAAAAATATAAAACTTTTTTTTTTATTATCTATAAATTAGGTAGGTTTAGGTAGCGCAGTTCGGTAGCATCAACATATCGGAATACTTAAACTATCGTTTTTACAATCAATTTGTCCCGTGTCTGTTTGATCATGGTTACCTCATTAGAAAGAGACACACTACCAAAGGGAGCCCGCTCGCTCGGACCGGTTTTTGCGCCATAGTGCACAGTCTAGTAGTAAGAAGTATAAGGTCTTTGCTTCTGGCATATTTTAGATTTTTATGTCAATAGATATACATGGTGAGTTTTTAAGTGGGCGTAGATGGCCAAAACCAAAACTATGAGCAATAGCGAAAAACACTCAGTCACGAGGATGATTTTAATTAAAACTAAATTTTGCGTCATAAGATTTTTGTAAAATCAATATGCCTAGCCAGGAATCGAACCCGCTGATTTTGATAGAAAACTATGCTATATTCGATAGTGTCGCTAATAGGGATCGAATTCTGGGATGTAATGACATAGGTACGGAACATTTTAGGACAGGGCTAATTTTCAACAATATTCTTTTTTTACTTAAAAATCTTACTCTGTCTCTGTGTTTTTATATCAGTCATTAAACTTCTACATGACTGCCAGGTCCCATCTTATTAGCATCCGGGCAAGTCCTATAAGGATAATCTTAATCAAGCATCAAACGAGCAATAGGACGACCATCGCCTGCTCGGCCACAGGTCCTGGCCACACAATTCGTGTCCGTAGGCTATGATATCCCTGTTGCGTGAGCAAATTCTCATACATTCTGCGCTACCACGGGGAGATCTCCACGGTGTCTCCTGTGCCGCTTATGGCGGGAACACGGGCACGCGTTAGCGCTCACTCGTGGAGAGTGTCCTTATCTGTTTTTCTTCTGTATTAGTTACTAGCTGACCCGGTAAACTTTGTTTTGCCATAAAAACACCAAACATTCACCTACCCTACCCTACCCTAATAAACATAGTTAAGAATAACAATTGAATAATGTGAATTTTAAATTAATTAACTTTTGAATGATCATAATTGACTGCATAGTAATGAATATTCTGGACATTATTTAATTTATTTTGACTATAATATACTTAATTATACTATAATATCTTTAAATCAATTATTATTTATTTGTTTTGTATTTTGTAATTAAATTTAAAATGACTGAATGTAAAATGCAATACCATGCATGTCTGATTAGTCATGTAAACGCATGTTTGACAAATAAAGTTTTTCTTTCTTTCTTTCCTACCCTACCCTAACCTACCCTACCCTAACTTACCCTACCCTAACTTACACTACCCTATCCTACCCTACCCTACCCTAACCTAACTTACACTACCCTATCCTACCCTACCCTACACTACCTACCCTACCCTACCCTACCTAACCTACACTACCCTACCCTACCCTAACCTACCTACCCTACCCTACCTAACCTACCCTACCCTACCCTACCTAACCTACCTAACCTACCCTACCCTATGTCCGTCTCCTGGCTCTAAGCTACCTCCTCACCAATTTTCAGCCATATCGGTAAAGCCGTTCTTGAGTTATAAATAGTGTAACTAACACGACTTTCTTTTATATATATATATATAGATTTGCCTATATGGTACTTATATGTTGAAGATTGATCGCTTACGAATCTATTTTTGTTTATAAGAAGCTAGACCTATTTAAATCTTGATTTATTTATTTGTTCGTTTATCCTCGCACCGGAACGCCTTGCAGCAATTCCACCAATAGAGCACAAGTTTATAACAAAGTAACTATAAGTCCAGGATTTCTCACGATGTATTCTTTAACCGTTGTCAGCGATATCCTCTAAAAGGTACCTAGAAAGTACTTATGAATTGAAAAAGTCATATTGGTAGTGATACTTGCAAGGATTCAACCGGTTTCAACCCATGATCTCTGATCATGACGAAGTCTTTCTTGGTAATCTTATTACGGTTAATCCTTATAGACATCTTATTTACAAATTCGCAAAATAACAATAAAAGAGCAGCATAAATATACTCACATCCTTCTTATCCAAAGTCGGACACATCCCGTCCTTCATCAGCGAGCCGTCTTCGCACAAACATTTGGGGCCATCTTCCTCCAATGCACAAACATTGTCACAAGTGATTCCTTCACACAGGTTCACCAGGTCATCTCTTTGGACGCTCTCGTGGCGTATGACGAACGCGTTGGCGTCGAATACTCGGTAGATGTAAGTCTCGCAGTGTTTGGGGCCGAACATAAGGCAGCGGCTGAGACGGAAGGTATTGGCTACTTGGTAGTAAATGTAGTCTTCGAAGATGGCGAGGCCGTGTGGGGCTTCTAGCTGGGGATCTTCGGCTAGGATCTTCTTGCTGTAATTTAGAATTTTTAATGAAAAATTGTGTTATTGTTGGTACGTTTGGTTAAAATTATAGTATTATGAATCATAGTCCATCCTGATGATATGCGCGGGCCCGGTCTCCGCCACATACAGCTTCCTCTTGGAGGAGTCCTCAGCGAGCCCGGTGAAATTGTAGAGCTAGCTGATTGAATATATAATCTGTGGAATACTCACTGGCTCTCCCCCTAATAGTCCATCCTGATTTTATGCGCGGGCACGGTCTCCGCCACATACAGCTTCCTCTTGGAGGAGTCCTCAGCGAGCCCGGTGCAATTGTAGAGCTAGCTGACTGAATATATAATCTGTGGAATACTCACTGGCTCTCCCCCTCCTAGTCCATCTTGATGATATGCGCGGGCCCGGTCTCCGCCACATACAGCTTCCTCTTGGAGGAGTCCTCAGCGAGCCCGGTGCAATTGTAGAGCTAGCTGACTGAATATATAATCTGTGGAATACTCACTGGCTCTCCCCCTCCTAGTCCATCTTGATGATATGCGCGGGCCCGGTCTCCGCCACATACAGCTTCCTCTTGGAGGAGTCCTCAGCGAGCCCGGTGCAATTGTAGAGCTAGCTGACTGAATATATAATCTGTGGAATACTCACTGGCTCTCCCCCTCCTAGTCCATCTTGATGATATGCGCGGGCCCGGTCTCCGCCAAATACAGCTTCCTCTTGGAGGAGTCCTCAGCGAGCCCGGTGCAATTGCAGAGCTAGCTGACTGAATATATAATCTGTGGAATACTCACTGGCTCTCCCCCTAATAGTCCATCCTGATGATATGCGCGGGCCCGGTCTCCGCCACATACAGCTTCCTCTTGAAGGAGTCCACGGCGAGCCCGGTGCAGTTGCAGAGCTAACTGACTGAATATATAATCTGTGGAATACTCACTGGCTCACCTCCTCATAGTCCATCCTGATGATATGTGCGGGCCCGGTCTCCGCCACATACAGCTTCCTCTTGAAGGAGTCCACGGCGAGCCCGGTGCAGTTGCAGAGCTAACTGACTGAATATATAATCTGTGGAATACTCACTGGCTCTCCCCCTCCTAGTCCATCCTGATGATATGCGCGGGCCCGGTTTCCGCCACATACAGCTTCCTCTTGGAGGAGTCCTCAGCGAGCCCGGTGCAATTGCAGAGCTAACTGACTGAATATATCATCTGTGGAATACTCACTGGCTCTCCCCTAGCCCATCCTGGTGATATGTGCGGGCCCGGTCTCCGCCACATACAGCTTTCTCTTGAAGGAGTCCACGGCGAGCACGGTGCAGTTGCAGAGCTAACTGACTGAATATATAATCTGTGGAATACTCACTGGCTCTCCCCCTCCTAGTCCATCCTGATGATATGCGCGGGCCCGGTCTCCCCCACATACAGCTTCCTCTTGGAGGAGTCCTCAGCGAGCCCGGTGCAATTGTAGAGCTAGCTGACTGAATATATAATCTGTGGAATACTCACCGGCTCTCCCCCTCCTAGTCCATCCTGATGATATGCGCGGGCCCGGTCTCCCCCACATACAGCTTCCTCTTGGAGGAGTCCTCAGCGAGCCCGGTGCAATTGTAGAGCTAGCTGACTGAATATATAATCTGTGGAATACTCACCGGCTCTCCCCCTCCTAGTCCATCCTGATGATATGCGCGGGCCCGGTCTCCCCCACATACAGCTTCCTCTTGGAGGAGTCCTCAGCGAGCCCGGTGCAGTTGCAGAGCTAACTGACTGAATATATAATCTGTGGAATACTCACTGACTCTCCCCCTAATAGTCCATCCTGATGATATGCGCAGGCCCGGTCTCCGCCACATACAGCTTCCTCTTGAAGGAGTCCACGGCGAGCCCGGTGCAGTTGCAGAGCTAACTGACTGAATATATAATCTGTGGAATACTCACTGGCTCTCCCCCTCATAGTCCATCCTGATGATATGCGCGGGCCCGGTCTCCGCTACATACAGCTTCCTCTTGAAGAAGTCCACGGCGAACCCGGTGCAGTTGCAGAGCTAACTGACTGAATATATAATCTGTGGAATACTCACTGGCTCTCCCCCTCATAGTCCATCCTGATGATATGCGCGGGCCCGGTCTCCGCTACATACAGCTTCCTCTTGAAGAAGTCCACGGCGAACCCGGTGCAGTTGCAGAGCTAACTGACTGAATATATAATCTGTGGAATACTCACTGGCTCTCCCCCTCATAGTCCATCCTGATGATATGCGCGGGCCCGGTCTCCGCTACATACAGCTTCCTCTTGAAGAAGTCCACGGCGAACCCGGTGCAGTTGCAGAGCTAACTGACTGAATATATAATCTGTGGAATACTCACTGGCTCTCCCCCTCATAGTCCATCCTGATGATATGCGCGGGCCCGGTCTCCGCCACATACAGTTTCCTCTTGAAGGAGTCCACGGCGAGCCCGGTGCAGTTGTGCACGGTCGTCAGGTCCGTCATTTGTCTGCCGGCCAAGGTGGCTGACCAGACTACTGACTCCAGATTGCGGGACACGCAGTAAAACATTCGGGCTGAACTTGGGTCTACGATTAGGGCTGTTATCTGGGAAATGGATAGATATTTTTGATGAATGGTTTCATAGGAGTAGAAATAAAACCACGGTTTCCAGTGGTGTGTTGCCAGTGATCATCTATGGGACCGAGACGTGGTGGCTCACAAAGGGCCTCATCAGAAAGCTTAGTCACACAAAGGGCAATGGAGGGGGCTATACTCGGGCGTTTATCGCATCAGAAATGAGGATATCCGCAGGAGAACCAAAGTTGCCGACATCATCATCATCATCATTTCAGCCGAAAGTCCCCTGCTGGACATAGGCCTCCCCCAGGCGTCTCCACATTGACCGATCCCGTGCGCCCGACTTATCGTCTTCCGGTTCGCGGTCGCCATTCCAGAACTTTTCGGCCCCATCGGCCACCCGTTCAGCGAGCAATGTGCCCTGCCCACTACCACTTAAGTTTAGCAATTCTTCGGGCTTTGTCGGCAACTATGGTTCTCCTGCGAATATCATCATTTCTGACGTGATCACGCAAGGAAATGCCGAGCATAGCCCTCTCCATTTCCCTTTGGGTGACTTTTAAGCTTTCTGATAAGGCACATAGTTGCCGACATAGCCCGAAGAATTGCGAAACATAAGTGGCAGTCGGCAGGGCACATTGCTCGCAAAACGGATGGTCAATGGGGCCGGAGAGCTCTGGAGTGGCGACCACTATCTGGAAGTCGATGCGTTGGAAGGCCTCTCACTAGGTGGACTGATGACCTGGTTAAGGTTGAGGGAATCCGCTGGATGCGAGACGCACGGGATCGGTCAATGTAGCGAAGCCTGGGGAAGGCCTATGTCCAGCAGTGGACGTCTTCGGCTGAAATGATGATGATGAAAGAGGCGGTTTTTTTACTCTTTTTTAATGGCGCATTTTGCATATCATCGCCATGTCGTCCTTAACATGATTTTGTTGAAGCTCCTTTTAGTAAGAAAATATTCATAAGATACATAGGTAGACCTAAAACCACATACCTTAGCATCAGAAGGTAGTTTCTGCAGGGCAGCACATCGCCTCGTCACGAAGTGACACACTCGTATGCGACTGTTGTTGAGCGTCGTGTCCACGAAGTATACGTTGCCCGTCACCCAGTCTACTGCTACCTGGAAAGGTAATTTTATTTATTTATTTAAGTTAATAATAGTAGTAAATAATAATAGTCAACCACTCCACCAGACCAGAGACCAACAAAAATATTCCTTAAGGTTGCACTAGTCGATCATTCTTCCATACAAACGTAGTCTGGCGACTACATCACTATTTGACATACGATGTACATTCAAAATAAAAAATGATATCAATTTGTCTCATCATTATCTAGCCCTGTGTGGAAACAAAAAAGTAAAAAAATATATATTTTAAAGTTATGAGCGTCGAAAGTTCTATATTTCAACACAAATTTTAACGCATCTTTGGGCGGAAATAAATAACACAAGAAGAAGGAAAATTGCAAAACAGCCACCATACAGGGATGGATTAGTAGGTCAAAAAAGCAAATAATTTAATTTGAAAATATACATTTAGTCGTTTTTTCATGATATCCATACTCCCAAAGGTATGTTTATAAAATTTCGCGCGCTCGTTTTCGTCCTAAATCATCATCCATTTTGCTACAAATTTGCAAATGTGCTAATTCGTACGCGAACTACCTTCTTTCTGCTCATCACAGCAACTATCTCTTTCACACTTGTTGTCGGATGAGATAGCATGCATTTTAACCCCGCGCACAAAATAGTTCGTGCCGTCGACTATAGTAACCTTAAAAATAGTAACCAATGGTTGAAATTTCGTTATGATGCGTTTTTTTCATCAATTGTCAGCCTAATAAATGATCAAATAATTTGGAGAGTAAATTATTTGACCATTTGTTGTGCTCAACATTGATGATTGCAATTGATTCCACACAGCGTAGACACAAACTCCGTTTCTGAATTATCGCTTACGCTGTTCTTTATTTTTATTATTATTAGCGTGACATAAAGTTTGTTTTTTCTTTGAGCTGTCTGTGGATAAAGTTTGTCAATGGGTCTTCTGTACCCACCCTGTCCCCTGTAAGGGGGAAAACCCTCGATCCGGGCGAGACTGTAGATCTCAAACAAGCTTTTTTCGTATTCTTCTCAGCAATCCCTTTCATTTGATACGCATATCATGGTAGTGAACAAAAAATAACTAGTTCACCATCTTGGGCATATTGGGCGTATATTGCATTTAGAATGACGTCACTTATACTTCTTATAAGATAGCTTGATCTCTGCGACATATGTCAAACTGACGTAGACGTTATTGTTAGCCTGTCAAGCGCTATTGTTACTGTATACTGACAGCTGTTGCATAGATCAAGCTATCTTTTATGGAGTATAGCTAACCATGCATTGTCATCCAAACTTAACGTGTATGCAAAATTTCATCTGAATCAGTGGAGGAAAACTGCTTTAAAATTCAGTTGCAAGATTTGACCCGATCACTCTTACATAAATACATTGCAAGTTAAATAAAAGCTTGTAATAAAAATACAAAACATTACAGCAACAGCAAGCACAAACAGTAACGATCACTCAACTCAGCCTACCGCAGTCCACTGCCGAAGCTAGACCCCTCCCAAGTTGTACTATAACACCTATAGAAGTGGACAATCAATAGAGTCTTATAGTACACGTGGGAGAATGTCTCAGTGTAATCCAGCTGTTTTTAAGGACATCTAAGACAAATAAACACAACAACAAACAAACAACAACAGATAGACAGGTAAGACAGGAAATAATTGAAATACTCAGTAAACAGGAAAAATATTATAAAAGCGCTCTTTCTCTCTCCTACTTATTTCAAAGTTTGCTGTGCCCAACAGGGTCCATAAATTGTGGCTATTTATTATGATGCAATAAAAGATGGAGATTTAATTTGAGTTTTGATTTGATTTGAGATTTGATTTGAAATTTGATTTTATTTGAGATATGATTTGATTTGAGATTTGGTGAGGATCTGTTCTACAATATGCTTGCCGATTCGTGTTCTTCATATCCATCGTTCCTTTGAGAGAATAGAGTATCTAAGGCTCTAGACGAGTGTCATACTATCTTCGAAAGCGTTGCTACAGTGATGAGAAATGACATAAATATGTGGGAATGCCAAGCACTATCGACATAAAATCACATCATCAATCCCTTATACTTTGGCATTTCGACCGTCATCGCCATCGCTGACAGTATGGCACTTTATCTAGAATCTATGGTCTGCCCTCTAACATTAGAGGCTGCTAAAACTATTTAAAAAGGAGCAAAGAAAAGAAAAAAAAGGAAAGAAAGACAAGAAAGAAAAGAAAAGAAAGAAAAGTAAGAAAAAAATGAAAGAAAGAAAAGAAAGAAAAGAAAGAAAAGAAAGAAAAGAAAGAAAGAGAAGAAAGAAAAGAAAGAAAAGAAAGAAAAGAAAGAAAAGAAAGAAAAGAAAGAAAAGAAAGAAAAGAAAGAAAAGAAAGAAAAGAAAGAAAAGAAAGAAAAGAAAGAAAAGAAGGAAAAGAAAGAAAAGAAAGAAATGAAATAAAGAAAGAAAAGAAAGAAATGAAATAAAGAAAGAAAGAAAGGAATGAAAGAAAATAAATAAAGAAAGAAAGAAAGGAATGAAAGAAAGAAAAGAAAGAAAGAAATAAAGTAAGAAAATTAAAGAAAATAAAGAAAGAAAGAAAGAAAAGAAAAAAAGAAAGAAAAGGAAAAGAAAAAAAGGAAAGGAAATATAATAAATTTATTTAGCACAAACTTATAGGCACACAAATTTTCAGCACAAAGAAAAAAATAAAACATAAAAAAGTATGCCTCATGGTTGCGCAAAATAAGTCGAATTCAACAAAATGCCAGACAACTATTTATAGGTAGTTGAAGTCATCTTTGCGCGCGGCTCTGTGTGGGTAAGCATGTGTGGGTGGTTGTTTGCGCTACCGCATCACTGCCATACAAATTAAAGCTGTATATTTACAAGCGCACGCACACATGGCGCAGCGCGCAAAGATAAGTTAAACTATATATAGAACATATAGGAACCTCCGCCCTGTTAGGTATATTAGTTAGTATTTTGAGAAAATTACCCGTGTTGGTTTGCCGATATTACTGACGGTTATCGCGTTCTGAGTGTTGTTCACTTCTATCAGCTTGCCGGCTTCTGATGACGTCACGTATAGCTTCTTTTCCCTACAGAACAAAAAAAGAATAGGTTGCTAGTACATTGAGAACTAGATATCATACCCCACTTTCAACTATCATTAGAGGCACCGTAAGTAGTTATTTATTAACCCCCGATGGAAAAAGAGAGTAGTTATAAGTTTGACGTGTGTACCTGTGTGTGTGTATAACTGTGTATTTGTGTATTTCTGTGGCACCATAGCTCCTAAACGGATGAACCGATTTTGATTTAGGCTTTTTTGTTTGAATGGTGACTTTATCGAGACTGCTATGTTTAATGAAAAGCGTTTTAGCCGATCTAAAGTTATAGCTATTTTACTGTTTAAATCGGGATATATTCGCAAGATACCGTGTCATAATTACTTGTTCGATAGATCGTTGATCGAAGCGTGTCTACAACTAGATAAATTATGTAGTTTGTTTCCCATCAAAAACATAAATGTGTATAGGGAGCCAAGTTCAATACTAAGAATATGCGCGGTTGTTGACTACGCCTACAAAAGAATTGAGACCTAAATGGGTGCCAAGTTTTGTATCCTGAAATTTATTTACTAGAACATAAAAGCTACAATTTATCCTAAGTTATCTGCTTTATGTAAATATATCGACTTTTCAAATTTAAGAAGTTATATTTTAAAATAGCAAATATTGTTGTAGCTGAAAAAGCAAGAAATTGTGTTCTAAATTTATTTCAGATATTTTTATGTTCTTGTAAATAAATTTCAGGATACAAAACTTGGCACCCATTTAGATGTCAATTCTTTTCAATAACCGCGCATATTCGTAGTATTGAACTTGGCCCCCTTTCTCACATTTATGTTTTTTTTTAATTGTCTAGGTTTTAGCAACTTTTAATTTTTACTTGTTATTTACTATTCCAAATTGTAATAAGAAAACAAAATACACAAACACAGCAACAGAAACACGAGGACATATTTCACACTCTTTAAATTGTAAAATGGAGTAACATTTTAATACTCCGAGAGACGCATCGCCTGAAGAACCAACCGCTCACGGATGTCTTAGACTCATTATCATCAATGTTTCCACTGCTGGAACACAGGTCAATTATCTGTGAGAGGGAATGGGCCGTAATCCACCACGCGGGCATATTGCGGTTTGATGGATGTCACATGTCATCGAATTTATGGTTCTGAGACATGCCGGTTTCCTCACCGTTTTGAGAGCAATGGTGATGAAATTATTTACACAAAGTCAAGGGCCTGCCTGGGTTCAAATTCACGACCTACAACTTGTAAGTCGCGGCCGATACCACTGGGCCACCACTGCTCTGTCTTAGACCCATCCCAGAGGAACTACTTAGAAGTAGTTCTGATTTTCTAGGGAAAATTGCTAGGCAGATGATGAGACTAAAATCTATCCGGGTCCAGTGCAACTGCCTATCTGACCCCAACTACCCAGTTACTGGGTATCACGATTCCCCAGAGGATCTAATATACCTTTAACAACGACATACTAACCTGACATTATAGTCCATGTCGGTGATAGCCTGCGTATCCGAGTCAGTGTACTCGACGGCGCCGTATCCGTCGGCTGATATGGAACGGACCGTGTTGCCCGAAACGTACAGCACCGACATATTGCCACGCGTCGCCTTGCACGAGCGCCGGTCTGACCTGGGGATGAAAGAGATATTTATAACATTCCCCCTCTTAAAAGATTATTTTATTAAATCAAATAAAAAAAACAAAACATCTTTATTCAATTGGAAGCGGCACTTTCGAACGTCGAAAAAATTAATTAAATGTAATAATAATTGATTCTACCGTCCATTCGGAAATGTAGCTTGTTATGGAGAAGAACGGACAAGAAACTCCACACTTACACTATAAAAAAAAATACAATAATCTTGTAGGAATATTACATATATGTGAGAAAGAGGTAAAAAAAAACGCACTTATAAGCTTCCAGAGTAAAACAAACAATTAAAAATACAATAAATAGATAATTAAAAACAGGCGGAGGCAGCTAAGATATGACCGATCCCAACTGATGGCGCCCGTTCACGAACATGACACATGGATCGGCACCACTCAGCTCAACCATCATGAAGGGAACCGAATGATCCAACACATGTGCCACCATCAGAGAGACATTAGAGAGAGCATGATACACTCAACTGCCAGGGCACACTGAAGTCAACGAACGACACATACGTACAGTAAATGGTAGATTTACAATTGGTACATAGTACTCACATAAGTGCTGTGCAGTTATATAATGCAAAAATAAATTGAGTTTATACAACACAAATATATTGATACAGTCTTCAGCAGGCCCAACAATACTTCCCTGCCCTAGTGGCTGTGGAGCTGGAATAGCGTTGGGCCAAGCATTTTTATCAGCAATATAATCCCCCAACCTATAATATGCCTGCCTGCATAGTGTGCGTTTTATACAAGTTTTAAATATCGTCTCATTCAATTCTAGAATGTGTGGCGGTATTTTATTGTAACATTTTATACAGTACCCCATAAAAGATGACGCTACTTTAGACAGCCTGAAACCTGGTTGAATTAATTGGTTCCTATTTCTAGTAACATTACTATGTCTATCGCTGTTTTTACTATAAAGATGTAAATTCTTTCTAACGTACATGATGTTTTCGTAAATATATTGACAAGGTACCGTCATGATGTTAATGTCCTTAAACAGTTCCCTTAGAGAATCGCGCCGGCGAAGATTGTGTATCACTCTGATGGCTCGTTTTTGCAGAACAAAAATTGACTGAATGTATGCAGCCCTTCCCCATAGTAATATACCGTAAGACATTATTCTATGAAATTAACTAAAATAGACCAGCCTCGCGGTATCTACATCATTAAATTGACGAATTTTTCTAACAGCATAAGCTGCCGAACTTAACCGCCCCGCAAGTGATATTAAATGAGGACCCCATTGTAACCTTGAGTCTAGCGTGATCCCCAGGAAAACCGTTTTGTCGACGAATTCTAGCTTCTCGTTGTTTAATATAATGTCACAATCATAACCTTTGACATTCGGCAAGGCAAATTTTACACACTTGGTTTTTTTAGCATTCAAAACTAAATTATTAGCAGTAAACCAATTTAAAACTAACTGCAATGCATTATTTTCGTCGGCAACGGTACTCGTACGTCTATTTATCTTAAAAATCAAAGAAGTGTCTTCAGCAAATAACACCATGTTTAGTTTGTTTTTCAATAGATGGGGTAAATCGTTAATGTATACTAAAAATAAGTAAGGACCCATAATTGAGCCTTGGGGTACCCCTATTTTCACGTTCAACCCCGACGAATTAACACCGTTTATTTGAACTAATTGCTGTCTATCATTCAAATAGGATTTTATTAATCTTAATTCTGATTGGTCTAGCCCGTAATGCTCAAGTTTCAAAAGCAATGTTTCATGGTCAACGCAATCAAACGCCTTCGTCAGGTCGCAGAAGAAACCTATGGCATCTTGTCCCTCCACCCACGCATCAAAGATGTGTTTTATTAAGGTGACACCAGCGTCGGTTGTACAACGCCCTTTGGTGAAACCATACTGTTTCTCGTGTAGGATGTTTTTCTTATTAAAATAAATGAGCATTTGATTTAGCATTATCTTTTCAAATACCTTGCTGAAAACCGGCAACACGGATACTGGTCTATAATTATTTGTGTCTTTACTGTCCCCGGATTTAAAAAGTGGTATAACCTTACTATGTTTCATTAGATCCGGAAAGACTCCTTGATCTACACACAAATTAAAAATTAAAGCTAAGTACGGCGCTATAGTCTGAATAATGGAGGTACAAACTTTGATGGACATACCCCATAGATCTTCGGTCAGTGTTATCTTTATTTGCTTAAAAGCTTTTATTACTGTTATTGGGTTTATATGTGAAAAGTTAAATTCAGTCGGGCAGGCTGAAACGTTAGCGTGTAATAAACCATAAGCGAGCGACTGCGAAGAATTCAAGGTTTCAGTAGTTTTAATTGGGATGCTGGTAAAGAAATTTACAAATTCTTGTGCAACTTCTTTGTTATCTCTAATAAGTCTATGTGTAGTCTCAAGCAACCAGTATTATTTCTTTTGTTCCTGTTTGTTTCATTTTTAATAATTTTCCAAACCGTCTTAATTTAACCTTATTGCTAATGTATAAAGCCTTAGCTTGTTTACATGTATTTTTAAAATTCTTGAGTAAGTAGCAAGATACTTATTAAAAGTTTCAGTGTTAATATAAGGCTTAATTAAGGCCATACAGCTCGTAAAGTCTTTCCCTACTTTTCCTGATTCCTTTAGTCGCCCAGTCACTGAATAAAAACTTAGGGCATATAGTTTTAGTTTTCTTCTTAAACTTTTTTGTATAAAATATTACCATCGTTCACTGCGAGGTCCTGATAACTTAACTTACCAATTAAAGTGCTGTTAAATTTATTTAATTTACCGGATGTTATTGGTCTGGATTGAATCTGCACTTGTTGTATTGGTATGCTGGACTCAAATGTTACCAGTAACCCACTATGATCTGAAGGCAGACAATTCATAATAGCCTTGTTTAAGTAGTCGCAGCAACAAAAAACATTATCAATACATGTAGCAGTAGTCACAGTTGTTCGGGTTGGTTCCTCAAACACATGCGACAAATTAAATGATTTGAAGATATTTACCATCAGTTTCCCACCTAAAAATTATCGCAGAATTAATGTGACAAATTGTCAAGCACGCGTTAGCTGCTGTGATTGGCTGTCGAAAATTCATTCATCCAATCACAGCAGCTAACGCGTGCTTGACAATTTGTCACATTAATTCTGCGATAATTTTAAGGTGGGAAACTGAGGGTAAATAGTCTACTGCTATCTGAATAATTATCTAAAATACTTATATTAAAGTCACCATAGATTATGACTAGTTTATTACCAGTTGTAAGTTTTGCCAAAATTTCTTGCATCACTGACTCAAATATACAGTAGTTTTTTAATTGGGGGGTCTGTAAACGCACACTATAATATGCTTATCCAGCTCAACACAGTACAGTTCAACATTATGTTCAACTGATAGAACTACAATATCTTTACGAGGTTTTGATTTAATACCATTTTTGATTAAAATAAGTGAACCTCCACGTAACATAACATTTCTGTTAAAACAGCTGCCCACAGCTGCCAGCTGCCTTTCATAATTAATATGCATTGAATAATCTTTCAGCCAATGCTCAGTAAAACAAATAATTTCAAACATTGTCTTTTCTCAAAACAGTTATATTTCCAATTGCTTTGCAGAAAAACCTTAAATGTTTTGATGGAATAATTTTAAAGAATTCCGCTTAGCCCCTTTTTATAAATTAACTATGTGAGAGCAAGAAGGTACCTTCTTGTTGGTGGATGTACTCCTAACTATATGGTTATTGGTACCCTCCCTTGTCCTACAAACTAGTTTAAATTATAAATATTAATAGCAGAATTGCTAACGTTATTAATGTTATTGGAGACCTGTAAATACGAGTAAGTATTACTACTAATATCAACTACAGTACATGACTTCGACATACCATTTATGTCTGAGTTTAAAGTAAAAGATAATAGCCTCGCTATTTGACGTCTTGCCCTAATAGGCAGATACACTGTATTGCCTGACGACTTTAATTTATCAACAAAAATGTTGATGTCAAAAAAAACTAATTTGTCACTGTAATGGCTGACAAGGAAATGAACATGTTTATTCAGCATGTGAATATAATTATTTTTCAACACACTTGCTCATAAAGTGGCTCTAATTTCACCGCAATTAGGCACATAATGACACCTGTTATCAAACTGTGACTTTTTATTACTATTATTCACAAGTGAGATAAAGAGTTTCTTTTTTTAATTTATTGGTTGAGTTGCTTTGTTCTTAAAAAAGTTTCGATACAAAAAAGATCGTGCTCAATAGTACAAATGCAACATACTCGTTTTTTTTTTTTTTTTTTAATATTCTACCGCGAACATGTGGCAGTCCGCGCTCTTATTTATTGTGTATATTTTGTTTGTTATTTTTTTTTCATAATTATTACAATTGTTGGATTCCTACGTCGGACATTATTTTAAGGCTTACTTAACTAACTTAAATTTACGTGAGGGATGAACCCTCACTAAATACTATATATATATTACACACTGGCATTACAATTTTATGTTTCTATTATTCTTATCTTTATGTTATTAACTATTGTGTTTACTTATTTCTATTGATACACTGCTTATGTTATTACTATATCTATTGGTACACTTTGTGGGAAGATGCATGGCAGTGCGAGTAGACCAGCCCCGGCCGACGGTTCCGGTTATAGAACCCCGTCGTTAGGACGTTAAGGTGAGTATGACTGACTCGCTCCACCATGCTGCTTCACATGTATATATATAGTTTTCTTTAGACAGGGTGATGGTTTGGGTGTTTGGGTTGGAGTTTTTGGATGGGACTTGTTAGGTGGTGTTTTAGCTGCTGACCAGGGACTTCGCTAGCGTGAGCAAGGCCTCTATGACGACTACGTCTCGATGCTGCATGACCGTCTTAAGATTGTAGTTGACGACCGTTTTAGTCGGCGCATCCATCGCCCTCTTAGCAAGGCGGCCTGCGGCGTCATCGGCGTCGTCGGTGTAATAGACGCAACTGACTGTATGTCTGGACACCGCCACTACCGCGTGGGAGATGCTGTCGTGGACCTGAAGCCTCCTGGACTTGGTGTTGATGATGATAACGCACATACTCGTATTTCATGCAACTTCGTATTTAAATAGATAATTTCAACTTGTACGTGTTCAATAAATAAAACTTTCACTTTAATATAACTTTTGTTTTTGTCTGTAATAAAGAAAACTTGAAATTCCCCATTTTGTACGTGGCTAAAACGCTATCCGCGAAAATGCAAAAAAAAGATAACTCATTATTTTCAGTCTATGGCCGATCGCCATTGTTAGATGCGCGCACATAGGAAAACAGATTAACTTTGCCCGCCATTGCGAAAATAAATTCACAACTCGTTTTCACTGTTGGAAATGATTTTTTAGTATTATTTTCTTCACAAGTGTGTTGAAAAACGTCGTATGATACACGTGTGTATTGATGATTACCGTCCTCGGCTCTCTTAAGACCCTCACCTAACGGCTCGGGTCACAATGGCGCCTCAGCGGTAATCACCAACATTACTCACTTGTACCATAATGTACTATTGTCTACTAGACAATTTTTCCAAATATGGAAAAGCACACAATATGATTTTATTACAATTTAATTATAGTAACTTTGTTACACACTCAGTGATGTCGTCTTTTTTTACATCCAAACTGTTACCTATAAAACAGTTACTTTGGTGTCTGGCACACTGAAAACATACTTATGTGCACATATGAGCACTTTTAATCACTATTTTGGTGTTTGAATTTAGAACACACCAATATATTCGATCTCCATCTCAATGCTACACAACTTCCTTGCGCAACAAATAATCGATACAAATTCCTTGTGCAAAAAATACTCGACATACAAACTCCTTGTGATCTTTCTTTTTCTCTTAGTCATGGTTTAAAGTATAGTATGCAACTCTTGAATAAAACGGATATCGAGGGGTGGGATACTCAACTTCAAAAACCAAAACATCAACAGTCAAAATATCATCACCATATAGTCAACAGTTTATTTTTTCAATGAATCAGAATAACATTAGGTTTAAACATAAACGGTTCAAAATGTCAACACTTCAGATGAGCAACTAATGTGAATCACATTGATTTATAACTTAGATAGTTCAAAATATCAACACTTTATATGATCCACAAATCTAAATATCACTGAGTTATAACGTAAATTGTTCACATGTTTTTATCTTTTTTGTTGTTCTTCAATTGATGGTCAAAAGTTTATGCATTTCAACAAGGTGGTAGATGGTATATATTGGACAAATTGTAATATTCACCACAGAAAGAAATATTTAAAATTTAAAAACAGTTAGATACTGGATAATGGACGTAACCTTCAGGTGTACCTACTTCTAACCCTTTTCTTCAGTTGTAGGTACAGGCGATTCAGAGCGATCCGTTCCTCTTGTATACGGCTTACTTCTATGTAAGACTGAAGAAAATTATATTTTTTTATCGATTAATTCAAAAAATGTGGTAATACAATTTGGATTTGTGTCCGGCATTTATAATAAGTGACTTCGAGATTGCAGTTATAAATGCTTGCAATCGTGTTTTTATTTGAAGTACCCGCTTTCATTTTACACAAAATGTGTGGAAACAAATCCTAAAGCGTGGATAAGGCCAATAATTTGGTAAAAATATTGAGTTCACACAGCATCTTCGGCATATATTTGCGTTAGCTTTTCTACCACCTGATCAAATACCTTTGTTTGCTCCACAACTATTGTCAATTTTTGATAATTCCCATAACAACATGCAACGCACACAAAATGATGTAGAATCCTGGAAAAGAAGGTGGAGCTAACCATTGAATGGTAAAAAATGGAATTAAAATATAATGTTTAGAGAATTGATGAAAGAAACAACACAGAAAATAGAAATAAGATTAGCTGATGTCCCGATGACCCCCCAAAGAAGAAGAAAAAAATGCAGTTTGAAAATAAATTGCTACATATTATAGATCAAAGAGAAGAAGTAGAAGAATAAGCATTCTTTAAAAAAATGCTTATTATTGCAAAATTTGACAATTTCTGCAACGTATATTATGTTATGCTGAATATTTTACGATAATTTGTTAAACATATTATTATTTCTAAAGTGTTGATCTAATGAACTTACTTTACAAATCAGTGATATGTAGATTTGTGGATCATATAAAGTGTTGATATTTTGAACTATCTAAGTTATAAATCAATGTTATTCACATTCGTTGCTCATCTGAAGTGTTGACATTTTGAACCGTTTATGTTTAAACCTAATGTTATTCTGATTCATTGAAAAAATAAACTGTCGACTATATGGTGTTGATATTTTTATTGTTGATTCAATAGATTGTCGGAGATAAATGTAGCATGAAAATAAAATGGGTCGGGGATTTCTTAATTCTTTAAAATTTTACTTGTTTTTCAATCTATTTTGTCCCACGCACTACTGATAAAAGGTCTCCGTAAGTCTTTGAGAAAAGGTCTTTTTCGAAAGAGATATTTAATATGGTGGATAAAACTGGGTTTTCCAGATAGCCGATAGTGATAAAGTATGTATTAGATTCCGGGCTAATATGCAGAAAACCTGAATAGAAAATGCATTTCACAAATTTCGAATTGGAGATCTATCCTAGTGTTGCGGTATTCAATATATTTTTTCTCAAACATGCTTGGAAATTTGAGCATAACTTTGACAACCTTCTTCGAGATAAATCGAAATTGCAGTACAGGCCAAATACATGCGAGCAGCGGCCGGCAAAAGTTGTATGAAAATCCATATCTGTCGTTTGCAGCGGCCAAATAAATTACATAGTAAACTCATATCTGTCGTGTTATTTAAAAATGGAACGATCTTTTACTCCGAATCATGGCAACCAAGGAGGTAACTTATCAAAGGTTTAATTTAAATTTCGAACTGGCTTGCAAATAGAAAGCTGTGTATTGAAAAAAAAAACAAATAAACACTTTAAGGCTTAGCACGCACTCCGATTTTTATTTGCGCGGATTTTTGTAGTATTACTACCGCGTGATTTTTTTACCGCAACGCGTGCGGCTTCATACAATTCCATAGGCCGCAGAATGGGCGGAAAAAAATCGCGCGAATGAAAATTGCAGTGCGTGCTAAGCCTAACGCGGGAATAATTAATGTTGTTCGGTTTTCGTCATTGATTTTGAAAAGTAATTGTATTTGACAAAATGAGTTCTAAGTACTACTTAGTTTTAATTTCCGCGCATTATTTGAGAAAAGCACTATACAAACCTTGGCCACAACTAGGCATTGATGGACTTACGTATGTGTGCCTCGGCTTCGCCTCGGCCCACATTTACACGTTCGTCCATCAATGCCTCTTTTGCTGGCCGCTGCAGTAATGTACTGTTTTTTAATTATTGCTGCACATACTGAGATAAGGACCCTTTTCGGTCTCACACGGGACTTATATTATATTATTTTTTTCTCTCGTGTCTCCTGTGTTTACAAATAAAACATTATACTCTTTCTTTCCTTTCTTTCCTTTCTTTCCTTTCCTTTCTTTCCTTTCTTTCCTTTCTTTCCTTTCTTTCCTTTCTTTCCTTTCTTTCCTTTCTTTCCTTTCTTTCCTTTCTTTCCTTTCTTTCCTTTCTTTCCTTTCTTTCCTTTCTTTCCTTTCTTTCCTTTCTTTCCTTTCTTTCCTTTCTTTCCTTTCTTTCCATTCTTTCCTATCTTTCCTTTCTTTCCTTTCTTTCCTTTCTTTCCTTTCTTTCCTTTCTTTCCTTTCTTTCCTTTCTTTCCTTTCCTTCCTTTCTTTCCTTTCTTTCCTTTATTTCCTTTATTTCCTTTCTTTCTTTCCTTTCTTTCCTGTCTTTCCTTTCTTTCCTTTCTATCCTTTCTTTTCTTTTTTCTTTTCTTTCTTTTCTGTCTTATCTTTATTTTCTTTCTTTTCTTTCTTTTCTTTCATTTCTTTCTTTTCTTTCATTTCTTTCTTTTCTTTTTTTTTGTTTCCTTTCTTTCTTTTCGTTCCTTCCTTTCTTTCTTTAATTTCTTTATTTTATTTCATTCCATTACTTTCATTCTTACTAGACAAACGAGTCAGTCTTTTTGAGTTAATCCAACATATTTATCAGTTAAGTAAATGAGTACTTACTTGCGCAGAGCATACACATGCAACAAGTGAGGCCGGTACTGTATGTTCTTGCAGAGGATCATGTCTGCTGACCGACGGTAGCCGAGGTAATAAGGAAATACCGTCTTACCTGCGCAGAGCATATCCATGATGACAAGTACACAGGAAAGACCCCGGCACATTAATGCATCCTTGCGAGCAGACTTCCTGGGTACACTCGTCGATATCCTCGCAGGAGGTCTTGTCTGCAGACAGCCGGTAGCCGAAGCGGCAGAGACAGCGCGGGCCTACCGGGGTGGGCTGGCACATGGCTGAGCAGTTGCTGTTGGAGCACGCGGTTTCTGAGGAGATGGACACTTTAAATTAACATCATTTATCTAAAAGCCAATAAGCAGTAATTTTCTTTTTAAGCTCGTTGCCTCGCCTTTATGTCAGTGTTCTACATCTAACTGCGCATCATATCTTGTGGAAGTGTATTCTTTGGCAGAATGAACGCAATATCATGGTGGATAATGTACAGGCTGCATCTAGAGTTGTTTACTATATGGACCTTGTGGAAACTAGAACAAATTTCCGTAATGCTAATTTTTATCCGTGGTGCTAGGCAACTGTGCTTATCCCAGTTGTAAACGAACCTTTGTGCCTATTGGCCTTGTTTGTTCTGTCTCCTGCTTGATATGGAGTTATTCTTTTCTGATTAATTTCGTTGCGGGATCCAAGACAGTTAAATTAATTCTCCGGGACTTCGTCGAGCTTCATTACGCTACCTACTGGTAGTCGCCACTGTTGATTCTGGCTTTCAGGAGTTACAGTGGTTTGGGAATAGTGCGGTGGGATTGTCCAAAAAACGCCAATAAGCCTGATATAGTTGGGGTTGACCGAAATGAGAAGCTCGCAATGTTTGTTGATATAACGATTTTGGTATGAAGGGAACCTCGTGAATACCGAGACAGATAAGCAAATGAAGTATCTTGACTTGGCTCGCGAGGTTGTAGATGTGGACTCAGCGATCATTGTACAGATAGTCGTATTGACCAACACCAAGAGGCTCCCGAGGACAATGGAGAGGGCTATGCTCGGCGTTTCCTTTCATGATCGCATCAGAAATAGAGATATCTGCAAGAGAACCAAAGATACCGACATAACCCGAAGAATCTCGAAACTTAAGTGGCCGATGGGGCCGAAAACTTCTGAAATGGCGACCGCGAACCGGAAGACGATGCGTTGGAAGGTCTCGCACTAGGTGTCCGATGACCTTGTTAAGGTTGCGGGAATGCGCAGGATGCAAGACGCACGGGATCGGTCAATGGGGCGACTCCTGGGTAAAGCCTATGACCAGCAGTAGACGTCTTTCGGCTCAAAGAGGCTCCCGTAAGCAGCTGGAAAGCGGTACTTCTAGACATCACTCGTACCTTTAGGAAGTTCATCTCGCTGGAGCCCTGACACGAGGAACCATTTTCATGATACAAATATCTTTTGGTGACAAACAAATAACAACGTTATCTACTTACCACAGAGTCCCTTCTCGTCCGACTCGTCTGCGCAGTCCGTCCTCTTGTCACACACCTGCTTCCACTCGATGCACTGTCCATTGCGGCAGATGTAGCCGTCTTCGCACTCGGCAACGGGATGGATTAGCGGGTAGAGGGGGGAGGTTTTGTTCACTAAAATAAAGTAAAGTAGACAAGTTAATTTTGGTCGTCGTTATCCCTCATTCTCGTCTCTCATCCAATTCTCCCTTCGCAGGTCTACTGGCAGATATTTATTTAGACATAAGCAGACATGGAGACACGTCGGCAAGCTTTGCTGAACTATTATTTAGCCACGAGCTGCAAGCGAATTTGAATAATAAATACCTAATGCTTAGCTTACCGCGAACCGAAGGCGAAGGATTTGTCCCCATCATTCGACCACATAGACGGAAATTCACAACGCGTCTTTCGTCTCGCACGTAATTGTTCGATTGATGGGATTTGCCGAATTCACTTACGCAAGTAGGCTGCAGGAGACGCAACGTTGGAAAGCCTCCCTCTAGGTGAACCGATGACCTTGGTTAAGGCTGTGGGAATCTGCAGCCGAAATGCCTAAGTGAATTCGGCTAAGGAAACAGTTTGGAACCTTCACTAAAAACGACTTTACGTATTGCATATTACACTCTGAAAAGGAAAGGAGATGAATCTTTCCATGACCAATATTTTGACGTAGAATTGATTGTAAAGAATAATTGTTTTTTTAGTTTTAAGGAACCATTATACATTTTTAATTAAAAACATTAGAAGGCCATTAGTTGTAAGTGAAACAAAATTAAATTATGTCCTAATTATTTGGAAATAAATCATCAGGAGAATGATCGTACTCTTTCCAAATTAGTTTCGCAATACCGGAAACGTTGAAAGAAATGATTCTAACTCTTTGAAGGTTCCAAACTTTTTCCTTTGCCGAATTCACTTACGCATTTCGGCTGCTGGTCAAGGCTGTGGGCATCCGGTAGCTGCGAGACGCACAGGACTGATCAGTGTGGCGACGCTTGGGGGTGGCCTATGTCCAGCAGTGGACGTCTTTCGGCTTAAGTGATAATGATGATGCTTAGCTTACCCGTGACACAGGCATCATAGGTCTCGTCAGAGCCATCGACGCAGTCTTCCTTTCCATTGCACACTTTGCGCATAGAGATGCACACGTTGATCTGTTGCTTGCACGGGAACATGCCGAGAGGGCTGCAGCGGTATTCGCAGCCGTGCTCGTCTGTCCCGCCAGGACAGTCGATCCTCATGTTGCATCTAGAGAAGAGTTCGATAAGGGCACAGATATTATAATACTAACATACAGATGCCTCATCCCATACAAAGAAACCATGCCGACTTAACTAGCGTTTTTCGACGGAATATTTACTAAAAGTACATCGATCGCGTTCGGTTCCATTCCACAGCTATAGATGGTGTTAGCAGCGACTTGCAAGTAAAAATGTTTACTCCATTCGTGACTATTTTTTCATAGTATTTTTGAATGATTTTTCAGTTTAATTATACCAAAACGTGTCACAAAATAAATTTAAAAAAATGAGTGGCATGCCTCAGACATTTAAAACCGCGCCATCTATTGGAACCAATTTCAAATAATCGAGACCAATATTCCATAATTTTGTGGTTAGGTGAGTTGATTAAACAAGAAAATACAAATTTTATGATCATTTCTAGAAAATGTTAATTTTACCCACAACTCAATAAGAAATCGATGCATACCGCGCCATCTAGTGATATTTATTTGAACCAAATTTTGTTTCTTAGGGCTGGGATTCGTATAAGTGCTTTGGGCATGAAGTAGTATGGGGCAGACTCTAAACCCCATGGGCAACAAAAAAGAAAGAGACAAGCTATTTTCATTGGTAAAATAGCTTGTCTAACACATGTTTGACAAGCTATTTTACCAATGACTCTAACACATGTTTGACAAATCCGTCACCCAAAACTAATATAAAGGTGCACTTACACGGGCAACTGAAATTGGGCAATTCTTGACAATTTCTATTAATCTTTTTTTTGTTGTTGTTGATAAGCTCGCTATCTCACCTGATGGTAAGCGATGATGTTGTTGACGGTGAAGCACGCTTGCCTAGCAGTAAACTATTCACTCTTTACTTAAATAACCCCCAGGTTGTAGGTGTCAGGAAATACAGACTCCGGCAAGAAATTCAATTCCTTAGCTTTACGACTAATGAAAGTATTTTCAAAACGTTCCCAATCTTTATTGCCATACATTGCCAGGTGTTGCTGGGACAAAATATTCAACCACAATTGTGAATAATTGCTCAATGAATTGCTCTTGTAAGCGTATTATAATCAGTTTCTATGTCTAGCGGTTCCATCACCAAAAAACATAAGAGACTCTAGACAAGTGACATAAATGAAAGCGACGCGATAACGATGGGAGCTAACGTTTTATTGCTCACCAGTAGGCGCCACTGTTGAATAAGGTCCATAAAATGTTATAACGCGGAAGCAAAGTTTGAATTAAAATTCGTTTCTAATGCCGTAAAAGTGTGATCAAATATAAAATCGGGTATGCCGCCGCATTTTTTTTTCGTAAAAAAGGATGATAACATTTGCCGAAACATAAAACATAGAGTAATATATTATGTTTCGGAAAATTTTACCATACTTTTTTTAAAACAGTGGTTGGTATATCCCATAGGTACCTATCTTAATCTGCCATATTTGGAAAATGTTCACAACAATAAAAATATATAAATAACCTAGCGCTAAAAGCCAAAAAACTATGAAAGACATTTTGATGACCGCAGACTACACCAGCGCCTCTAGTGGAAAAATCCAACGCGGCAGCCCCCATTGGCAATACGTACGGGATTGCCCAGCGCTATCGAAATGTCACGTTATTAATTCCTTATATTTTGTAATTTCGTTTATTTATTTATACAAATAAATGAATGACACTTGTCTAAAGACTCTGAAGATGTTTTTTCTTTTCAGTTACACGGCCGGGTTTCGTTATTTTTTTAATGTATTACAGCCCGATCAACCGATTTTGACTTCTATTGTGTTGATGACAATAATAAATGGCAGCTGTAGTAAACGGGGGAATCCCCCTCTTGGCATAAAATTTTATGGCATAATATTGTTTGGCATAATTTTATTAGCTTAATAATACTGTGGCATAATAATTCTTAAGCATATAATAATAAGCTTCAACTAAGCATACCTAAATGTCAATCTATAACATTTACAAAAAACAAAAATATTTTCTTTCATACCTACTACTTAAACAACACCGCTTTGAGAAAGGAACCTTCAATTCGAGACCTTGGAGTGCTGTTGGACAGTAAGCTTCACTTGGATCAGCATATTGATAAAATTATTAGCAACGCATTCCGAATGTATGGATTCGTAATGAGAGCGACCACTGACTTTAAACGTACACACACATACACACTCTTATATAAGTCCTTGGTAAGGTCACAGTTGGAATACGCAGTTATGATATGGAACCCTTTATATAAGAAACATATAAATAACCTAGAGAAAGTACAGTACAAATTTTTGAAAGCAACACACTACCGATGCTGTCGTAGAACCCTAACTTATGATGAACTACTCACTCAGTACAAGTTAACAAAGTTGGAGTCCAGGCGCACTTTTCTGGAAACTATGTTTCTTTATGACCTTTGCGCTAATAAATACGATTGTTCGGACTTAACAAACAGCTTGTCTTACGTTGTACCTAGAACTGTAGTGAGACGGGAGGTGCGCGCACGCCCCCTGTTTGCAGTGTCTTTTTGTCGCACAAACGCTGGAGTTCGTGCACCTCTTCGTCGCTTGGCACAAAATTATAATATACACTTCTCAGATTTAGACATATTCTCTTTGTCTGCTAGTAAATTTCGGAATACTCTGAACAACAAAATAAAAGACTTGTATAATTAGTTATTAAGAAACTGAAACTGTTCACTTGTAGACGTTCCCAAAATTGTATGTCTTATATAAACTGTGGATAACGTAGTGAGTTACGCACTTATAATATGTATATGTCTACCTACTGTTATGTTTATTTCTAGTGTGTAATTGTTTGTTTTCCCAAACTAATAAATAAATAAATAAGCATAATGCAAAGGTTAGCATACTTGTCATTTGCTCAAATTTGTTTTCGCATAATTTAGATGTATAATGATTAATTTTTTAAGCCATTTTATTTTTCGAATATGAAAAATAAGAAAATGATGTTATGTACTTACAATATTTATAGAATAGAATAGAATAATTTATTATTTAGAAATTACATTCATATGCGTTGCTTCCTGGAACTCACACTAGGATTCCCTGTGTCGTGAGATCCAGGCTCCTTCGTTCCGTTTACATTTATTACTGTTCATGTAATAGGTAAAATATAAAATGATACAATAAATTTCTTAATTAAATCTAATCTACTTGTTATTTGCAAGAAAAGGAATATAAGATAATATTAAAAGAAAACATTATATAACCAATTATTCATGTACCTATTTTGTATGTTATTGTGATGGTGTGTATGTATGTGGGATGGTGAGTTGTGTATGTGTGATAGTGTGTGTTTGTGCGTGTGTATGAATTAAGAAAGTGTGTCTGATTGTTATACCTGAGAATGTTTATGATTATGTGGAAGCTTGTGATATAGAATAATAAATGTATAAATAGAGATATGTATTCAGTACCTATCTATATTTTCATTTTTATGTTATAAAGTTTTCGGTTAAATCATAGTCCAGAGTAAGAAGCCATTTGGTAACCGTAATTTTGCATTTAATTTGAGTTAGTTGTAGAATCTTGAGTTGGTTATTGAGTTTTGCGTAAATGTGCGGTCCCATAAAACCGTACGACCTTCTACCGATTGTTTTACGGCATTGAACTTTTTCCCATTGTACCCTTCGACTTGACAGAATACAAGTGCACATGGAGGTTTTGTGAAATCTTAGTGTGACAGATAGGATATAAAGCTGTCCGACTCGAAGAACTCCCACTTCGGTGTAGAGTGTGTTAGTGGGGTACCGGAATGGTCTTCCGTAGGCAAGTTTAAGCAGAGCTCGTTGAGCTCTTTCAACCCTTATTAACGATGTTTTACCAGCCGCACCCCATGCTATTATGCAATAGTTAAGGACTGACTGACAGAGAGAGAAATATATCATCTTTAGAACTGAGTCATCTGCAATTTTACCCAGTTGCTTAAAGATACGGAGCATCTTTCGAATCCTACCCCTCAATGCAGTCAGATGTGAGGACCATGACAAACGGTTATCTACAAAGACTCCTAGGTATTTAATCGAGTCTTGTTTGTTCGATGTATGGGCAAGTACAATTTTCTGGGCTAGAACAGGAGTGCAGCTGTAAACAAGTCACCGAGTTAGGGGCGGAACGTTTCGAGACGGCAAAGTTGATTGCCTTTGTTTTATCTATATTTAACGTTAAGATTATGTTTCAGCCAGTTCGAAATAGCTTTAACCCCGCTTTCAACCGAGAACTTAACGTCATCCCAAGTTTCCCCATGAAATACGATTGCGGTGTCGTCAGAATATGTAAAAATTTTTGCTTGAGGGATTTTCATGGCGCATAGTCCATTTATGTACTCGTATATAATAAATAGGGTAGGTCCCAGCACGCTTCCCTGGGGCACACCAAACTGCACTGAGTTTGGGTCACCAGAGTATTCCCCTATCACTACTTTTTGCGTTCTATCATTATGATATGAGGTAAACCAGTCCAGGGCAGTGCCACGAACTCCCAGAAGCGACATTTTTTTAATCAAGATTTTCATTATCGAATCATTTATAATCGAATTTATTAATCGAATCATTTATAATACATTGAAAATTAATCATTTGTACCAGATTAAGTTCTTTTTTTTTAATGCGTTGCCCCACACTAGGAATTTTTTTATGTATCGTGAGTGCGTTTACAAACATATAAACTTACATACACAAACACCTAGAGCCGGAACAACTATCTGTAGATCATAAAAATATATTTTCCGTGCGGGGGTCGAACCCGCGACACGCAGCGCAGCAGTCAATCGCTCAACCACTGCGCCAACCGTGCGCCCAAAGTAAGCAAGTAGTAGTGAGCCGCGAACATGTTTGTTTTAATATGAGTTATATCGTAAATAACATTATTAATTAATTTATTAATTATTAGGCTTTTCAACAATGAGTGCACTGTTACTTCATAAATTTGTACATTGCTAACTTAAATCTAAGTGCCTCATCATTTACAGAAAAGCTTAGCTTGCACTACATTATGCGCGGATTAAAGACTTAATTAATTAAAAATTAAAAACAAAAAAAAACTATTCAAAGCTAAATTGATTGCAGCAAATTATATGTCACATAGATTAAATTAAATTAGAATATATTAAATTAATTAATTATTCGTTTTTAACGTGTAAATATCATTATGCGTTTATAAAATTATTATGCCAACAGTATTTAAGGAAAAAAAAATTATGCCTAATAATATTATGCGTAATGATCATTCTGAATTTCGTTCATCATAGTGAACCCATCACCAACAAGTAAGGACATCACGATAGTCGTATAAGCAGTTCTAACCGAGCCGTGTGCGGCAAACAAATGCTAGTGTTGAGTTCGCAAGTGTACTCCCTCGGTGAACATCTTGGGGCTATATCCTGTGAAGTTATGGATAGTATCATGATAGAAGCACAATAAAAATAAATAGCAAAAAAAAAATAGAGGCGGAGCTGGTAGGGTTTTTGATCAAGCATATTGAGGGCGAAAAGTTGCCATAAATCAGTCGACCTTGAACAAAAAATCTAATTCGAAGTTTTTAAAGTCGTCTATTCAGAGGAAACCCACAATGTCTTCTTCAGATTTGCCTATGTCATTAAGCGTCAAACCGGACTCCATGAAATGAAAATATGCGTCCGATAAGTGTCCGTTCTGGAAATGTGAAAGTGGACCCTTGACCAAAGAGCTCCTATCTGAAAATTTTATAATACTCTCAGGAAGCCGCACCTACTCAGATATACACTTTTCGCCCTCAATGATCTTGCTCTAAAACCCAGCCTTATATAATGAAATATGGCTATTTTTCTTAGAAAATATATGCCGAATGACCAAATCATTATGAATATTTACGACCTGCATTAGATTACAAAAAAGTTAGGGTGTGCGTATACTTACTTTGTATACAAAATCAGGCTCTTCATCGCAGTCATCCTCATCGGAGAAATCCAGGCAGTCCTGGCGGTGGTCACATCTTCGTCTCAACTCTATGCATTCTCTATTCCGGCACTGATAGAAGCCGGGCTTGCACGTCGTGTTCACTGCAAAGATTTGGACCGTGAAGGTTGATATAGGCTTTCTGCTGCAAGGTTCTAGTTAGCCGACTACTTCATAAGGCAATGTTAGGCTCTACAGCCTATTTTCTTTATTAGTCATTATTTGTAAAACAAAAATATCGTGAAGACATTTAATTTATAAATCTTGTTTTTGGAACAAAGCCTGACTGCGGTAGAAATCGTCACGACACGAAAAAGCGTTTAAATGTGACTTTTGTTTGATGGTTGAAGAAAAGGTGCCTCCACTTCCCTCAACCGCACCTATTATTATTTTATATTTTTTTTAATTTTCAATCAACAGTTAAACAATGTGTACTACATTTCCTTGTAGCAAATTAGGTTTATATGTTAAACTAAAATAAATAATTGTTAATGAGTAAGTAATTTCTTACAAAGTATTTCTGAATGGTGTTTTTTTTCTTTTTCTTTTTTAAGTTTCACAAAAATAAAAGTTTCATTTATTAATTTTATTACTTACCACAGTTAACTTCATCAGATCCATCACTGCAGTCCACATCACCGTCGCAAGTCCACGTCTTTGGTACACAGGAGCCCGTCGCACACCTGGGGCATATTTTATTATAAGATACTTCCCCGAATAGTTGGGTATGGGTGCACCCACATTCCGCTAGTTATATTTAAGTCCCATGTAAGCTAATTGCCATCATCAATTTAGACTCCCGGCTGCTACTGAAAATTTCCATATCGAAAAACCAAATAACACTTTGACCTATAACTGGGTATAAATCCAGATACCGGGCTGCTACTGAGAAATTCCTTATCGAAAAACTCAATAACACTTTGACCAATAACCGGGTATAAAGCCAGAATCCAGGCTGCTATTAAGAAATTCCTGGACGAAATACCCAATAACACTTTGACCAATAACCCGGTATTAATCCAGACTCCGGGCTGCTACTGAGAAATGCTAGATCGAAAATCCCAATAACACTTTGACCAATAACCGGGTATTAATACAGACTCCGGGCTGCTACTGAGAAATGCCAGATCGAAAAACACAATAACATTTTGACCAATTACCAGGTATTAATCCAGATGCCTGTAACTAGCTTATTATTAATAGGGATTATTTGTTATTTGACCACTTCAGCGATAAAAAGACTAAAATAGAATACTACTAGTGAAAACAGACTAGATCGAAAAACGAAGGAGATAGAACAATTTAAAGAAATATATCTGTCCCTCTCACGAAAACGTCGTTTTCTATGGCAGCTGTATGGACGTCATGCCATCTGACGTCATGTGGCTAGTTGGACTTCTCTTTCTAATTCTCAACTTTGACGCTTTATAACTTCGTCTCTGATCGAGATATTTAAAAAAATCTTTCATATTTGTTTACTATATTTAATAAGTATTTAAATTTAGCAAATAAAAAACCCGTCCATGCCTTGGAAAGCACGGAAACCGACCCCAACATAGTTGTGATAAAGCTAGCCAGATTGTTCAGAAAGTTCTGGAGTGGCAACCGCGAATCGGAGAACGCATCGTTGGAAGGCCTCCCTCTAGGTGGACAGATGGAATCAGATGGATACGAGACGCACAGGACCGATCAGTATGACGATGCCTGTGTCCAGCAGTGGACGTATTTCGGCTGAAGTGATGATAGCCAGGTTGATTGGCATTAAGTCTTCGTTCAGGCAAGTATGGGTGTCACACTTAATGCCTTCTCATCGGCTCCATCGAGGCAGTCGTTACGACCACCCATCGACGACATAGCCCCTAGAAGCCTAATGCTTGATCTAATATATCAAAAGAATTATGTCAACTAGCGGAGGTATGAGGCACGGGGTACTGCGCTCGGATTGGTCCCTTATCAAGGTCATACGCATCATTAAGGGTGGGACAGGTTTAAATAAAACCAGGCAGGTATCGATTTTTATAAATAGTATTTGTATTCTTTTTAAATTAATATTTCTCAAACATGCTTGGCAATTTGAGCATTACTTTGACAACCTTCTTCGAGATAAATCGAAATTGCAGTACAGGCCAAATACATGCGAGCAGCGGCCGGCAAAAGTTGTATGAAAATCCATATCTGTCGTTTGCAGCGGCCAAATAAATTACATAGTAAACTCATATCTGTCGTGTTATTTAAACATGGAACGATCTTTTACTCCGAATCATGGCAACCAAGGAGGTAACTTATCAAAGGTTTTATTTAAATTTCGAACTGGCTTGCAAATAGAAAGCTGTGTATTGAAAAAAAAACAAATGAACACTTTAAGGCTTAGCACGCACTGCGATTTTTATTTGCGCCGATTTTTGTAGTATTATTACCGCGTGATTTTTTTACCGCAACGCGTGCGGCTTCATACAATTCCATAGGCCGCAGAATGGGCGGAAAAAAATCGCGCGAATGAAAATCGCAGTGCGTGCTAAGCCTAACGCGGGAATAATTATTGTTGTTCGGTTTTCGTCATTGATTTTGAAAAGTAATTGTATTTGACAAAATGAGTTCTAGGTACTACTTAGTTTTAATTGCCGCGCATTATTTGAGAAAAGCACTATACAAGCCTTGGCCACAACTAGGCATTGATGGACTTACGTATGTGTGCCTCGGCTTCGCCTCGGCCCACATTTACACGTTCGTCCATCAATGCCTCTTTTGCTGGCCGCTGCAGTAATGTACTATTACCTTTTTTATTATTAATTACACGGCGTTTTATCATTTTAGTAATAACATAAAATGCTAAAATTAAAAAAAAGAAACAAAATTCTAAAGGTAAACATACTTTTTTTTCGGTTGTTGGTTCTTAAATATAGTAATATTAAATATTAGTAAAAAACGTAATCAAAAATCGTTTCACAATTAATAAACTATTCAATTTAATGTCTGTATTTGTAAGGTTTCTAGTTCTATCGATAACAAATTTGGTCATAGGATATGGTGCTTCACTAGTTTTGTTTACGAAATTATAGAGGACAAGAGATAGCGAAAAAATACTTTAAAAAGAAAGAGACGCAAACATGCGGTGGGCGTGTTCACCTACAAACTTGACCAGTATAATATGAACTCCGATAAATAATATTAGAAAATAAATCTCATTATGTTTATGTAACTATTAACTTATCAATGAAATGTTATGTTATTTGTTCGGAAACTCGATGTCTGGCTGTTGTTACCATAGCAACGTAGTACAAGATGCCATTATAATATCTATTTATTTTTTTTTATTGACTGACACGGAAGTGTTTATGGCTCACAGAAGTGGTCGCTACTAATTCGAAATTGTCGAGTAGCGAGCAGTATTACCTGTATATGATCTTTTTAGTCTTTTTAGTTGACAGACATCGCTCGCCTGTTATTAGGCGTCTAGTGGCTATGTGGTCGATGCGACCACCGCATAGCTGCAGTCGGGTAGGCAGTATTGTGTAATTTATATGATATAGTACCATCCACCCGCGGTTTCACCCACGTAAACAGTATTTTACCATCCCAAGAGAATACACTACCGGGTTAAAAACTATCCTATAACCTTTCCAGGGTCTCAAATTATCTTCATACAAAATTTAATCTAAATCGGTTCAGCCGTTTAGTCGTCAAAAGGTTACAACCAAACAAACAGAGTTATATTTCGCATTTATAATAGACTAGCTGACCTCCGCGGCTTCGCTCCCGTCAACTGGCTACCTACCCTACCCCACCCTACATACCCTTTCGAACTTACCCTAACCTACCTACCCACCTATCCTGCCTACCAATTTGTTAAAATATTTATTTGAATAAAAATTAATACTGCAATTCTAATGTAACCAACTTTTGTTACTACCGGCGAACTAATTATTTTTTTAAACACAAAAGCTGCTATTGTGACTTAATTATGAAAATTCCTAGTGTGGGGCAAAGTTTTTTTAAAAACAAATAGAAAAATAGAAAATAGATATATTCTCTCGCATACTTTTTTGTAGGTAATAATTAGAACTTTAATAACGTAGTATATATTTTTTATGTATCTTCAATAGTTTTCTCAGCGCACGCCAATAAAGGATTTTATAGGCAAACTTTTGCGACTTTGGGTTACAAACAAAAGGGGCAAAAATTGGGTGGTTATTCACATAAGGATCTCTAATCTTTTTGAAAATTAATTATAGCCTACGTTACTCGGGAATAATGCAGTATACCATAGGCGACAGAATTTTCAAAATCGGGCCTGTAGTTTCGGAGCCTATTCGGTACAAACAAACAAAAAAGTCTTTCCTCCTTATAATATTGGTATTGAGGTATAGATATAAGTACGGATTACTTACATAAACTCTTCGTCCAGGCAAGTATGGGTGTCGCACTCAGATGCCTTCTCATCGGCTCCGTCGGGGCAGTCGTTACGACCGTCGCACACCTGCAGCCGGGGTAGGCAGATCGAGGAGTTTGGGCACTGGAACTTTGTGTCGCTGCATATGGTCGAGGCTGGTGGGAGATGGAAAACAAAAAAACAAACAAACAAATCAACAAATTAAGTTGAACAGTGAAAACTGGTATATAAATTAAACTAGCTTTTTAGTCTTGCTTGTTTAGTCCTATAGTGCGGTACTTATAGTATTGACAAAATACCCACAATAACTCAATTTACAAAATCTTTTTATTATGAGACTAGAGGACGCCTCGCGGTTTCACCCGCGTAGTTCCCGTTCCCGTGGGAATACAGGGATAAAAAGTAGCCTATGTCACCCGGGGATAGAGTAGCTTCCCAACGTTGAAAGAATTTTTGAAATCGGTCCAGTAGTTTTGGAGCCTATTCGGTACAAACAAACAAACAAACAAAAAAATCTATCCTCTTTATAATATTGGTATAGATTTATTTCTGCGCACCTATTAAATTCATATTCAGGGCGGCCAAGAAGATTGGAGAGTACCGTACACGTATGAAATTTAACACAACTGAAGTCTGATACTGGAGTCGGTAAAAACAGTTCCATACCAGCATACTTCCACCATTCAGCACTTTACATTTCAGCTCGAAAAAATATTGGTTCTAATAGAATTTTGGCGAAACTTTTAACGACAAAAGTTTACAATTACTATTAAAAATAAAATTCAGTACCTGGTTTTTCAGTAGTAGAACACGACGAAGCCTTGTTCTTGTTGATGCACAGTCCATGGCAGAAGATCTCTTCGGACGAACAAATATTAGGCACCACTGAAAAAGTAAACGAAAATTAATAACTCAATGAGGGTCAACGTTTTATAATAGTGAAGAAGAAACTAAGAAGCTTGTGCATCGTCCTCACGTACTCTCTCTATGACCTACCTGTACTACGGTAGAATTGTGCTACAGCGTAGCTTGAAACTGCACTACGGCGTAATTTCTACCTGCCCTATCGGAAAACCGTGCTACGATGTAGCTTCTACCTGTACTACGGCGTAGCTTTGTCTACAATGTGCTACGGGAGAACAGTGCTACGGCGTAGTTTCTCCCTGTGCTACGCGAGTACTAAGGTACGGGCGTAGCACCTACCTGTCATCATCATCAGCCTTTTAATGTTGCCACTGCTGGGACACAGTAATAGGGAATTCCCTGTGAGAGGGAATGGGCTATAACCCACCACGCGGGCCCAGTGCGTTTTGGTAGATGTTACATGTCTTCGAATTTTTGGTTGTACGAGTAGGACATGCCGGTTTCCTCACTATGCTTTCCTTCACCGTTTTGAGAGCAGAGGCGTGGAAATAATTTACGCAAAGTAATGTGGTGTCTGGGTTCGAACCAAAGACATACTACACGTAAGTCGGGGCCGTTACCACTGGGCCACCACTGCGCCCTGTACCCACCTGTACTACTGGAGAATTGTGCTACGGATAAACTTTACTACGGTGTTGCTAGGTAGTTGCTACCTGCGCTACGGCCTAGCTTCATCAATATTCTACGGGAGAACTGTGCTACGGGCTTAGCAACTACCTTCACTACGCGAGCACTGTGCTACAGCGTAACAACAGCCTGTGCTAGTAGCGTAGCTTCTATCTGCGTTACGGAAGAACTGTGCTACGACGTAACTTCTACTTGCGCTACGGGTTAAGCATGCTACGGCGTAGCTTCTACTTGCGCTACGGGTTAAGCATGCTACGGCGTATCTTCTACATGTGCTACGGGTTAAGCATGCTACAGCGTAGCTTCTACTTGCGCTACGGGTTAAGCATGCTACAGCGTAGGTTCTACTTGCGCTTCGGGTTAAGCATGCTACGGCGTATCTTCTACATGCGCTACGGGTTAAGCATGCTACAGCGTTGCTTCTACTTGCGCTACGGGTTAAGCATGCTACAGCGTAGCTTCTACTTGCGCTACGGGTTAACCATGCTACGGCGTAGCTTCTACTTGCGCTACGGGTTAAGCATGCTACGGCGTAGCTTCTACTTGCGCTACGGGTTAAGCATGCTACAGCGTAGCTTCTACTTGCGCTACGGGTTAAGCATGCTACAGCGTAGCTTCTACTAGCGCTACGGGTTAAGCATGCTACGGCGTAGCTTCTACTTGCGCTACGGGATAAGCATGCTACGGCGTAGCTTCTACTTGCGCTACGGGTTAAGCATGCTACGGCGTATCTTCTACTTGCGCTACGGGTTAAGTATGCTACGGCGTAGCTTCTACTTGCGCTACCGGTTAAGCATGCTACGGCATAGCTTCTACCTGTGCTACGGCGTAGTGTCTACCTGCGATTCGGCGTAGCGTAAATGAAAGAAATATTATCTCACCTATACAACCTTCCTCATCTTCAGCCATCGGACAGTCCACCTTGCCGTCACACCTGCCAGATTTTGGCACACAAATATTGCTCCTATGGCAAAGAATCTCATCCACACCACATATGGCCACCTTGGTGCATTGGCCGTCCTTCGCCAACAAGCCAGGGGGGCACAAACATTTGTAGCTCATTTGGAAGTGTATCGGGTTCTCGCTTGGGGTCACGTGGGGTTGTTGAACGCAGACGTCGGAACAAGGGTTTTTGAGACAAGGGTGGTTCATTAGCGGGTCTTTCGGGTCGGGAATACCGGTAGTTGCTTGAATTAGGAGTTGCGTGTTGTTTGGAAAGAGGACTGAAAAATTAATAAGATGATAATTATTTTTCGTTTCTTTTACGTTGTGTAATTTGTTTTGTAAGGTTACCAATTACAGCTGAACCTTACATTGGAAATCATTTAAGTATACACAAAATAATTCAAAATACTTTTTATCACACTTGCACGTAAAAAGTATCTAAACATACAGGTTAACTTGGCCGTAATGCCCCATATAAAACCCCCGGGCTTTCTTTTTGTCATGAAACCCTAGGGCGGTAAGTAATATTTTTTTTTAATTTATGGCACAGCACACAGGTCATGCAAGTTCAAGCAAGGAGTTTACACGCAATTGAAAAATTGTCTTAAAATATTATCTAAACAGGAATTTCTTTGCAATCTCGCTACATGTTACTTAAATACTCAACAAATTTTCTTAATAATCGATTATAATAGTTATAGTATGAAAACGTCGAAATTATTTAATTCTTTTTACACTTCGTCATGGCTGTATACCTACGTAAGTATTTGCCCTTAAAGTTTCTGAACGAAACACTGTATAATCTGTGGTGTGGGCAAAAATTCGCCAACCGCTTAAGAAAAAGCTCACGTATTTCGTAATAACAGCTGTGCTGACTTGTGTATTAAAGCTATAATTCATAATTATTACTCGCAAATGTGATGGAAAACATTGTATGTATCACGGGCGGTACGGGAATTACGAACCTCGACTCAGAAAGCCCTCAGTCTTCGACTTCGGGCTTCAACTAGAGCCCCGATCGTAATTCCTTACTTACCGCCCTTAATACACAATGTACTATTTCGGAATAGTATAGAGGTATAAATGGTCCGATCTTCAACGAACTTTCTTAACGTAGTGTGATTTTATTTCGAATAACATTCGGAGTTAAGAAATGCGTGAGGAGCGTAGTTCCTGACGTGGGTCTCTTGATCACACACGTATTTTTTTGCACTCATTATATAGGATGGATAAAATCAATGGGCCCTGAAGGGAAACCATCTTAAATCCTTAAGATAGATTATTTCAAGTAAAGGAAACATTCATTTATTTTTTTAAAGAAACAAAACTGCATTCGCAGATTTCTCGACAATTCAATCTGACGTTTCTTTATTATTTTCTTTAGCTTACCATTCCATTTAACCATACACTATGAAACATTTCTCGATAACGTGTAACTAATTTTTGCGATGGCCAGATAGTAGTTATCTGTACTAAAGTGAAGAAGAGTTTGTGTTACCTAGGTCGATCCTGCGTATCTTGTGCGAGGTCTGGTGTATGTCCGACCAGAAGAGGCGTGAAGTTCGTCTATCTGACCAGAACACGTAGCTGTCTGCGATGGCCAGGCTGGTCACTGTAGTGGATAGCTCGCGGTAGTTCTCTCTGCCAGTGCCTGGTGGAAATTTTTATAAGCATTACAGTGTTGTAGCAATTATTTAATTGAAAGATAGCAACAGTAAGGGCACGGTGAATGAAAAGATCTGCTGGTCGATCCTACAGTGTTATTCTTTAAAAATCTCAAGGTGGAGTGAGCTGCCCAGAATATCATATTGAAATGCACGCATACAAAAATTATGACATCGAAGGAATTATTCTTATCTTTATTTTAAGAATTGTTTCATCTTGTAAAATAGTAATTATACATATTTTTTCAATAAATTATAACTATCTATCTAAAATCCTATTACTGTAAGCGTCAGAACCCCTGGACCAATAAAGATATTTCATGTTTAGAAAATATCAAAATGCACTACCTTTTCGCTACTATTTCATACCTAACTTCAAATATTTAGTACCTCGATAGACAGCGAATAAACGCATAAGTAAAGAGGCCAAACATTCTGACATCAGGATGTCTGGACCACTTTTTTTTTTCATAGCTCGAGACGACACAACAAATTTATTTCTTTGTAAATATTTACTACCTTATTAGTACCTCAACATATATTTTATTCATTTTTTTCTGGCATGTCAGAAAAATGTTACGCAAGAAAAAAACTTTCCTAGCTATGTTTATTCTCCTTCTTAAATTACAGAATAAGCAATAACCAAATAATTATTAATTTAATATATATTTTTTTTATTAATATAATAATTAATAAAAAAGTGTGAAAACCTACACCTGTCCTGTAAACACACTGTGACGTACCCCGGCCCCCCCGCTTATATTATAAATATGAAAGTTTGTTAGTTCTACAGGTTTTCTTCAGGGGTTCTGACGCTTACATTTTGGCACAGTAATTCCAACATTGTGTAATCTACGGTTTTCTTTTTTCTATAACAGGGATGGCGAACCTTTATTAGAAAACGTGCTATTTAAATTATATATATTTTTTTATATATATAGTTTTTTTGCGCCAATGAAGTGCCACCAAAGAATTTTGACTTTGTCTTAATTGACAAAAAATAAAATAAATTAATCAATTCTTTATTGGCGCCCAGAATTTTTTACAGCAATCCTAATATTTATTTACAGTTTTATGTTGTATTTAAATAAAAGTAGGAGTTGGTGTCATTTCTGCTGTTGCAAATTACCTAGATTCTAAATAACCTCATTTTAGCGTACGCAAAATATTTTGTCGTGTGCCACCACAGGCACGCATGCCATAAGTTCGCTATCCCTGACCTATAAACTTAGAAGTGCCAATAACTGGAGGGGTGCCAGCAATAGGGTGGGTTACCCTATTTCAGTTAGCAGTTTACATACACAAAGAAGGATATAAACTGCGTGTACCCTGAGCAGTCAGGTCCGCTACTGTTTGCTGTGCCTGTAAATCATTCCAACGTTTATACCTACAGGAGAAGATGGCAAGGAATTTACACTTACCTTCAGGATGTATGTAGTCGATGATACCATTGCTCTCGTCCGATATGTACACTTGATCCATGTGTTGGACATAGCGCAAGCGAACGTGAGGTCCTAGAAACATTACATGACAGTTTTATTATTATAGGCAGATTTCTTACAAGACCTAAATTCTAGAAATACTCTGAAGGCCAATTTTTTTGTGGGCTCGCGCTTGTCTACTATCTCACGAGATGGTAATCGATGATGTGGTTTTATAGTATTCTGTACCCTAAGGGTAAAAATGGGACCCTATTACTAAGACTCCACTGTCCGTCTGTCTGTCTGTCACCAGGGTGTCATGAACCGTGATAGCTAGACAGTTGAAATTTTCACAGATGATGTATTTCTGTTGCCGCTTTAACAACAAATGCAAAAAAACAGAATAAAATAAATATTTATGTGGGGCCTCCCATACAACAAACGTGCCTTTTTTGCTGTGTTTTTGCGATAACGGAACGGAACCCTTCATGTGCGAGTCCGACTCGCACTTGGCTGGTTTTTTTCTTGATTTGTCCAAGAGTCGGTCTATTAGCCAGATAGCTCAAGCTAGAACAAGCAGTAACCGGACAGTATTTTGCTAGTAGGTCTGTATATTGTGTAAATAATTGAAGGTCGCCAAAATAATTTTTTGAAAGGTAAGGATTTTTTTTTTAATATTAAGCTACAATTTAAAAATATACGGGGGAAACTGAAACTAACACTAAATCTAGAAAGATTTAGGAAAAACTAAACTTATTTAGGAACAGTCACATCTACACTTAGTTTAGTTCATCCCACTTCTGATGTCGGAATGGGTGTGATTGAACAGCTCGTAGAGTGCGAAGCAAAAGTTTTCACACCCAATGGTATTATTTTATAACTTAGTTATACCCTTCCTCTCATCATGTCTCATTTTTTTTTGTTTTAATCGTCCTATGACTCTCCCGCTCTGGATGAAACGGGACGGCGTGTCAAACTTTTACTGACTAAAACTCACCCTTCAGTTGCTTGTGCCAGGACGGCGTTAATGCTCTTTCAAATTTATCCGCGACCCAGACAGGCATCGGACCTAGCGGATCTAGATATACCCTTCGTCTCATCATTTCTCCAACCTACCTTTCAAGTTGTTCATAATGACGTGCCTCCGCCCCTCTCCGTCGAGTCCGATGCTGTCGATGTGGATGCTATTGTGCATCTCACTCTCCACCACAGCTACCATCATTCTCCTGCAGAATATTTAGTTAAATAGTATTTTTTCGCCGTTAAGATAAGAAATATTTACAGAATCAGAATTTATTGACAATAATGTAGGCGTACATAAATAAATAAAAAAGCCTTTCATTTCGGCGTACATATAAGATGGTATTTTTTTAAGACAGTCCCAGTACATTTTACCTTACGGCATGCAAAATTGTTCAGTTGAATATAATAATTTAAAAAAAATCTGCAATTAATACAACAATAATTAAAAACATGCCAGATTAAACATTATAATGTTAACAAAATAATTAATTAAATGCAATCGTAGTCAAAATCATTAAAAATGAAAAATTATCATGTTTCAAAATAATTACAACATACATTTGTATGTTGTACATTTTAACTGATAGTTTTGTCATTTAAAAACTCTATAATTGTTTAGTAACACTTGTCTAGTAAGAGTCTTGTTACCTACGAATAATTTTATTCTAAATAAGATGTGCCTGCGATGTTTTTTCGATTTGTCACAACTTTGATTTAAAAGAATTCCTTGTTGCAAACTCTTGTTGGTGTTCTGATAAACTTTCATGGGAGATCCTAGAGCCTCCAAGGCAGATGGGTATGTTTTCAAAATACCCATCTGCCACTACAACAACATCTCAAATAAGTATCTATATGTAGAGCTTATTACAGTCCTTGTTAAATATGTTCACGATTACAATTTGAAATTGTTAGTAAAGCAGTAAGAACAGTTTCTTAGTTCTCTGACGCGTTTCAGTTTTGACTAAAATGAGAAGAAAAAGAGCATGTATTTTCAAAGTCAAGTAAATCTTTATGTGGAAGAATTTACCCATAATCCAGCATCACACACAAGCTGATAGGCACTTCCTGGTCTTCGTACCTGTGCACCACAGCGCGCTTCTGCGTCCTGAGGGAAACTACTTCTACGAGGCGACGGCCTGCGTCCAGTTTGTACAGGTTATCTGTTGCGTAGTCTAGAAAGAGCCTTTCTCCTCAAGACTAAAGAAACTACCTATATCTGTATGGACTTACCCATAATCCGGCATCACACTCAAGCTGATAGGCACTTCCCGGTCTTCGTACCTGTGCACCACAGCGCGCTTCTGCGTCCTGAGAGAAACTACTTCTACGAGGCGACGGCCCGCGTCCAGTATGTACAGGTTATATGTTGCGTAGTCTAGAAAGAGCCTTTCTCCTCAAGACTAAAGAAACTACCTATATCTGTATGGACTTACCCATAATCCGGCATCACACTCAAGCTGATAGGCACTTCCCGGTCTTCGTACCTGTGCACCACAGCGCGCTTCTGCGGCCTGAGAGAAACTACTTCTACGAGGCGACGGCCCGCGTCCAGTATGTACAGGTTATATGTTGCGTAGTCTAGAAAGAGCCTTTCTTCTCAAGACTAAAGAAACTACCTATATCTGTATGGACTTACCCATAATCCGGCATCACACTCAAGCTGATAGGCACTTCCCGGTCTTCGTACCTGTGCACCACAGCGCGCTTCTGCGTCCTGAGAGAAACTACTTCTACGAGGCGACGGCCCGCGTCCAGTATGTACAGGTTATATGTTGCGTAGTCTAGAAAGAGCCTTTCTTCTCAAGACTAAAGAAACTACCTATATCTGTATGGACTTACCCATAATCCGGCATCACACTCAAGCTGATAGGCACTTCCTGGTCATCGAACCTGTGCACCACAGCGCGCTTCTGCGTCCTGAGCGAAACCACTTCTACGAGGCGACGGCCCGCGTCCAGTATGTACAGGTTATCTGTTGCGTAGTCTAGAAAGAGCCTTTCTCCTCAAAACTAAAGAAACTACCTATATCTGTATGGACTTACCCATAATCCTGCATCATACTCAAGCTGATAGACACTTCCTGCTCTTCGTATCTGTGCACCACAGCGCGCTTCTGCGTCCTGAGAGAAATTACTTCATCGAGACGACGGCCCGCGTCCAGTAGGGTGCAGGTTATCTGTTGCGTAGTCTAGAAAGAGCCTTTCTCCTCATGACTAAAGAAACTACCTATATCTGTATGGACTTACCCATAATCCGGCATCACACTTAAGCTGATAGGCAATTCCTGGTCTTCGTACCTGTGCACCACAGCGCGTTTCTGCGTCCTGAGGGAAACTACTTCTACGAGGCGACGGCCCGCGTCCAATATGTACAGGTTATCTGTTGCGTATTCTAGAAACTATCTACATCAGTATGAATGTAGAACATACCCATAATCCGGCATCACACACAAGCTGATAGGCACCTCCTGGTCCTCGAACCTGTGCACCACAGCGCGCTTCTGCGTCCTGAGAGAGACTACTTCTACGAGGCGACGGCCCGCGTCTAGTATGTACAGGTTATCTGTGGCGTAATCTAGAAGAAGAAGGAGTTTATTGCGGCTTATAATAAGGTGTTATTCTATTCTTGCAAGGGTATGAATATGGATGCGAAGATGTGTCGCTGACTATTCTTTAACTCGTATTTTGCTCTCTGTGTCTCAAAAATCTGTAGTCAAAGCTACAGCAATTTTTTGGGTATTCGGTATGAAATTTGCAAGTTAGGTTTACTTCTGATTATTGCTGTTAACCAGGAACAAATCTTAACTCCGGGCTGTTACTCCACACGGAAAAGCTGAAGTGCACTTTATCTGATCTCAATATTGAACCAAGAATCCTATGCTCAGCAGTCTGTTGCGTTTGCACCCTTATAGTACATTACTGCAGCGGCCAGCAAAAGAGGCATTGATGGACGAATGTGTAAATGTGGGCCGAGGCGAAGCCGAGGCACACATACCTGAGTCCATCAATGCCTAGTTGTGGCCAAGGCTTGTATAGTGCTTTTCTCAAATAATGCGCGGAAATTAAAACTAAGTAGTACCTAGAACTCATTTTGTCAAATACAATTACTTTTCAAAATCAATGACGAACAACGAATAACAATAATTATGCCCGCGTTAGGCTTAGTACGCACTGCGATTTTTTTTCGCGCGATTTTTCTTCCGCCAATTCTGCGGTCTATGGAATTGTATGAAGCCGCACGCGTTGCAGTAAAAAAACACACAGGAATAATACTACAAAAATCCGCGCAAATAAAAATCGCAGTGCGTGTAAGCCTTAAAGTGTTCAATTGTTTTTTTTTTCAATAAACAGCTTTCTATTTGCAAGCCAGGTCGAAATTTAAATAAAACCTATGATAAGTTACCTCTTTGGTTGCAATGATTCGGAGTAAAAGATCGCTCCATTTTTAAATTACACGACAGATATGAGATTACTATGTAATTTATTTGGCCGCTACAAACGACAGATATGGATTTTCATACAACTTTTGCCGGCCGCTGCTCGCATGTATTCGGCCTGTACTGCAATTTCGATTTATCTCGAAGAAGGTTGTCAAAATAATGCTCAAATTTCCAAGCATGTTTGAGAAAAAACCAATAAAGAAGTCGTAATATGTTGACTTTATGGCCAAGCCTTCCATTGGAAATGCAGTGGTCTGGTGCTGAGTATTGCCGCGGTCCCATGGCCTGATTTTTCATAGGCCAGATCGTGGGAACCGACGCGTCCGATGAAGCGTATCTCTATTGACTCTACTGATTACTGATTAGCAAATATATCGTAAACGCGTGGACCGATTTACATTATTTAAACGGATAAAATGGTTCTACGTCTTTCATTTGAGACCAAAAGTATCCAAACTAATTCGATAACACAACGCATAGAATAAATGAAAAGCAGAAGCAGTTTTTCACAGTGTTTGTCTCTTACCGTAATCCATATCCACAACATTGTCCATTCCGTTGTAGATCAGCGGGTGAGTGATACCTAGAGCGAAGTCGGTCATGTTGATGTAGCTCACAGTCTTGCGCTGACCATCGAATAGGAATAACGAATCTGAAATTGAAGATAAAAGTATATTTTGTAAAATAGACCAAAAGAGAATATTTCAGAATAAGCCTTGTTTAAGAACCTCGAATCAGGTTATCCTTCGGAGACCTGAACCGATTCTAATAACTTAGATATTTTCAATTATCACTGGGTGAAAGGGTCTCTCGTTCAGGAGTATCCTACTACACTAAAGAAGTAATTGCTCAACGCGCTGTCGGATTTCCATTTTGATCAATTTCTAATGAGCCTGTACTATCCCACAACTAGGCACAGTCCCCATTCATTCCAGTTTGCACGATGGTGTGCAATTTCTTGAGGAAACCATTCAATACACCAAAATGTCCATAGCCCTGTAATGTTCATAATTTTACCTCTGAACTGGTCATAGGCCATGGCCTGCACGCGGCCGATGTCGAAGTGCGTAGCGTGACACTCCGGGTTGCCGAGCGCGTCGTACTGTATCTTGGTGAACATGTGTCCTCCTGCCACCACCAGGTACTTGGGGCGGTAGTCTCCTACATCTGTTGATATGAAAAACAAGAATGAAATTAGAATGAGCTTTAGAAGAACCTAAGGGACTAACAGACAGACTGCATATGAACTGCAAGCCAACTGCAAGGCTGCCGTTTATGTGCAGTTTCTGTGTAGACTTCATCGTAACTCTAACCGACTGCACAGTACGCATGCAGGTACGATTCAGATCTAAGGCCAGCTTTCTACCTGCAAGTTAGTAGCTTGGTAAGTTTAATTACATTGTCCGGCACCGCGGTTGATCATGTTAAACCTCGTTAGCTCGCAATGTAATTCAACTTGCATGTGAGCTGTTTGCAGGTGAAAAAGTGACCAGTCTGTTCGCAGGATCGTATTAGGGTTCGTTCTGTAGTTTCTGGCTATCCACATGGGAAAGAGGTGTAAGTTTATGTATGTGTAGATTCGGTTTATAGATCTTGTAAGAAAGGAAGGAAATACCTGAGTGAGGATCTTCCTGTCACTTTTGGCGTTCCTCAGGGAAGTGTGGTTAGTCCCACACTCTTCTTGAAGTATATTAACCGGCTGTGTAACCTTGTCGTAAATGGAAACCCAGCCTTTGCAGACGTCATTGCACTCACCTTTACTGTGAATACCTGGCACGAAGCTTTTCATGGCCTTTACAGCATTTTTAAGCCTTCACCCTGGCTTTTTTGCTTTAAAGCACCCTCATAAGCCATAAGGCACCGAGTCATAAGCCTTCATATAATCTATGCAACAAGTCGACAGATCCTTTCGGGAACGCCGAAGCTGTTGGCTTAAGGCTATATCAATTAGGACTAGGAGTAGCTCCTTAGTACTGCGGGATCCATTCTGACAGACCGATATGCTGGAATTATTATCAATATTTTATTATTTTTTGCTCTTATAACGGATGTAAGAACCTTATAGACCGTCGGTAAACATGAGATGGGTCTATAATCTTTAGGTTCCGCGGTGCTACCACATTTGTGGAGCAGTTGGTTAAGAACTCGGGTAGCGAACCAAACTCCCAGGCTGTCTGGTACTGAGATGCCGTTTCTTCAGATCATTTTCATTTTGTGCATATAATTTAATATAATTCATATAAATTAGATGTGAGATTGTTATTTGTTCTGTAGTGTTTGAGACAATATCCCGCCCGACAACGCTGCAGGAGTTGAAATAATGGGTTCAGTGCAAAGCAAAACCATATGAGACTCAGTGAATTACCTTGAAAGATACCTTTCTTGATACATATTTGACGAGTTATTTATTACCTACTGTGATTGCAATTTATTTGCAGTGTGTTTTTCCATTGTGGCATTATGTTTCGTGAGTCACTTAAGAGTTCCTGGGTATAGGATTCCTAAATAAGGTCCCAGACACAAAACTGCGGTGCTACTTCGCATCGTAAAAATCTACGAGCTTATGCTTGATACTGCTTAGCTGTTTTCTGCGTTGCGAATTCGCATGGCGCGAATAGCAGTTTTGTGTTTTGCCCTAAATGGGTGTTAAGAGCTAGCTCAGGGTTCATAACATAAATCATCTTGCATCACCCAGGTTTAGAGGTAAATCTAGAGTTAAACTTATAAATCACGTTTAGTCGGGTTAAATAAATAAATGTAGAGTTTGTAAACTCGGAGCTAAGTCGTAAATATTTTAACTCATGATACGCGTAGCACCATTAAAAAGTAATTCCGAGTTTACTAACTCGACATTTGTCAACGTCTGTGTCCTGAAAATATGTAATCCAACCATAAATAAATGAAATAACAACTAACGGAACTTGCTTGTATGAGTGTCTCTTTTACACTATATTGCGACACGTAATACTTTCTTGTCTTTGAATTTTAACATGACATTTCATTTTAATCGTATTGTATTTGCATCATTCATTCACCGTCGCAATTAGCCAACACGATTTTTTTTGCGGTAACTTTATGGAATCGTGTTTTCATGCCACTAAGCGATATTTATTTCTATGTGATTATTCTCCTAAGATACAGGACTACCTAGTTTAGGAGACAGGGTTACATGATCAGTGTAGATTTATGTAGATATCTTATAATATGTTATTTTGTACATTCTGCTCTTGTGTATCATGAATCTTGTGTGTATTATAATAAAGATTATTAATATAGTCACAAAATATAGGCAAGTCATAGAAAATTTTCTTCGTCATCATCAGAAAACATTTCCTTTTTTTAAACGGCTAAAATGGTTCTACGTCTATATTTTTCATTTGAAATCAAAATTATCAAAATATCTCCATAAAAAAAAACATATTTTCAATAAAAAAAAAAATTTCATTGAAAATAAATTATTTCATTGTTTTAGGAGGTGACAATGAACACATTTACAGGAACAGAAAATAATATTTTGGTGTGGAGATAGTTTGATATACTATGTAAAGGATAAAAACTATCCTAGTTTATATTCCATTTGGTATGATAAAACACTTTTCCCGCGGGCGAAGCCGCTGGCAGAAGCTAGTATACTATATAAATGGGAAAGTTTGGATGGGGGATAGTGAAGTTTGTAACTCAATCACGCCAGAACGTCTGAATTTATCTGGATGAAATTTTGCACAGAGATAGATTATAGTCTGGAATAGCACATAGGTTTATTACTTTTTATCCCGGTTTAATGTTCCCTCGGGATAATAAAACACATTTTCAATTGAAAAATTATTTATTCATCTTTTATTCTGATTTATTATGTTTAATGTAAGTAGCACAAACTAAAATAAATTTAGTGAGATACCTAAATTAATTGTTCTATTTATTTACACTGAATCTCTCGGATTCTAATTTCCTAATTTTTTCATTATGCTCATGTTTTCTTTTCATCTCTTCCATCTCCATTGCCCACAGCATTTGTTTATGTTCCATTTTCTTATTTTCAAAGTCCAGCTGACTTCTCAATAATTGTGTTTGCAAATCAAACAATTCCATATTTGCAGTTGCCAGGTTTTTAAATTTTGCTGCAACCGTATTTTTAGGTGGTGCTTCTGATTTCAGTCTATGTTTACCTGTAATTCAAATTAAATAATAATATATTACATAATTATTGAAACTGATTATTATTCCATTTATTCATTTTATATACATATTTTTACATTTTTAAATATTATTCTATAAAAAATAAAATAAAAAGACATTTAAAATACAAAAATAGTAGCCAACCGGTATCGGGAACAGGGTCCAAGCTACCGGTGGTCAGGGCTCCTGAGAGAGGAACCTCCTAACGATACGCGCCGTGTCCAGGAGTACCGCTTTCTGGATCAAGCCCTTGATCCAGCTGCCCAACGAGAGCCTCCTAAGGTGTTGATCGAGGCTCTTGGCTATTATGCCATTGGCCATAACGACCATCGGCACAATGATCGTTGTATTCACGTCCCACATGTCGACAACCTCGCGAGCCAGATCAAGATACTTGCTTTTCTTATCTCTCTCAGCCTTCACGAGGTTCCCGTCATGTGGGACCGCTATATCAACAATCATTGAAACTGATTTATTATTACACTACAGAAAACACAGCCCAAAAATTTCATTGCACAGTACTTTTTTCTGCTCTTTATGCATACTTTTTGTGCTCATTCAAATGCAATATACAGGGGTTAGAATTGGCCTGACTGGGTCGCGGATGAGATGAAAGAGAGTTACCGCGGCCCTGGCACAAGCAACTGCGGATAGATTTTAGCACACCACACGGTAGTGAGTCCACAAACACTACAGATGCTAAAACGTTTAGCTTGAGACACGATTACAACAAGAGAGGAAGAAACGTTCATCCAGCTCTGGGCGCTAATTCATACTGCACGCCACGAGTATATAGAACCGCGATGTACTCGTAGGTCGAGGGCGAGTTTAGTGATGATTTACCAACTACCCTCAATTCGATAATAAGAATCGAACAAGCAATATACAAAGAGATAGGCAAAATTTTAATAGCCTACTGGCGGCAAATGTGTAAATCCGCCACTGCCTCTGAGGGATAGAAGTGATCGATCGTATACTTGAGTAGAGACCGTGAATCGTCAATCGTATGGTAGGCGAGAATCGAGCTGAATGGCGTGCATTTGGAGAGGTCTATGTCCAGTAGTGGACTGCTGTAGGCTAATGATGATGATATGCATTCTATTATTATAAATGCGAAAGTAATCTGTCTGTCTGTCTGTTATCCCGGAAAACATACGTAAGGGGGTGAAAAGGGGGGATGGAAGTTTGTATGGTGAACAAATATTTTCTCAAGTAATGCGGTCCGTATACACCTGCGCGATATAAATAAAAAAACTTTTTGCAAAAAAATACTACCGACTTCCAAGTATCGGTGTCTTTCGTAAGTACCATTTCTTTCAGTTATGGACACAGACTTCAAAAAATTAAGTTATTTTTCACTTTGCAGTTTTGTACTTGGAAGTCGGTAGTATTTTTTTGGAAAAAGTTTTTTTTATTTGTCACTTTTTAGTTGTACGTACCTAATAGGCAAGTTCGTAAGGGAACTATTTCGCCAGAATAGATTTAATGAAACTAGAACATAACCGGTGAAATGAGAGATCTGCTTACCCCTTAAGAGCGAACTGGCGTGATGTTATGTTATGTAATGTTATAAACAACAAACAGACATGCGATTGCAGCAATCCCGAGAGATTTGCCGTTATTTATTGAAGAGTTCTGTTGTATATCTCCGAAGTTCTTCATCAGTTCTTCACCAAATTAAAATGGGACGAATTGCGGAACATACTTTTTCAAACAAAAACAAGAATTTTCAAAATCGGTCCACAATTGACGGAGATATCGGTGAACATACACAAAAAAAAAAAACTAACATAAAGTCGAACATAGAACCTCCTCCTTTTTGGGAAGTCGGTTAACAAACAGACATGCGATTGCAGCAATCCCGAGAGACTTGCCGTTATTTATTGAAGAGTTCTGTTGTATATCTCCGAAGTTCTTCATCAGTTCTTCACCAAATTATAAAAATATTAACATATCTGTCCCATATCATTTTTATGAGCCTGTTGTAAGCTTTCAACAGTGCGGTTATAACCAGAGGTGCTTGAATTACAGTAGCATTCTTTCATCACTTCTAGCAAAGCTTTTTGTTCTTTTTTGAAGCAGGTTGACTCCATCTGATTTTATATTTCCGATCACATGTCGATTTTTCGTAACTATATCACAAAGAAGTAAATTATCACCAGATGTGAAATTGGAGGCAGTTGACGTGATTTTTTTGCATTATGAAACTTATAATAACTTTTTTTTCTTATTTACCGCAAGATCGTGGCGGTAACTGACGGCGGTGAACGAATGATGCAAGTACAATACGATTAAAATAAAATATCATGTTAAAAATTAAAATACTAGAAAGTATTATGTATCGTAGTGTAAAAGAGACACGCATACAAGTTCCGTTCATTGTACATTCATTTGTTTTTTGGTGGGATCAGGGTCCAGACAGGCCTCTCTAATAGGGCCGTTTCTTGGGTAGTAAAATTATAATTTTATTTAGTCCATCAGTGAAATTATCAAATAATATTGAAGCCATATTTTTTGCCTTATCAAATGACGGACTAAATAAAATTATCATTTTCAACACACTTGCTCATAAAGTGGCTCTAATTTCACCGCAATTAGGCACATAATGACACCTGTTATCAAACTGTGACTTTTTCATTACTATTATTCTCAAGTGAGATAAAGAGTTTTTTTTTTTATAATATTGGTTGAGTTGCTTTGTTCTTAAAAAAGTTTTGATACAAAAAAGATCGTGCTCAATAGTACAAATGCAACACATTTCATGGAACTTCGTATTTAAATAGATAATTTCAACTTGTACGTGTTTAATAAATAAAACTTTCACTCAAATATAATTTTTGTTTTATAAAGAAAATTTGAAATTCCCCATTTTGTACGTGGCTAAAACGCTATCCACGAAAAGCCAAAAAAAAATTCATTCTTTTTAGTCTATGCGGGCGGTCGCCATTGTTAGATGCGCGCGCATAGGAAAACTGATTAATTTTGCCCGCCATTGCGAAAAAATTTTCACAACCCGTTTTCACTGTTGGAAATGATTTTTTAGTATTATTTTCTTCTCAAGTGTGTTGAAAAACGTCGTATGATACACGTGTGTATTGATGATTACCGTCCTCGGCTCTCTTAAGACCCTCACCTAACGGCTCGGGTCTCAATGGCGCCTCAGCGGTAATCACCAACGTTACACACTTGTACCATAATGTAATTTTCTACCCAACCGCGCATCAAAGTTCAAGAGTGGGGGCTTGTTAAGTCACTTTGTCAGTATAAAGTGTAGCAGACCGTGACGTCACACGATATTTCAACGCACTGTATCGTCGAAATGTTTTGTTTACGTGGCAAAAGAAAAAATACTTGTCCAATATTTTTTGGATATCTAACTGTCGGACTAAATAGATATTTTTGTCAACCACCCTAATTACACACTGCACATATGCATTTCGATTTTCGGCAATTCATCCAGCTGCTACCAGCCGCTACCAGCTGCTACCAGGGCGTCCTACCCTATGTTTACCAGTTCTGCCTATACTTATGGGAAATAAGTTGCGGTTTATTGGAGATATGTATGCATTAGATCTATAAATTTAGTTCAAAAGGGAGTAAGTAACTACTGAGCTGAGCATTTACAAAACATGTTTGGAAGAAAAATACTTATGTATCATGATGGCTCTTCTTCTTTTCGTGCTACCTCTGGTGTCAGAGTTAATTAAGCCGCCTCTGGGAACCCCACAGGCCTCTAACTAGGCTATTTCAGACTTACACTAACTATATAAGTCCAGGTTTCCTCACGATGTTTCCCTGCATCGTTGCCTGTGGTGTCCAAGATAAACTTAGAAAGTACAGTCAAGGGTCAAAAGTGCAGTCATGCTGTCCCAATACTCAAATGGCTATTTTCTGTAGAAGAAGTTAAATTATCTACAACTGATTTAAATCATTTCATAGTCATTAATCATTTGTATAGAAATTAACGTATAGATTATTCACACTAACCGCGAAAAGCTGAAATCCTGGTGCCTGCAAAAAAAAATGCCTTTTCTGTTTTGGTAGAGTGTGACTGCACTTTTGACCCTTATAGTACATATGAATTTAAAAAAGTCACATTTGGTACTTACCCGGATTTGAACCCACGACCTCAAGCACAAGAGGCGAGGTCTTAGCCACTGAGCCACCACGACTCATGATGACTAAAACAGTTAAATACTTACGATGACACGCGTTGTTGTCGATTTCCATGCCATCAGGGCAGGCGCACACGTGGCTGACGTTAGAGTTGACGAGACACAGGTGCGAGCAGTTGTTGTTGCTGCAGGGATTGATGGTTGCGTTCATCAGAACTGGGTGGTACATATGCATGCCTAAGAAGAAAAAATAAGAGTTAAGAATAAGATTGTTTGGATGTCTTCAAGTATTTAAGAAGACTTGAGTAGTAGTAGTTAGTTAGAGTAAACAGGCTCCTTCTGGGTAAGCTCACTCCATCGTCGACTCTGTCTCCTATGACTTAGACTAGAGTCAAGAGCAAACCAATCTCAAATAAAAAAAAATAGGTGGCACGCCTGATGGTAAGTGAAAGATATCGGCAATAACAGAGATATCTCTAATTCCGCATAGCCCGTTTCATCATCGGACTACCAGACGTACGGAGATGCGCCATCGGTACATGGTGGACATCTGCACCCATACGCACTAAACGTATTGAGAACACTTTTATTGTGCGTACAGCTAAGGAGTGGAATGCCCTGCCGGAGTCTGTATTTCCTGATAGCTACAACCTGGGGGTCTTTAAGTCAAGAGTGAATAGGTTACTTCTAGGCAAGCGTGCTTCACCGTCGACCACATCTTCGCTTACCATCAGGTGAGATAGTGTTCAAGCGCGAGCCTATTTTGTTAAAAAAAAATCTCAGATACATTGCCATCCTAAAGGCAACATTTAAATGTGTTTGTTAATTACACCTGCACTAATAGCATAAAGAAAAATATGAACAGACACTAAATGTAAAAATATCTTCGTCTTTACTATTGCAAAACTTGAAAACTTGGGTTCTAACTTTTAATTAATCAGATACTACCACCACTTTAGTGCCGTAAGACGGTCACTTTCTAAAGCATACTCCTTAGTAACGGCTAGGTTACAGGGTTTGAAAAAAAAAAAAATATTATTGATTTATGTAAATTATTTGGGAAACACGGTTTTTTCGTGTAAGTAATAGTAATGCTTTAAAAAAATAATTAACTACACAATATTTTTTCGCTACTTTTGGATACTCCTCCAAAACGACTTGGATGTTCAAAAATATTTTTACACAGAATAATTGATGGCTAGAATGTCTCCATAAATGAAATAGCAAATGTAAATCAAAGAATATTTAGCAAACAAAACTGCCAAAGGTGGTTCAATATTGATGTTCTGGCTCCAAGCGGGCGCACGGCCATTACTGCGTTAACATTGGGGAATATTATATTAGCCCTAATATAAAATGATTACAAGAACAGCGCCTTAAGCTTTCATTAAGATAATTGTTAACCATCTTACTGATACTATAAATGTGAATCTTTCAATTTGTGGATGTATGTTTATTACTCCATCACGCCAGAACGACTGAACGGATCTAGATTGAATTTGGCACAGAAATAGATTATAGTCTGAAATAGCACATAGGCTACTTTTTATCCGGGTATAATGTTCCATTGGGATGATAAAACACTTTTCACGCGAGCAAAGCCACTGGCGGAAACTAGTACATGAGTAAAGTAAATTCTCTCGATAATCTAAAACTCACCAATCACAGGAGTATCAAGCTTCAGCAGCAAATTCCTCTTCTTCGCGGTGCCGTGCAGTTTGTCCAGCGTCTGTATGCTGTTGGACATCCAATCACTCCAGAACACGGTGTTCTCGAACACCACGATGGAGTATGGATGGTGGAATGGCTCTTGGAAGAGAGACTGTTGGGACATTCAAAGATGACATAACAAATTATTTAGCCTGTATTTCTCTAATACCTATTATGTCCTTAAATAACAAAATTAAAAAAAAAACATTTATAAATAAATAAAAAATAAAGGCCCACCGGTATCGGGCACAGGGTCCAACCTACCGGCGGTCAGGGCTTCAGAGGGCAGAACTTCCTAACAATACGAGCCGTGTCCAGAAGTACTGCTTTCTGAATCAAGCCCTTGACCCAGCCGCCCAACGAGAGCCTCCTAAGGTGTTGGTCGAGGCTCGTGGCTATTAAGCCATTGGCTTACACGACTATTGGTACAATGATCGCTGAGTCTTCATCCCACATATCGACAACCTCGCGAGCCAAGTCAAGATACTTAATTTGCTTATCTTTCTCAGCTTTCTCGAGGTTCCCGTCATGGGGGACGGTTATGTCAACAATCATTACACGCCTCTCGATTCGGTCCACCACCACAACACTACCTAGACTTATTGGCTACAACAGTGCTGTCAGTGATGATGGACCGATCCCAGTAAAATGTAATATTGCCATTTTTGAGAACTGGGTCGGTACCTGTAGTACGGCACCTCTGATGCCACAAGAGAGTATTTCGGAGAAAGTTGCTGATGGATAATCCTGGCTATAGTCCCCGGCATGTAACTTGGCATGGTTTTGGCGTAGTGGGGGTAAGTTCGAGCACAGTGCGCGATCTGATCAACCACCATATAGAGCGAACGGAATGTCCACGTGACGCGGTTGGTCAGTCGATCCTTGTGTCAACTGACCAACCAATCGCGCGCTTAGAGCGGTGCTAAACGTTCCCCGCGTCCCGCTTGGTAACCAAAGAGACCTAAAAAATGACTTGTACGCATCTAACGACTCTTGCCAAGTTACGTGCCGACAACTATACAAGGTTGTGCCTATGCAGTACCTGTTAGTATTATTGGGGAATTAACCTCATAAGGGTTCAGCCTTTTGGTGCCCAATCAATGATCAAATGATTTTTTTAGTACAGTAGTAAAAAATAACATAAGTAGTCCCACAAAACCGTGTCACGGAGTCCCAGCGCTAACAAAGAAAATTTGGTTCAAATAAATATCACTAGTGGTTTTCTAAAAAAAATAAGATGGCGCGATATGCACTGATTTGTTATTGAATTTTGTGTAAAATATGATTGGACTAAAGGTGGAAACATACTACCTAACTACTACCTACTATTACACACTATACACTAATATTGTCCCACACGGAAAGATTAATAATAATTTAAAAAAAACTTACATAAACATGCTTCCCATTAACCATGACGACTTTGACGGTCTTATCGACGAAGTAGAGGCGTTCGTTGGGCGCGTCGATGGCCAGTCCAGTGGCGTAGACGTCCAGGTGGTCCACTAGCACCTCAGGGTGACTGCCGTCCATGCGCGCGGTCATAATCACGGCGCGACGGTGCCAGTCCGACCAGTACATTTTACTGTGGAAGATGATGACTTTGAAAAGCACAAACGCACATGAATACTATTTTTTAAGCGATGATGGCACGGGCTGTACGTTAGCTTGCTTCCAAGCATTTGGCACTTTTCCAGTTTCATATCAAAGGCGGATTAGGCGTGTCAATATCGGCGACAGTTCAGACGTACAGGTTCTAAGAACTATTGCTGGTATTCCGTCAGGGCCGCTAGCCTTGTGGATGGTGTCCGTGTGGATGGTGGCACAGATGGAGCCGTCAACTCTAAACGCAGAGGTGATCCCTATTTCCGCGTCCATGAAGTAGATGTTCCCTCCCAGATAAATAGCGACAGGATTTAAAGAGAACTCACCCATTTTTAGCATCAAGTGTTACGAATCTGGGATGCTGAGTGTCCGTGTGTATGGTGGTACAGATGGAGCCGTCGGCTCTACAAGCGGAGATGATCCCTCTCTCTGCATCGCTGAAGTAGATGTTTCCTCCCAGGTAGTCTATTGCGATGTCGCCCGGGTCTTCGAGACCGAGGCCTACTAGCACCTGAGAAAGGAATATTTTTTTGGTATACGAAGAGTACGAAGGATATACTTAACACAAGCGCTATGAGAGTCTTGTATGAGCGTTTTTCTTTGCAGAATAAAAACTGTTCTTTCATTTTTTTCTTTCTTTCTGTTTCTGACAAAGTACAGGTTCTCACATGTTACAATATCAAAATCTGCGCTTGTAACCTTTTTATTGGTTAGTTGATCGACATAGTAACCCCCGACAGACCTTTCTGGAGGGTTAGTGCGAGTTTGCCCCGAAGTGTCTTCCCTCAGAGTTACCAAGCTTCCGAAAAGTCTCCCGCGACTGGCTTTGGGAGTGTTTATGAAAATTATAAGTTTTTAAGCTGACATGGTCACCTTTGAATTAATATTTGTTTCGGGATATTTACAATGTATATTTTGTTTTTGGTTGAGAGCTCGATATTTCGGCAACGGTACAAGCGCCACGATCACGAGAACTAAAGTCTTTGCGGGTGGGTGTTGTTTACGAGCTGACATATCTGTCTACCCTCTTCCTTACTAGTTTTTCACGCACGATGCCGCTACTACCAGAACTCTCACTAGTTACTCGACATTGTTTACGATAGACGAAATATCGAGCTCTCAACCAAAATCAAAATATACATGGTAAATACCCCTAAACAAATATTATTTTTTAAGAAAATTGTTCAGAATGTGTAGGTTAATTATTTTGCTTGGAATTTAAACACATTTCAGATGGTCAATACCTATTTTATACGAAACAGAAAATGGCCTCTTGGTTTATTTATGTCAAAAAAAGAAAAAGTTTTAATATTCACCTGTTTAGTGTCTTGGATATCATCTAGTTGGGCCTTGAATATAGATTGGTGTCCCTGTGCTGTCTCTACCCAGTAGATGTATGTGCCGTCAAAGGCAACACCATGCGCCTATAAGAAAACAATGTATTATGGTTGTGAATTCACCATCGGATGTTAATGTTCATAGATGGCGGACAAAGAAAGTTTAAAGAAAAGATGATCCGATGTATATTGCGTAGGAAAGAACTTTACCTTTGTGTGCATGAAGTTTAAATAGAGGGTGAAGCGGTAAGGTAACTGGCATGGTAACTGATACATCAAAATTATACATGAAGCCAGAGCAGGCAGAAAAAGTCACCAGGGGGGGCCGAGTCACCCACGTCCGTAGGAACGTACCCTTTTTTTGATTCCCTACACGTGGTCCCCGGGTGGTGCAAATCAGGTAACACTAACTGTTGGGAGGCTTCGGCCGAAGGCTTGTGACCACCCACCGGGCAAAGATGTACCGCCAAACGGCCTAGCCGTGTTCCGGTTCGATGCTCGGTGTAGCCAACTAGAGGAGTTGGGTCGAGATAGCTGTTCCACTGCAGGTTGACCAGCCTGACGCGCGCTGTTAGGGATGTATCGGGAGACTAGTCGCGAAGGGTAGCGGGATCCGAGGCACGGTGCGCCGCTGGCCGACCGCAGGTAGTTGGGGGCCCAAGTAGTGTGCCAGCCACACACGAAAGGCTGCCCCGCCAACTGTCGAAAAATCCCGAAATGCACCATCGTGCTGGTTGGCGACCAGATGGGGAGGGCCCGATGGACATTCCGGGGGGGCTCGGGCGTCCCCGCAGTCTCCGGACTAGTACCCCAATGATGCTGTCCTTTCAGTGCGTGTCTGAAGGTTAGCAGCGTGGAACCTCGTCTCACTTCCAACTCCTCTCCTCCGTTCTCTCTTATAAAATATTAATGATGACAAGGAAAAGGAATAAAAGTTTTAAACAGCGGCTGCACCCCCTCCCCCACAAAGTGCACCTCACCAACATTAGGGGTCTGCACTCAAATCTCTCTGCAGTCCACTACCACCTGGAGACTGAGAAACCAGCGCTGTTTTTCCTTACGGAGACGCAGATAGCGAGTCCGTCAGACGTGTCGTACCTGTCTTACCCAGGGTTCACCCTGGAGCACAATTTTAGACCACGGGCGGGCGTATGTATGTACGCCCGTGACGATCTTTGCTGTCGGCGTCTCCGTAACCTTGAGGACTCAAGATTCACAACGCTCTGGGTTCTGGTGGACACAGGTCTGGATAAAATTATCTACGCCTGTGTCTACCGTTCGCACAGTGGAGATCAGGAGGCAACCAGGCTCACAGGGTACCTCAGTGAGGCGGCTGATGCAGCACAGCAGCGGTACCCTTCTGCCCAATTAGTGTTACTGGGGGACTTTAATGCCCACCACCAGGAGTGGCTCTTCCCATACCAGTGCACTGATCATGCTGGACGGGAGATGCGTAAGCTTGCGCTAGCGCTAAACCTCACCCAGCTGGTCCAGGGGGCAACGAGGGTACCGGATGTTGATTCGCACACGGCGAATTGCTTGGACCTTCTGCTGACAACAGATCCAGACAGATACTCTGTGTCGATAGCATCACCATTGGGTAGTTCCGACCACTGTCTGGTGAAGTCTGTGTCCGTCTATTCCCCGCCCGATCCCAGCCCAAGGGGCACCCGGCGGGTTTGGCGGTACAGGTCGGCAGATTGGGATGGCATGCGATCTTTCTTCGCATGCTATCCTTGGCAGCCTACTTGCTTTTCTTCGACTGATCCATCGTCGTGCGCGGATGCCGTGACGGATGTGTTGCGTCGGGGAATGGAGTACTACATTCCGTTCTCTGACGTATCAATGTCTAGCGAAGACCGGCCATGGTTTGGCGCCGAATGTAAGTGCGCCGACGCGCTAAAACATGGGGCGTACCTGGCTTGGGTCGACGCTCGATCGCGTAAGGCGAGTGACGTGGGTCAGAAGAAGAAGGCCTTCAACAGGGCTGCCAAGTCCTGCAAGATGGTGTTGCGAAGGGCTCGGTTCGATCACATTGGCCGAATAGGGACCAAACTTGCTTCTTACCCAGCAGGTAGTAAAGCGTTTTGGTCTCTGGCTAAGTCGGTCGAGTCGAACTTCTGCCGTCCCTCACTGCCACCACTGCTGAAACCTGACGGGTCACTGGCCCACTCCGCTGAGGAGAAAGCAAATTTATTTGCCTCTCTTTTTGCGGAATCTTCACGTCTGAATCCTGGTGATTCGCGGCCCCCTCCTCCTCCTGATGGATGCGAGACGAGTATGTCGGACATTCGTATCCATCAAAAGGACGTCCGTAGGGTGCTGCGAAACCTTGACGTGAACAAGGCTAGCGGCCCTGACGGAATACCAGCACTTGTTCTTAGAACCTGTGCGCCTGAACTGTCTCCGATCTTGACACGCCTATTCCGTCTTTCGTATGAGGCTGGAAAAGTGCCGAATGCTTGGAAGCAGGCTAACGTACAGCCCGTGCCCAAGAAGGGCAGTCGAGCTGACCCGGCCAACTACAGACCCATATCTGTAACCTCCATACTCTGTAAGAGTATGGAACGTGTACTCAATACTAAGCTCTTGGCATACCTAGAAGCAAACGATATCCTTAGTGATCGCCAATACGGCTTCCGCCGAAATCGGTCTACTGGGGATCTTCTAGCGTATGCCATTCACATCTGGAGTGTGGCAATCGAGAGGCACGGGGAAGCGCTTGCCGTCTCCCTAGACATTTCGAAGGCTTTTGATAGGGTCTGGCACGAAAGCCTTATTGCTAAGCTTCCTTCATTCGGTTTGCCCGGTGGTCTGTGTGATTGGATTGCAGACTTCCTGAGAGATCGGTCCATTCGAGTGGTTATCGATGGCTGCTCGTCGGACTACTTGGATATTAATGCCGGGGTCCCTCAGAGGTCGGTACTCTCGGCAACTATATTCTTGCTGCACATTAACGGTCTGCTAAAACCTGCACCTTTGGGTATGCAGACGACAGCACTGTTACTGAGAGATACTTGTCCAACGCTCGTGCTACCGGGCCTCAGATCCAGTCTCTCCGGGAGGCCATGGTGGAGCGCTTAAACCTGTCCTTGCAGGCAGTCTCCGAATGGGGCGATGCCAATCTGGTCAGGTTTAATGCTGCTAAAACCCAGGCGTGACTTTTTTCCGCAAAAAAGAGTCAATTTCACCCGGCTCCAACTTTCCGAGATGTGACCATGCCAATAGCTGACCATCTTGAGCTTCTTGGCGTTACGTTGACATCGACTCTCAATTTTGGGCCATACATTGAGGCAAAGGCTCAGTTGGCTGCCAAAAAGCTGGGGATCCTTGCAAAGGTGAGAAGGTATTTCACGCCAGAACAGCTGCTTAGCTTGTATCAAGCGCAAGTTCGATCATGCATGGAGTACTGTTCTCATCTCTGGGACGGATCTGCCAAATACCAGCTTGATGCACTAGAGTCGATCGAAAAGCGGGGCCAAGAGGCACTGGTTAAGTCAAAGCTCCAGAGCCTTGAACATCGTCGCCGAGTTGCTAGCTTGTCGGTTTTTTATCGGTTACATTTCGGGGAGTGTGCGATGGAATTGCATGATTTAATTCCACCCAGCCCGTTCCATCATCGGACTACCAGACGTACGGCTATGCGTCATCGATATATGGTGGACATCCCACCCATACGCACTAAACGTTTTGAGAATACTTTTATTATGCGTACAGCTAAGGAGTGGAATTCCCTGCCGGAGTCTGTGTTTCCCGATAGCTACAATCTAGGGGTCTTTAAGTCAAGAGTGAATAGGTTACTTCTAGGCAAGCGTGCTCCACCGTCGACCACATCATCGCTTACTATCAGGTGAGATAGTGGTCAAGCGCAAGCCTATATTAGATTTAAAAAAAAAAAAAAAAAAAAACAACAAATTGGGATGCGTAGGAAAGAATTGTACCAATGTGCATGAAGTTTAAATAAAGGGAGAAGAGGTAAGGTAAAATGCATGGCCACTGATAGGTCAAAAGTATACATAAAGCCAGAGCAGGCAGAAAAAGTCACCAGCAAATTGGGATGCGTAGGAAAGAATTGTACCTTTGTGCATGAAGTTTAAATAAAGGGAGAAGCGGTAAGGTAAAACGCATGGCAACTGATAGGTCAAAAGTATACAAGAAACCAGAGCAGGCAGTTAAAGTCACCAACAATGGGATAAGGGCAGAGGATACTGACTCTAGAAGTCTGGATAAAGGTTAATACAAATAAAATATTAAGAGGGTTCTTGACGGTACCTACATAGATTACCATCTGAGTATACAGAGGTTTTATAGAGATTTTCAAAGCACGACTGACCTGTTTGATGCCGGTAGCAACAGTGACCATTTGCTTAGACTTGATCTTCAAGTATTTGATTTCGTTGCGTGTACTGAAGAACAGCATTGCTTCGGGATCTAAAATAAACAACAATTCATCATGCCTTTATTCCCCGCCCGTAATTAACTATTAAACCTGTCTGGAGTAAGCACAAGTGTTTTGTAGTTATGTATATTCAAGCCACCAGTTGTATTAAGTCCCATAATGAAAAAGATCGATAGCATTTCAAATCAAATCAAAATCATGTTTATTTTTCTTCCACAAATAATACTTAAAATTATCACTAAAAACTCGAAAACGGAAAAATCATAATTCACAATTTATAATAACGATATGCCACTAGTTATTTGCGGGAGACTGGTGCCTGAGCTAAGCCGTAACCTGTATTTCAGGACACCGAGACTCCCCCTGCAGGAATAAAAATATAATGGTACCCATAAAAATACAACCTAATAAGAAGTATGGAAGAAGAAGACATGCTGCAGGAGGATGAAGATTCTGGCAATGATGATGATGAAAATGATGATAATGATAATTATAGAAATTAATATGATGATGATTATGATGACGATGACATTAAACATGAAATAAAATCCACTCTCCATACGCAAAACAAAGGTACCCAAACGCATCCTTCCGATTGCCAGGATCATACTCACAAAGAAAGTGTCCGTCTGCGTTCACACAGGTGTGAGAACACTGGGGCCTCTCCATGAGGCACTCGTTGACGTCATCGCACTGCTTCGTGACGTAGTTGTACTAGTGGATGGAGAGCGCGGACAGGCAGAGACTGGTGGGGCCGTAGACCAACGAGAACAGTCGGTAATATTAACTTATACGAACATACACGAAAATGGTACCTATCTATAGCAAGAAAGGAAGTGACTATCGAGATGACGGCAAATTAAGAAGTATGGAAGAAGATGTGCTGCAGGAAGACGATGATCATGACAATGATGATGTTGAAAATGATTATGATGATGATGGCAATGATGACGATAACAACTAACATGAAACAAAATACACTCACCATAAGCATAACAAAGATATTCATAAGTATCCTTCCGATAGCCAGGATCACACTGGCAAACAAAGTGTCCGTCGGCGTTCACACAGCTGTGAGAACACTGGGGATTCTCCATGAGGCACTCATTGACGTCATCGCACTGCTTCGTGACGTAGTTGTACTGGCGCATGGAGAGCGCGGGCAGGCAGAGACAGGTGGGGTCGCAGACCAACGAGAACAGTTGGTAATATTAACTTATACGAACATACACGAAAATGGTACCTATCTATGGCAAGAAAGGAAGTGACTATCGAGATGACGGCAAATTAAGAAGTATGGAAGAAGATGTGCTGCAGGAAGACGATGATCATGACAATGATGACGACGAAAATGATTATGATGACAATGATGACGATAACAACTAACATGAAAAAAAATCCACTCACCATAAGCATAACAAAGATATTCATAAGTATCCTTCCGATAGCCAGGATCACACTGGCAAACAAAGTGTCCGTCGGCGTTCACACAGCTGTGAGAACACTGGGGCCTCTCCATGAGGCACTCATTGACGTCATCGCACTGCTTCGTGACGTAGTTGTACTGGCGCATGGCCATCGCGGGCATGCAGAGACAGGTAGGGCCGTAGCGTTCCGGGGAACATTCAGTATTGTTGCCCGAGCAGGTGTAGTTGTTGCACATTGTGTGCCCTGGGGAAAGTAGGGCTCTGTTAGACAAAATCATGAACATTTCAGCAGAAAGACGTACACACTGTTGGATTTACCTAGATACATAGAAGAAATGAAAGACAAAGTAACGTTGGTTAAGATTGTTACCGCACAATATCAAAAACGTTTCCTATTTTTACCAGACTACGTGGAGGGTTATACTGATTCTAGGATCTGATATGCTAGTTTCTTCACGATGTTTTCCTTCTCTGTTTTTGAGAGGATAGGTGAGGAAATAATTTATCTAAAAATGAAGTGCCTGCGTGGGTTTGAATTAAACTTATCTACGGCCTACAACTCGTGGATAGCCGCCGTTTCTATTTGTTCACCACTACTCTAGGTACTAGCACATAGATAATAAAATACTAGCATACAGATGCCTCATCCCATTCAAAGAAACCGTGCCGACGTAACTAGTGTTTTTCGTCTGATTAAGATGATTATTTTTATAAGTACTTCGATCGCGTTCGGTTCCATTCCACGGCTAAAGATGGTGTTAGCAGCGACTTGCAAGTGAAAGGGTTTTCTCGGTCCGTGGCTATTTTTTCAAACGATTCGTTTTATAGTTCTTTTTGCACGTTTTTACAGTTTCATTGTACAAAAATGTGTTAAAATACAAAGACAAATGGCAGGCTTGTATGGGAATTTTGTACCGCTAATAAAATTTCGTGTTTAGGGATATTTTTTGTTTTTAATTTAGTTAATAACATACACTTGGGAGCAAATAAATCGAGCCACTACCTTTTTTCACGTAAAATGGTAAATATTTTTGGTAATATGGAACGTATCAATTCGAACTATATATCGCCTAAAAGTTTAGTTAAGAACCTTTACAATGAGGGTAAATTATTGAATAATAACCTTATTGAATGATAAATTATTGGCTCTGCAAGAAAAATGGTAATTTTGATAGAAAATTTAGTAGGGCTAAAACAGTCCATAAAAACAATAAAAAACAAAATTATTGCAAAAAAAATATTCTTAATAACTGGTATTACCCCCCCGGGCCCTGATACATTCTTGTAGCCTATTAGTCATCGATCTGATCAGCGTTACGATGACATATTGTGGTATGTTCTCCCACTCTTCAAGCACAGCGACTTTAAGCTCGGGAATGGATGAAACAGCGGGAACCCTGGCTCGGACTCTCCGTTTTAGCTCGTCCCATAGGTGTTCGATCGGGTTCAAATCGGGACTTCGTGCTGGCCATACCATTTGTTGAATCCCGATCGCAGACAAGTATTCCGTAACGATCTGCGCGGTATGAGGTCTCGCATTGTCATGCATAAACAAGAAATTTTCTCCGACAAAACCAGCATACGGCATTACGTGGTTTTCAAGAATGTCAGTTATGTATCGGTCAGCTGTTAATCCACGTCTACCATTGCCATCGTTGGCGGGGTCGACGAAGACAAGTTCCGTTTTTCCGTCCAGAGAAATTCCTCCCCACACCATACAAGAACCACCACCAAAACTCACCGTTTCTCGAATGCAACATTGGGCAAATCTTTCACCAGGACGTCTATACACTCGGTTTCTCCCGTCATTGCTAAAAAGACAGATTCTTGACTCGTCAGAAAACAAAACTGACCTCCAGTCTTCTAACGTCCAATTAATGTGTTCTCGAGCAAACTCCAAGCGAGATCGGCGATGAGCTACAGTCAATTTTGGGCCAGTTGCTGGTTTGTGTGATGTTAAATTTCGTTCTTTTAGTCTTCGTCTCACTGTCCACCTACTGATTGCGACTCCTCGAACGTCACGTAACGCTTGCTGTAGCTGAACAGCATTAAGTCCACGGTCGCGCAACGAATTGGTTGCAATAAAGCGGTCGTCACGTTCTGTTGTTGCCCGTGGTCGGCCAGTTCCAGGTCGCCGAACAAAAGCACCAGTCTCCAGATACCTGCGGTATACCCGCTGTACCTTTGAACGACTCAAATGAAGTCTGCGTGCCACTTCACGTTGTCCGTGTCCAACCTCAAGTAAAGCTACAACTTGGGCAGCTTCCGTCGGTGTAGTATCCATTTTATCAGGTTATTTTGATTACACAGACACAGATAAAGACAACAATAACAAGTAATATGGGTATGATTAACAAAAACCTCAAATTTAATATTTTCTTAACAGAGTACAATAAAAATGTCATAAGCAAATTAAATGCGATAATTTTATTCTACCCTTTAAACTTTAATAAAAATGAAATTTTGACAACTAACTACCCTCATTGTAAAGGTTATTAAATACCCTTTTAGGAGATATATGTTTCGAATCGATGCGTTCCTTAATACCAAAAATAATTACCATAGTGCGTGAAAAAGGAAGTGGCTCGATTTATTTGCTCCCAAGTGTAGATAATGCTGAATCTCAAAATAGGCTTTCTTTTAAATATTTTTTAGCCAAATCTATTGAAGATGTGGCAGCGGAAAAAATATATGTTAATCTTGATCATATTTCCGAAAACTTTGTTGTGGCCGAAACACGTTTACGCACAAAAACCTCGATACAATTGAATGGCAAAGTAACCTCTTACCGTGATCTTCAAAATATTTTTCCGGTAATACTGACCAGCGTACATTTGTACAATTAACAACAATAACGTATCATAAAAGGACGCAAAACTTCATTGTCTTATATATTGAAGTTTCATTCATTATTTTTAAGTAATTCATATTATTATGTTTTGTAAAAAAGTCTATACAAATTCCATCGTGCTTCTCTATCCATCCAGTGCAATTCGACAGTGACCGCTTTGCGGCGTTGCTAGGTGGACGTATGTCGCTTTTTTCCGCAAAAAGCAAAAATAATATTCAATTTATTTCTCGTCAATTCAATCTGTCAAAAAAATATCAGGTATAATGCAGCCAGATCATGTAGCCTGGTGGCTTTAATTGGAACTAACGAGATCACAAGTAATATTGCCAAATTGTCTGTGTTGCTGTATTATTTTTATTTTTTGGCACTACCGCTGTCACTGGCATCTATATTTTTGTTGTATTATAACGACTCACGTCGTTTAGTTTACTTACTAAGTCCATAACTAAAAAGTATTTGAACCTCTTTGAAAATACAATAAATGTCATCTCAATTTGAATTAAACAATATTTAAAATATAGGTAAGGTCGAATACTATTTTAACCTTCTTCGTTCATGTGAAAACAATAGAAGCAAAAAACACAGAACATGGAATGGTCGTACCAACCACGCTGGCAGTGTCTCGAAATGACAGAACTAATAAAATTCTTCGTATCCATTTGTTTCAATCTTTGTTTCTTTCTAATATACGGCACCTAGAACTGACCAAAAAATGTCAAATTCGTGAGAAATGATAATCTATTTCTCACGAATTTGACATTTTTCGTCGTTTCAACCAAAAATCGTCCACATGTGGACATAAAGCTCACCAAGAATCACCACATTGATCAGTCCTGTATTTCTCGCAATTAACTATCCCAATTGCAATAACGGGCTACAATAATAGTTTGTTACACACTTGGGGACTGCCAGAGATTTACGCAGCATTCTGGATGTAAAAAGAACAGACCGAATATGGAACACGCTGTGTTCCCAAACGGGCATAATAGACGTTGGTAAAAAGGCTGTTCGGCTCAAATGGGCCAATGCCATTACGGCTCACGTTAGTAGCATGCAAATTGAGCGCTGGGCAAGCCTCCACAATCTTGAAGATGGAACGCACCGTTGAGGCCGGTCCAGAAATAGGTGCCGAGATGATTTGGACGCGTACCGTGAGGGCTGGTTCTAGACGGTGCGGGAAAAGAATGTCTGGAATGACTTAGGTGTGCTCTTATGAATTTAATTGGGGATGGATGAAGAGGGAGGGGCGGCCAAAGAAAAGATAGATGGACTGTGTGAGGAGTGATATTAAAGAAAAGGGAGTCAATTATAGCGTGGTGCGGGACAGAACGATATGGAAGAAGAAAACGTGTTGCGCCGACCTCAAGTAACATGGGACAAGGGCAGGTAGATGATGATGATGATGATTTCAGACTTTTACCGGTAAGACTTAGTAAATCTGTTTTACCGATAAATAATAAGTTTCATCATAGTTTTTTTTTTTTTAAACTGAAACAACAGTTCGGATTTTACAGTAACATATACGTGGTTGTAAGGCATACACTGTTTTTAGTATTTATGTTTTCCTTTTTAGGGTTCCCTAGCCAAAAGACAAAAAACGGAACCCTTATGGATTCGTCATGTCTGTCTGTCTGTCCGTCCGTATGTCACAGCCACTTTTTCCCGAAACTATAAGAACTATGCTGTTGAAACTTGTTAAGTAGGTGTATTCTGTGAACCGCATTGAGATTTTCAAACAAAAATAGAAAAAACTGAAACTCATTTTTTTTCCATCCTACCTGTACGTGTGTTGTATCTATGGATAGGTCTTCAAAAATGATATTGAGTTTTCTAATATATTTTTTTCTAAACTGAATAGTTTGCGTGAGAGAAACTTCCAAAGTGGTAAAATGTGTCCGCCCCCCTGAAACTTCTAAAATAAGAGAATGATAAAACTAAAAAAAATATATAATGTACATTACCATGTAAACTTCCACCGTTCCACCAAATTGGGTTGAACGAGATCAAGTAAGTAGTTTTTTTTAAATACGTCATAAATCGTAAACCACAACTTAACAAGTACGGAACCCTTCGTGCGCGAGTCCGACTCGCACTTAGCCGGTTTTTTTTATGGCATGCGTTGTGCCTGGCGCATATAAACATTTTCTTTCTTTCTATATTATCTTTAAACACCCACACTGTACCAATACTTATAGCAAATAAATGATTGATTGATTGATTGATATATAACAAACAATAGCACCAAATAGTTTCAGCCGTTCTCTAGTGAGACGCTTACAATCACATACAGCATTTTTTAGGGTTCCGTCTATCTCCCTGTCTGTCTATCACGAGGCTGTATCTCATGAACCGTGATAGCAAGGCAATTAATTTTTTTACAGATGCTGTATTTCTGTTGCCGCTATATCAACAAATACTAAAAACAGAACAAAATCAATATTTAAGTGGGGCTCCCATACAACATACGTGTTCTTTTCCGTTTTTTGCGATAATGGTACGGAGTCTTTGTGCGCGAGTGCAACTCGCACTTGGCCGGTTTTTTTTATTTATATAGATAGATAAAGTTTACATGACCGTGTTTTTTGCGCCCTGTCTATTTGTTTTTTTAACTCTAATATACAGAAAAGCGGCACCACGTGACCTCACCACAGAGGGCTGATGTATATCAAAACCCAGTAAGTGCTTTGTAATTATTATATTCCAGGAGAGCGGAAAGTCATCTTGTATTAGTAACTAAATGATATATTAAGATTTCAAGAGAATACTAAACAAGGAATATAAACCTACTAATTGTACAAATGATATTAATAGCGTCATACATTCTATTGCATATTTTAAACATGCCTAAAAAGACAATTCCAAACCTAGTAAGTTTTGGATATTTGCTAATTTAAGGTGTCTTTACAATTTGATGTGACTTTCCTATTGTAAATAATGATAAAATTGATTACTGAAAGCACCAAATCTCAATTCAAATTTAAAGTTTCCAGTTTAATATTGCACAGTCCATTTCAGTATAGTAAAACTCATTAAAATAATATAAATAAAATTATCTAGCTATTAAACCAATATAAATAATGTAACGTACTGTGTTCTTATATGTGGCAGTCGCATAGAAGCAGACATAATTATAATATTTATTCAATTTGCACGGCAAAGACTCGTATGACACTAGCCAGATTACCTATTTTAGTGATCTTTATTTTCGTAGCAATAAGGTTGCATTCATAGGCAAAATAACAGTGAACGATATGATGTCAGATGCCAGCCGCCAGTTTGAAATAAGAACTTGCGCAGTAATGTTTTTGTAAAAACTATCGGAAGAGTCCGTTTATGATGCGGGCCTCTGTGGTCGGCCTTGTGAATTTAATTTTCAAATACTTTTCGCTCCAATTTAAAGTTTTACCCTAAGCTGTCAATGACAGTGGGCGTGGCTTAGAACCTCAGATGTCGATTGTCAACTGTTCGAATACAGCCCCTTAAATTCTTTGATTATTAGAACTTGGGACGTAAAAGTTACAACCAGATTATTTTTTTAAGGTTATGTACTAGTGTACCAATATAGTAAATTGTTACATTTATAGGTAAATGTTACATATTTTTACATAATGTGTAAAGTAAATGTTCTGAATTGTTTGTTGCTATCTTTGTAGTGTTTTACTTATTATTAAGTGGGTAGATTGAGATGAGGATCGTATCTACTCAGTGCATTAGAAGATACCTATGTCCAGCAGCGGACTGCAACAGTTTGATAATGATGAGTTTGATTATATTTAGTGTTATTTATATAACTAAATAATTAATTATCATTTCAATATTTGCGTTATTTTACATAAGGCAACTTCTATAAACATAACTTCGTTTAGTTTAGGATTTTATTACGTTTATTTATTAAAATCTTTTTTTGTTATTGTTAATTAATCCGAAGTTCTAAAAATAGTAAACTTACATAAAAATAAATGGTTTAGTTGCCTTAATAAGTGGTACAAATTCCATAAGAAAACAACAAAAAAAGTATGCGGTACAAAATCTGCCGTTCACCTTTCAAAAATCGAGTGACATGCCTCAGAAATTAAAAATCGCGCCATTTATTGGAATACATTTTAAGTGCTCCGTTCAAAATAATCCTTATAGCAAGAATTGAGAGCCCAATATTCCATAGTTGTGTGGTTAGGAGAGTTGATTAAACGAGAAAATACAATATTTATGATCAATTCAAGAAAATGTTAATTTTACACACAATTCATTAACAACTCGATGCATATCGCGCCATCTAGTGGCATTTATTTGAACCAAATTTTCTTTTTTAGCGCTGGGACCCCGTGGTTCTAGTATCGGAATCTTAGAAACGTAAACTTTTCATAAAGAAGGAACAAACTTACAATTTTTACAAAACACTCCTTCATCAGTACCGTCGCGGCAGTCCTGAATACCGTCACACATCATGCTAGCTGGCAGGCAGTAAGACTGGTCCAAGCACTTGTAGTTCCGTTCTCCTAGACTGGGCAGCTCTTGGCAGTAGGAGCCGTCCAGGATCGCGTGGGGAAGGGTCACCTGGCCTGTGGAGAAAAAAGGTAGGTCAAGATCATTGGTGTACGAAATCCACAATTACAATTTTTGTAGAATAGAATAGAATATATTTTATTGTACACCAAAAATGTTACGAATTCTATCACGAAAAACATACATTTTACTTTGGCACAATTTTACTTATTCGTAAATCGTCGTACTCATCGTTCAAGTCCTCGCAAACCCACAAGAGCGAGATGCACTTGTCGTATGATAGTATCAAGAGCACTGAAGACAGATTGCGGTCGTAATCATCGCTCAAGTCGTCGCAGCACAGGAGCGAGATGCACTTGTCGTATGCACACTTACGACACATATTGCCGTCCTACTTATCGCTCAAGTCGTCGTAGACCAACAGGAGCGAGATGCACTTGTCGTATGATAGTATCAAGAGCACTGAAGACAGATTGCGGTCGTAATCATCGCTCAAGTCGTCGCAGCACAGGAGCGAGATGCACTTGTCGTATGCGCACTTACGACACGTATTGCCGTCCTACTTTTCGCTCAAGTCTTCGCAGACCAACAGCAGCGAGATGCACTTGTCGTATGATAGTATCAAGAGCACTGACGACATAGATTGCGGTCGTACTCGTAGCTCAAATCGTCGCAGACCCACAGCATCGAGATGCACCTGTCGTATGATAGTATCAAGAGCACTTACGACACAGATCCCGGTCGTATTCGTCGCTCTTGTCGTCGCAGTCGTAGACCCACAGCATTGAGACGCACCTGTCGTATGATAGTATCAAGAGCACTTACGACACAGATCCCGGTCTTACTCGTCGCTCTTGTCTTCGCAGTCGTACACGCCGTCGTAGACCCACAGCATCGATACGCACCTGTCGTACAATAGTATCAAGAGCACTTACGACACAGATCCTGGTTGTATTCGTCGCTCTTGTCGTCGCAGTCGTACACGCCGTCGCACACCCAGAGCATCGAAATGCACTTATTGCCGTCGCACTTGAAACCTTTGCAGGTCGACTGTTGACAAAAGAATAAAGTTTGACTTTGTACAGCAGTAATAAATTAACATTTGTAAATACGGAGTGGAATGCCCTGCCGGAGTCTGTATTTTCATATACCTAGAACCTAGTGAATAGGTAGGTTACTTCTAGGCAAGCATGCAAATAAGCATACCTATTATTTGATTTGATTCACTGTCGACTACATCATCGCTTAACGACGACTGTGCCCTACAATAAACAATAATAAAGCAGTAAAATTTAGGTAAAACTTTACTAGAACATTGTCAGCAGGATTGCCAAAGGTTCTATGATTTATCTATATCTATTTATTAAAAAAAAACACTTAAGGTCACATTCGAAGACATATATTGATATCCACCAACCCGCACTGGGCCCGCGTGGTGGATTACGGCCCGTTCCCTCTTCACTGAGAGGAGCGCTGTGTCCCAGCAGTAAAAACATTAAACAGAGGCTGATGATGAAGGTCACAAATATCAGTGCATCCCTGGCTGTTTAACCAGGAAATCCTGTACACATAAGCCAGAGCTCTCAATATACAGGGAGACCATATTTATCGAAAGTTCTAAAACAACCTTTCCGAAAGTGGGCGAAAACGCCCCCTTGTGGGCGCTGCAGGCCTAAAGGGGGCCGGTAAGAGACCCAGAAAAAAATGGGGGCGTTGTGTAGAGGCTTGGGAGGTGATTTATAATTTAATTTAGCTAGGAGGCCTCTTAGACACCGACTGCATGAGCTCTCGACTCTCAACTACAACTTGTGAACATCAACTAATATTAGTTAAGAGATTGCTCAAACTCGGTTCGATATTTCTCTCCGCGTAGTTCATATATCTGTCCCGGTTTAATAAATATATATAATAAAAATCATGACAATCGGTCGCTCCGTTTCGAAATGAAGGTAGACACAAACGAACAAATAAAAGGCAACAAACATACTTTCTCATTTTAATAGTTATTAGTACTCCTAGATAGATGATTTTCGTAGATAGTAGACCGCGGGCAATCAGGTTTTAACAAGTTTTTGTTAAGAGCAGACAACCCGACATAATTTTCATACAAACGCTCGTACGTGATTATGCCGTTGTAACACATCGATCTTTGATTTTTTGAACTAATAGGTATCTTGTGCACTATATCTAGGTTTCTATCGAAGCAGAAAATAAAAATTTGAAGAAACCAATTCAGTATAAGCCTCCAAAAATCTGGATTTTTGCACAAATTTTACCTGAACTTTGGCCGTTCATAATGTATTCATAAATTGTAAAAGTAAAGAAAATATTTAGATAGAAACCTTGTAAATGTAATGATGATTCTAAATGACAAATTTTTATTTCACAAACTTATAAGGCTTATTCATAAACACGTATTTCCTGGAACAAGATTTATGAAATTTTCGAACACCATTTTTAGCTCAATGTTATCGCGTTCTCACTTGCTTGTTAGTCAACAGGGGGGTATGAGGTGCGCGGGGAGACGAGTCGTGCGGGGTCGGGCGGGGTGAGACGCCGAAGTTGAATGAAGATCGCCGCTCGCTCAGGTAGTAGGTAGTGAGTGTGCATCGTATATATTTCATTAACTACTACAACGATCTTGCTTTTTTATACCGGGCACTGATTTTGCTTTCAAAAAGATTTAGTACTTTTATAAGAAACGAACCTGGCATTGCGTTAGTGAATACGGACCGAATTTGTTTTGATGGTAGGTTTTGAAGGTAGGTAAGTAGGTAAGGCACGTAATTAGGTAGGTTAGGTACATAGGTTGGGTAGCTGTAAGCTAGGTAAGTAGTTAGGGTAGGTAAGTAGATAGGATGGGCAGGACCAACTTACCTACTCACTCTACCTATCCGGTAGATAGGGTAGGTCATATGTGGGTAAGTAGGGTAGGTAGGTAGGTACCTAGGTAGAGACCCTTGAAACACCCGCCAGATGCTCGCAATATTTCCTTGAGTATCGATTATCGATTCAAGAAAATTATCGGTTTTTTTATCGCTACTCAGTACTGATATCAGGCTGCAACGCAACGTTGCAGCCTGATATCAGTACTGCCTGATATCGCACATCATCGGCGCGGGCGAACGGCGCGCGAACTTGGCACTTCACGGAACGGCAACAGTGCAGTGTGCGGCGTATATTTGATTTGATCAAAAGCAAGCATCGCATTCGCAACAGTTTCTTACTCCGTGCGTTGAAGTTCCGCGTGACGTCACGTAAAGTGACATCCACTCTTGAACTTTGACGAGCTTTATCTTTATCAATTTTTAAAGATTTAGTAAATAAAAAATACGTGTCCAATATTTTTCGATAATCTAACTGATTAATAGACTAATTAGAATTATTATTTATATCGGTCTTCATCGAGTTACCGACAAATGGTTACGAGTATGTTTTGTAAGCACCTACAAAACACAACCATTTCCAATTTAAAAATACGCGATTTTACTCGATTTAGATGATTACATTATTGCTTTTTTATTTTATGTGACTGTTATATTTTTCTTTTTATTATCAATTGGCTCGCGCTCGCGAATTATTATTTGTTTCTCTATTTCTGATAGGTACTAACTAATTGTACCTATTCATAAAAAAACAAACAAGAACCAACGAAAAAATAAACTTTTTAGGTAAAAATACAAATCAACCATCTTGATACACCAATCCCTTCACTACAAACCAAAATGCACGTAGGGATAAAACGCACTAGGCACGGATGAAGTCCCTGGCCAAGCGTGGGTTCTGGCTGTGGGGTTTTGCAGAGGTCAGTTTTACAAAATCTCTTGTGAGATCTCGCATACGATGTGGTCCTGCGTGTTGACCTCCCCGTCGTCAAGGACTGGTTCAAGCGCTTCACCATAGTCTCACGAAGAGACCGAATTTCACCACAGTAGCCCTTGCGTTTGACAAGTACCTCTATGTAACTGTGTTGTCGTCTTCATACTCAAAGCGACGGTATTAGCCAATATAAAATAAAATAGAAAGTTTTGGTAGCCAGTTGTCCTAATACCTATATAAAACACTAAAAGTGTTTCTACTTATGTCCGTTACAGACTTTGAAACCATCAAACCGATGTGACCTAAACCGGTTTCATTATGGCAGAAGATGGTTTTAGATCACTAAAACAAACAAAAAACAAACAGAATTTCTTTTTTTACCGACTTCAAAAAAAAAAGAGATAATCAATTTCACATGTATGTATGTAATATTATTGGAACTGCCAATGTCCACATAATATGTTACTCTATCTGGGCACAAACACGTGTGCAAAACGTCATAAGTGTATGTATGTATTTTTTTACAGGCATTTCTCCGAAACCACTTATTGGATCGTGATCATTCCTTTTGTGTAGGATTGAGTATCTCTCAACTTAGGGAATACTTAGTGCTAGAATAAAAGAAAATTTCATCAAAATCGGTCCTGCAGTTTTCAAAATATGGAGCATACAACCGAACTCCTTAGCAACAAACAGCACGAATGTGTAAATACAGGTATTTTTATAAGTATTTTGTCAATGACACCCAGATCCGGAAAAAAATATTATCTATAGGCCATACAAATGTTTTTCCATGCGGGAATAGAACTCGCTACACGCAGCGCAGCAGCCGATCGCTCAACCACTCGCCAACTTACAGAACAATCAAGTTTGTCGTAATTTTTGTAGGATACCTACATAAATAATTACGAAAAAGTATAGGTCCCTGAATGATTTACAAGCAGAACACATTATTATTTATCTATCCAGTCCGTATAGAGGAAACTAAAATTTGTAGGTATAATTACTTCCGACTTCCGAAACTAAAGTTATTTTAACCTGTTTAGTGTTTTTGCTTTTGAAGTAGATTATTTTTTTTGTCTATAAGTTATTATTTCTCTCTTTATAGTTGTAGTACACTATCACTAAAATGAATAAGTTCTATAAACATAAATGAAATTTGGCACACATATTTAGAAGCCCACATAGAGAAATATATGTAAATATTTTGCAGTTGCAATAATATTACTTACATACGTGTTGAATTGACGACACGGTTGGCGTAGTGGTAGAGCGATCAACTGCTGTGCTGCGTGTCGCGGGTTCGATTCCCGCACCGAACAAATATTTGTATGGTCTACAGATAGTTGTTCCGGATCTGGGTGTCTTGTGTATGTGAGATGTTTGTAAACGCACCCACGATACAGGCAGAAATTCATAGAGTAGGACATCAATTAAAAAAAACTCCTTCGTTTGCCCAAGGGTGGAGGACATTCATAACGACTTCAAAAGGTAAAAGAATATGTTTGTAGGTAGGTATTTTTGTTTTCGGAAATCAGAATCTTCTCGATAACCGGGTTTTATGTATTTTTCTATAAAATAAAAAATATATATGCCCAACTGTATTCAGACTACTTTAATTGATCAACCGCCTGTACGACGTAGGTACCTACGTTTTTTTGTCATTGTTATTATACCTACTAATTTTAGCTGCCTCAATACTGACTGAATAGATAAATAATAATGTGTTCTACTTGTGCTATTCCATAAGCAGAATAAATTATATATAATAATAAATTAAATATAGGTACCTTTACTTTTTCGTACTTTATGTAGGTATCCTACATAAATTACGAAAAAAACTAATATATTTTAAATAATTTCCATACAGTAAAACTAGCGCACGTACGGTACGGTACCTAGATTGGTAAAAATACAAACACGCATCCCCGGGGCCAAGAGCTACGTCCGTATAGCCCTCGCCAAACTTATTGGCCGCCCTGAAGTTGGCTACAATGGCTGCGCAGTAGGAAATCTCATACAAAAACAGCACCGTTTCGTGCCTCGCGCATCCGGTAAACCAACTTCAGGGCGGCCATTAAGTTTGGCGAGGGCTATACTAAATGTAGGTTTTTATACCTACATGCAAGGCAATTTACAAAACTGTAAGCGCGCCCGCGATCCGATATTATTGTCATGAATGAATGGGCCGGTCGGCGGCCGGTGGCGATAGCCCGCGAGTGAGCGGCGGAAGTTACCGAATGACAACCGAGCGTTCAGGCGCTATCTCTCTCTTTTCGCTTTGCCTCTTATTCAAGCATTGCGCTGGATGAAACAACAAGCTTTTCGACCGTGCTCGCGTTGGCGTTAGACGGTTCGACAAGGGTCCTCTTAAATAACACAATAATTGATTAATTTAATTTGAAGTTATAGTGGTTTTTAAGTAGGTGAAAAAATGGGGGCGCTAAAAATAATTTATTCTCAATGTGGGCAGTAGACAAAATAAGTTTGGGAACCCCTGCTCTAAATGATGAAGGTAGATAAAACATGATATAAATCCCCGGCAAGTATGTTGGCAAGAGTCGTTAATTGCGCAGAAGTCGTTTTTTAGATCTCTTTGGTGGTGAAGCGGGGCGCGGGGACCGTTTAGGACCGTTCGTTCCGAGCGTGCAATCACGTTGCGTCCACTTTGCTTTCGCTCTATTTGGTGGTTGGTCAGTTCGTGGAATATGCGCGAACTTACCCCCATTACCCCAAAACCTTGCAATTTACTTGCCGGGCACTATATTATTTTTAGCTGTAACTCACGTTATCCTTAATAGGCGGTAGCGCGGTGCAGTTGGCTTCGTCGCTCCCATCATCACAGTCGGTTTCATTATTACAAATCCACGTCATGGGGATACACTTCTTCGTGTCCTGGCACATGAACTGATGGGTCTGTTTGCAGTAATTCTCGTCAGGATGGTGTTCCGCTGCAGAAGAGAAATGGATACTTAGTTGAATAATTTGAATGAGTACATATAGCTCTCTGACTCTCCTAAAAAAGTTAAATAAAATCCAAATGCTTTAGAAGCGAACTAAAAAGATGTAAACAAGAAGAAAATACAAAAACTTTTTTGCAAAAAAATACTACCGACTTCTTCAGGTATTTTTTTTGCAAAAATGTTTTTTATTTTTCACTTTTTCTTTGTACCTACCTAATAGGCAAGTTAGTAAGGGACCTATAACGCCAGAATAGATTTCATGAAACTTGAACATAACCGGTAAAATGAGAAATCTGCGTACCCCTTAAGAGCGTACTGGCGTGATGTTATGTTATGAAATGGTATAAACAATAAACAGACATGCGATTGCAGCAATCCCGAGAGATTTGCCGTTATTTATTGAAGAGTTCTATTGTATATCTCCGAAGTTCTTCATCAGATCTTCACTAAATTAAAATGGGACTAATTTCGGAACAAACTTTTTCAAGCAAAAAAATAATTTTCAAAATCGGTCCACAATTGACGGAGATATCGGTGAACATAAACAAAATAAAAACAAACAATGTCGAACATAGAACCTCCTAAAACCCATAAAATCATGCTGTGCAGTCAGAGGAGCATTCATAATTGCGAGCTGGCTGACCAAAACCATAATTATGTATCCATGTATGTTTGTGTATGTGAGTTTCTATGTTTGTAAACGCACCCATGATACAGCAACAATTCCTAGTGTGAAGCAAAGTTTATTTTATTTTTTATTAGAAAAAAACCCCGACTGTAATCTATATCTGTGCCAAATTTCATCCAGATCCGTCCAGCCGTTAGAGCGTGAAGAAGTAACAAACATACAAACACACACACTCACAAACTTTCGCCTTTATAATATTAGTGTGATTAAAGAGAATGGTTGTTAACCAACTTTAAATCGGTATATATCCTAAACAGTTATTTACGGGGACACCCTAGAAATACATACATAGACCTTGTTGGTGATATTCTTCAGAAATGCCAGGTGCGCAAAACTAGTGGTCGAATACTAGATAATTTTGGAGTGGTCCATTCGAACACCGATAAATTAACTTCGGGCGAATCGCCAAAGAAAAAATAATATTTTTAAAAGGGGTCGATTCACATTTTTCGGGCGAGTTAAATTCGTGCGAATCGTCCAATAACTCGCAGTACTCATAACCGGCGTGTGTGTATGACTAGATGTATGAATGTGAGTGAGGCAAAAGTAGTATGAAAGGCTCGTAGCAGGCGTTCTGTAGTTTCTGCCTAGATACTCTCCTTTGCGTCGCGCAGTCGGGTAAACATAGACGGCGCAGTATATTTGTTCCGTGCGGGAATCGAATCCGCGACGCGCAGTGCAGCAGCCAGTCGCTCAGCCACTGCACTGCTAGTAGCTATAATATGGTCAACTAAAGTTGACAGAATCAGAATCAGAATTATTTATTTGTGAAACATAGGTGAAGAACATATATACATTAATCATACATGTCAAGGTCTTAAATAGATAAGTGTTGCACTATGCTTTGTCATTGTTGACATACAAATATTAAAGTCAGGTTCGTCAAAGTTAACAAAATTTTACGTTAACAAAATACATTAAAATAATCAATTTAATAATGTCCACTACAAGAAAGAAAAACAAAAAGCACACACAAGAAGATCATAACAAAAGAATATGCGAGAAATTATTCGTTACATTGATAATAATTATGAATTAATAAAATTACAGAATTTAATCAAATAGTCATCCAAAATTAAAATAGTCATCCAAGTCAACATTAATAATATAAATTTATAAAATTACAGAATTTAATCAAATAGTATTATCATTAAAATAGTCATCCAGGGTATAATAACATTTCTCAACTAATAACTTGTGAAGACACTTTTTGAATCTCTTCAATGGCATACATTTTATAGCATCAGGTATTTTATTAAAAACTTTTGGTGCCACACCAAAGAAGCTCTTTTTCATTAACGCAGTATTACATTTCAACGTACATAGTTGATTTTCATATTGACTCCGAATGGGGGTCTTCTTAACTGTTGAAAATTTTGTAAATAAATGTGGATTTGATTTTACAAATAATGCAGTTTCTAGTATATATATAGCTGGTAATGTTAATATTTTTAATTTCTTAAAGTAGGGAACGCAACTATCTGTTGACTTTAAATTACACATGGATCTTATACACCTTCTTTGCATCCTGAATACCAGTTCCCTATTAGTTGATTGCCCCCAGAAAACAACACCATATCGGAGATTAGAGGCTACAAGTCCATGATAGGCTGTTAACAGTGTTTCAGAATTAACTCTCTTAGATAATTGAAACAATAGATACGCAGATTTACAAATGACAAAAAATAAAAGGCCCGTTTTGACAGTTAGAAAAATACTTAATAATAATTAAACTTGATGCTTGCGAATGATACTCGTTGTTATAGTGTACGAGTAACATAGTAATACATTAGGATTATGAATTTGATTTTTCAATTTCTTACGTAGAAAGTTGTCGCGGCATGTAAAATGAGAAACGTCAACGGACTTCTTAGATTGTGACGACTTTAGTTTCGATCTCAAATTCTTTTATCTTGAAGTAAGTTCAGTAAACTCAAAACAGTCAAATAGCGACATAGATAAATATACACCTTCAGCGGCCATAATTAGCAGACACAATACAAAAAATGGTGTCCAAACCTGATTCAGGGGGGTGACCACAAGCTCTTAGAGTAAGGTTATTTTGAGATCGAGTAAGTGACAGATGTATACACGTCATATACATCTATCCCTTACTCGATCTCAAAATAACCTTACTCTAAGAGCTTGTGGTCACCCCCCTGGAGTCGCGACCGCCGAGAGGACATTAAGAATCAGGAAAGTTTTTCAGAAGCAGGAAAGCAACCTACTGTAACATCGTCCATGCCTACTTTACCAAGATCATAAATCAAAGCATTGAAAGCCCACCAAAATCTCATCGAAATAAACCGGTTAGTCCCGCTATGCTCGACTCAAAAATAACCCACTAAAAAGTTCCGCTATGCACGAAATCACATTCGCGGGCAGTGATGAAGAAAAGTGTAACTGTATAATATTTTATTTATCCATTTAAAAAGTAAATTATCAAAACCTAGCATTATAAATTCTGTAACTTTCGTGAAAAAAAGTTAGTGTAGGTACGTGCCGTTTCATAATACCAACACACACTCGCCTCGCCGCCATTCAACACGTCGTGTAATTAATTTCCTGTCCATCCATGATCCATTCTATAGAACTGTGAAAAACAAAACGTCTTGCCGTAAAAGAGAAACTTGGCCTAAAAATATTTCTAACTAAGATTTCTATATTTTAGTTTAATTTCAATATTTCTCAACTTCCTGCTCAATTTAATTGAATTCAACCACTTTTCTTTCCAACTGTACCTTCCATTGTTTACGTAGAATCGAAGAATTTCGTGCATAGTGGGCTTTTTTACCCGACTGCCGAAGGAGGGTAATGTGTTTATCAGTCTATGTATGTTTGTCCCTATGTGGCGTTCTAGAGGCCAAACGCGTTGGCCGATTTTGATGATTCTTACGTGAATCGATTCGTCTTAACCCTGCGAGTGTCATTGGCTACAAAAAAATTGGAAAAGAAAAAATGGCGGATTTCGGGCGCCATTTTGAGGGCAAAAAAATTTTTTTTCCTTCCTAACCTCAGATCAAATAAAAAGTCAAGATGGAACGTTGCAAACAACAAAGTGAAGCCGGTTCAAACTAAGCCTTGCCGTATAAATACACAATTATACGCGCACACGTATAACGAAACTACCCTTTAGCTTGTCAGTTGAGCTTTTTTATTTGTGCTGTAAGCTCGAAGGACAAGCTAAGGCCTTATTTCGTTGTACGTGAGTGCGTGTAATTGTGTATTTGTACGGCAAGGCTTAGTTTGAACCGGCTTCACTTTGTTGTTTGCAACGTTCCATCTTGACTTTTTATTTGATCTGAGTTCCTAACCCATCGTGTGGGTTATCAAAATAAAGGGATTTAAGAGGTGATTTCTAAAATATATACAACACTTATATGTCTAAATGTAACTAAACAAAAAAAAACAAATAGTTGTAAATAAAAAAAGATAATTTAAAAAAACAAAAAACCCGACTGCTTAAAAAGCGAACTAAAAAGACGTAAACAAGAAGAAAATCATGCTGTGCAGTCGGAGGATACATCTGGTTTTGGTCAGCCATCTCGCGAATATGTATACTCCGACTGCACAGCATGATTTTACTTCTTGTTTACGTCTTTTTTTAGTAGGTATTTTTCGAGTCGAGCATAGCGGGACTAACGGAAATAAACGGGTCAAACAAACGGATTTCTTTTTACTTGACAAAAAAAATGTCGTTTTCAAAATAAGAAGGTAGTTACAACTTACCGCAAAAGTTCTCATCCGTTCCATCATCGCAATCGACTAATCCGTCGCAGTATTGATCCTGTGATATGCACCCTCCCCCCATGCACGGGAACTTGTCTTCACCCATGCATTCTTCATCAAACTCTTGCATGCTATCGGAAAACTCCGCTGTACACCACGCGAGGCAGACCACAAATATTATGCATTGGTATTTCATTCTGGGGAAAAGAGAAATAATGATATTTAGTTTGAGAAAAACAAGCGAGATTTTTGAGAAGTTTAAAAAAAAATGGGTAGGTACATATCCTACACTTATTGGCGGTGACTGTATTAAATATTATTTTTATGTATAAAAACCTTTCTGAGGACCTAAAACGCCACTGGTTCCGCGATTGACTTGGCCAATTTCTGGACCCAAATCATTTAATACTGAGGATTTTTTGTAATAAATGGAAAACGAGTGAAACAACAAATTCCATACTATGTAGTTTTTAAACTACAGGTACCCACCATGATAAAATTTAATAAAAATATATAAATAAATAATAAAAATCGCAGTGCAGGACCAGTAGCGATGTTTAAGGGAGGCCTACGTCGAACACTTTTTGTTAAAAGCGCAATTTTTTTCGCTGGGATGGGTGACGATGAATTGTTCAGAAAAAATAATAATATTAACTTACATGGGTTTCTATAGTTTCTTCATTGAAATACCAAACAATATGTACCTATCTAAACCTACAAATACTAAAAATATTTAAAAAATCTTGATAAATAATTTTGAAGATTTCACGCGGCGTGGCTCCAGCCAAAAGAGCGAAAGACAAAAAGAGCGAAACGGAAACTGAAAAGTGTTTCGTAGAATTGAAAATATTTTTCACATACCCGCCTTTTCATTTTATGAAACCATAACAAAACGTTGTTGAGATGATATCTGAGAGAAAAACAATAACTTATTGACGAAATTGATAAAAAAACATAAAAGCTAATCGAAATCAAGTGACTAAATATAAAATAAACTTATTTAGTTCATTATATTCTTAATAATAAAATTAACATTTGCTATGTACAGTTTACAAGATGCAGAAGATGCTGTAACAAAACGTAATATTGACAGCAAAGGCTTTAATTTGCCAATTAATGTTCAATTTCCAAGTAAAAGGGTAAATTAAAACCTCTTCATTTTGCCGCTGAAATATGTTACATGGGTGGTAATATTAGTATCAAAAATTGTATTTCTTAACGGAATAAGGGTATCATAATAAATAATACTACAAGTAAAAGAAAATATTTCCCTAGTTTCGATACAAGGTTTTTAATTGAAGTTGCGCAATTTACAATTTGATCTTAGCAACCCTGTTTTTACTCTGTGGTTGACAGGTCAGAGTCCAACTTTCTTACAAGTTTATTATAAGTTTTAAATTAGTATTTTCTTTAGTTATTAATTTACATTAATTGTTTTAGAAGTCTCCGTCGTGTTCAGTGATAATTGGTATAAGTTTTCCGGCAGCCATGGCATCTCAAATATCGAAATCTTTACTTAAAGTTTCCCACGTCGGCTCCACGGCTAAATTCGGTAGGTTTTGTAATACATATTTAATTTTATGTTACTCTTCGGCTTTTATAACCATTATAAAAGTAGTATCTTGTATATAAAACAGTCTACATATCTGAGAAGTATATTTATCAGTTAAATATTTAGTGTTTTCTGAGGTTTTCTCATAATTCGTATATGGACGTAAACTTTGGACTTTTGTGAGAAATTTCTATTGGCATTGTTGGCAATTAATTTTGTTCAGTTTCGTGCCAATTTATGAGTGCCACGTTCGTGTTATATACATACTGGAAGATATTCTGTGCCCTAAATATATACTGTTGCTATTTGATATGATTTCAAGGACATTGGTGTATGTAATTTTGTATGTTGGAATATTGTACTTTTAGATACTGCCCGAAGGGCTCTCAGTGTAGGAGCAGCATTACAGGGGAAGAGACAATCGCTGCCAGACCGCACTGGCAAAAATGTGGTTCTCGTTGATGGAGTACGAACACCCTTCCTGGTCTCCTTCACTGACTATGCCAAGATGATGCCCCATGAACTTGCCAGACATGCCTTGTTGTAAGTATTCTTTCACTTCATGCTTTTCTGGTACATGTTTGGGAAATATTTATATATAAATATGCATATGTTTATACATGGTACTTATATCAAAATAACCTGTAGAACATTAGTTATGATTATGACAAATTAAGTATGATTTTATTCAATGAATATATTATAGTTGTTGTTGCAAAAATATTTAAGAGACAAAACATGATTCCAGTAAACCATATGATTTATTTTATTGGGAATAATGGACTAAAAAATTTAATTAAAACTAGGTTTACATTTCTTTTGTATATATGTAAGTAGATAGGTTTAGTATAAGTTAGTATAGTTTAGTTTTGTTAAGTGTTTAAGCATTTACATATTTTGTCAATTGGAAATAAAAAAATATCTGTACCCATCTATACTCTATTTGAAGTAACATTAGACATGTTTACAACTCTTTTTACAGCCCGTTCTACCGATTTTGAGTTCTATCCCGTAAACATAAGGTTGACATAAAAAGCATAAATCTGTTACCGAAACCAACTGTTTAATACAGCTACAAAATGGGCTTATTTAAATGTCTAATGTTATTACAAATGGAGTTAAGTAGTTTTGTCCCTTGAACAGTAAACTTATAGTTACGAGTCAGAGTCAAGGGTGGGGCAGGCTGCTCCATCTATCCCACCCTGGGTACGCCCATGTACTCAATGTGTACCTAGTCTCAGTGTGTACTAGTGTACTACAAGCTTGCCTTAATTAACTGACCAAAGTCCAACTTGTTAGATACTCCTACTCTAGCAACAAATTATAATTGAGTGACACGGTACAGTTTATTTCTGTTTATGATTAGAATCTTATTGAAAAAATACCTATTTGATTATGAAAACAAAATAACATAAGAAACAGACTGATTTAAAAACTGCTTTTAATTAAAAATCACCAAACATTAAAACTTATTAAACAAAAACAACTAAGCTGCAATTTTATTGCACTAGAGATTGTTGCAATGATTTCACAGCTTAGTTTTTTTTTCACATACATAATGTAAATGTATTGTGAAAAGAACAAAAAACTTAGAATCTAATATTGAATTTAAATGGAGTGCAATTTATCAGTTGTTGCTTGTGCATTTCTTTGAAGTAGGTACTTATTAGAAAATAAATATGGTATATTTAACTGAAAATGCATTTTCAACTAAGACTCATATTGTAATTGAATTTTAATTTAATGCAATATATCATGTTTTTTTAAATAGGTAATGCATTATTGTAAATATGACTCATTGCCAGAGTTCAATGCAATCTGCTATTATGCAAAATTATTTGTCTTTGTAACTTAAAATTCTCACGAATCCTATTTATATCTTGTTTTTTATTTATTTTTATTTTATGATAGGCTCGCGTTTGCAAACTATATCGCCATGTTGTTGACGGTGAAGCACGCTTGCCTAGAAGTAACCTATTCACTCTTGACTTAAGGTGATATATACGCCCCAATGTAACGCAGTACTGGCCGTGCGCCCGCTCGGTGCCGAAATATCAAAATTGAACCTCCTTTTGAACAGTTTTGTTTGCAAAATATTATTTGATTTACATATGCTATGTTAGGTATGAAGTAATTCCAGCCATAAATTTTTCTGTATAAAAATATTTTTTAACATCCAAGTCGTTTTGGAGGAGTTTCCAAAAGTTGCGAAAAATATCGTCTTGTTAATTATTTTTTTAAAGCAAAACTATTAGTACATGAAAAACCTTGTGTTCCAAATTATGTACATGAATCAATAATTTTTTCAAACCTTTTAACCAAGCCGTTTCTAAGGAGTATGCTTTAGAAAGTTACCGTTTTACGGCACTAAAGCGTATGTAGGCCCTTAAGGTGATATATACGCCCCAATGTAACGCAGTACTGGCCGTGCGCCCGCTCGGTGCCAAAATATCAAAATTGAACCTACTTTTGAACAGTTTTGTTTGCAAAATATTATTTGATTTACATATGCTATGTTAGGTATGAAGTAATCCAAGCCATCAATTTTGTGAGTATGCTTTAGAAAGTTACCGTTTTACGGCACTAAAGCGTATGTAGGCCCTTAAAGACCCCAAGGTAGTAGCTATCAGGAAACAAAGACTCCGGCAGCGAATTAAATTCCTTAGCTTTGCGCACAATGAAAGTATTCGCAAAACGCTTTGTACGTATGGGTGGGATGTCCACCATGTACCGGTATAGGGTAAAGATCTCGCCAAACTTATTAGCCGCCCTGAAGTTGGCTACAATCGCTGCGCAGTAGGAAATCTCATAAAAAAACAGCATCGTTTCGTGCCCCGCGCATCTGGTAAACCAACTTCATGGCGCCCAATAAGTTTGGCGAAGGCTACATATCTTACCAAAAAATCTTTCCATTGCTGTTATAGAACAGTTGATAACTGTCTATGCCAAATATAATCAAATATGTGGTGTGCCTTCATGTATTTTGGCACTGTATGTTACTAGGCTATGTATATAACATATTTAGTTTTTGTTCATTGAATATGAACTTGTATAATATTTGAACAAACAAGCATTAAAATCGCGCCTATATTTCCCGAAGAGATAGTCAGAAGAGCATAAAACCCACATCATGACTGTAAGGCAATCCTTCATATTGTTACTAAAGCTTCCTAGATAGATAGATAGGCTTCCTTTTACGCACCTAGACTCCCATTTGGTCCGTTGTGCGTGGGGTTCTGACTAACATAGCCAGCCTAGCTCCACCCAAAAGCGCAGAAGCATCATGGTGCTTCACAGGCTTTGCGGAACGACCTCACCACAGTATAAATATGGACGAACAGTACGGGAACTACTTAAAAATCCTCGAAACGGCACACTCACACAAACATGCGCATCGACGAGACCCCTAAGCGGTTGTCGCGATGCTGTCAATAGTGCGTGCCGCATAGGGGTCTCGTCGATGCTCATGTTCACAGTTGCGAGGATTTCTGCATGTTCGAAGGCCACGGCCTCGCATTCCAGGATGACGTGGTCGTTAAAGCTTCCTACTTCTGAGAATGACAGGTTATCTCAGGTAGTTCAATTCTTTAACGGATACAAAGCTTCATTATCAGTGAGACTACTTTTTACCCTGGAGAAGTTCACGGTTCCAATGGAATTAGCCACGAGATAAGCTAGTACAAAAGAATATCACTTCTAATCCCGATCCCCATGAGGGGTCGAGATTGGGAATATCATTATCCTCATATCCTGTTGTGGGATTTTCTTAAGTCTAAATAGAAAATATAAAAATAAACATTCTTCCGTTTGACAGGGGTCTCCTCCAAAAAACCGGCATAAACAAGGAAGTGATCGACTACATCGTATACGGCACGGTCATCCAGGAGGTGAAGACATCCAACATCGGGCGCGAGGCGGCGCTGGCGGCCGGCTTCAGCGACAAGACGCCCTCGCACACCGTCACCATGGCGTGCATCTCCTCCAACCAGGCCATCACCACAGGTACTGTCACATCGTGTAGGCACGCTTACCAGAAGGTGAAGACTTCCAACATCGGGTGCGAGACGGCGCTGGCGGCCGGCTTCAACTCTTCCAACCAGGGGGGTGACCATAAGCTCTTAGAGTAAGGTTATTTTGAGTGTGTGTAAGGGACAGATTTATATGACGTGTATACATCGATCACTTACTCTATCTCAAAATAATCTTACTCTAAGAGCTTATGGTCACCCCCCAGGCCATCACAAAAAAATCAAAATCATTTTTATTTTATTTTATATAGGCCTACATAGGCACTTATAAAAAAAACGTTGACAAAAGGTGCACGATTCGGGTTGGTCGTTTCCTATGGAGTAGAACCGGCAAGAAACACCATGGTTACTCTTTTTAAAAAATGGTTTGTTTTTACAATATTTCCATGTCACAGCATTAGTACTTAGATATAGGGGGACAACGTAGGCCCGACAATAAGTTGTAAGAAAAAAGAAGAAAAAAACAGATAAAAAGTTAATAAAAGTTTTGACACCGACAGCAACAATGGAGCAAACTGCCCAGACCAGACACAACTCTCACTTGGTCAAAGAATCCTTCCTTCCCTGTTCCGCATATCTGTATAGTATGATTCAAATTTAATGGCGACTCGGGACAGGAGACAAGTCGCGGTGCATCAGTAATTTCATGCGACAGCTTGGTATGGAGTGATAAAGGTGTCTCATCTGATGTGGCATCTTTTTCCATATTCATTATTTACCATTTCTGTTTTTATCCCATTTTTGGTCATAACCCCCTCGCTTTAAGATCGATTTTACCTTACCGTTAACGATACTGTGTGAATATCAACATTTTTAACCGACTTCCCAAAAAGAAGGAGATTCTCAATTCGGATGTTTCTATTTTTTTTTATGTATGTTCGGGCATAACTCCGTCATATATAAACGAATTTACAAAATTATTTTGTTCGAAAAAGGTTTATTTCGAAATGGTCCCATTTAAATTTGGTAAAGATCTGATGTCTGTTTATTGTTTACAGTGTAAACAATAAGCAGACTGGCGTGATGGTGAAATGGTGTAAACTTTACCATCACGCCAGTATGCTCTAAACGGGTACGCAGATGTGTACAGTTCACCCTGGTAGGCCTCTTACACATTATGCCGTAGCGGCAGCGGCACCGTCGCCACCGCGGCGCCGCTGCGATAGTCTGCCTTAGATTTATATGGAGCTTTACATACGACGCCGCTGCGGCGACGGCGAGTCTTTATGAGTATTTATGCCGCGGCGGCCAATAACGCTGCCGCCGCGGTGTCGTGTGAAAACACCCACACTCTCATTCCACTGGTTCTGTTCAAGTTACATGTTATTTGGATAATATATTCTGGCATCACCGTGAGCATTATAGATAGCTAATTATTGAACTTGTCCATTATGTACCACTAAAAAGTGAAAATAACTTTTTTACAAAAAAATACAACCAACTTCCAAATAAAAACACTACAAAGTGAAAAATAACTTCAATTTTGAAAGGAAGTGTCAAATATCGAAGAAACGAAAACAGGAACACCGACTGCCGAAATCGAAGTTATTTTTCACTTTGTAGTATTTTTCTAATAGCAATATATATTGTGTCCAATCATAAAGAGTATGTTGACCTTATTAACCTTTCCCCCTTTTTCCTCAGGAATAGGCATGATAGCGGCGGGCGCATACGACGTGATCGTCGCTGGCGGCGTGGAGTTCATGTCGGACGTGCCCATCCGTCACTCCCGCAAGATGAGGTCCCTGCTCCTTCGTCTGAACCGCGCTAAGACTCCCGCGCAGAGGCTGTCGCTCATCGCCTCCATCAGGCCCGACTTCTTCGCGCCTGAGGTGAGTTATAGAAGACTATAATTTTATAGATTGTAAAGGATTTAAAAACAAAAAGTTTATACAAAAAATAAACCGACTTCTTCTTCTCTCGGTTGTATGTCCCATAATTTGAAAACTGCTGAACCGATTTTGATGGAACTTGCACGGTTCCCTAAGTTGAAAGATACTCAATCCAATAAAAAAGAATGATCACGATTCTATGGGTAGTTTCGGCGAAATGTGGGGACATACATACAAACAAACATACATACACTTATGAAATTGAACACGTGTTTAGAATTCCATACAGAGTAACATATGTGAATATTGTGCAATTCCAACAATATTACATACATACGTGTCGAATTGATTACCTCCGGTTTTTTTGGAGTCGGTAAAAATACGTAATAAAAGGCGTAATTGTCGTTAATATTGAATGGCTGGCTTATAATGCGACTTTTTTTTTAAACCGTAATCCTCGATAAAACTTCACAGACCGCAAGACAAACTTGAAAATTATCTATAGAAAATGTTTGATTGTGTACAAAAAAAATGAAAACAAAAGACAATGAATGAAAAGAAGTGATGGGCATTTTTATACCTTAAGGATCGAGAAGAATCTAAAACTCTATCTAGCAGTGTGAAAGAGAACGAAAATTCGATCTCGCTCAACTACTTACTTTTTACCGTCATCTTAGACATGGCCATATAACTTAACGAAACCACATGGTTGGTCCATGTGGTTTCGTTTTTTTATTGGCACTGCGCTAACAAAGATAATTTGGTTCAAGTAACTGTCACTAGATGGCGCGATATGCATCGATTTTTTATTGAATTGTGTGTAAAATTAATATTTTCTAAAATTGATCATAAATTTTCATGTTCTTTTTAGGGTTCCGTACCTAAAGGGTGAAAACGGCACCCTATTACTAAGACTCCGCGGCCCGTCGGTCTGTCTGTCTGTCACCAGGCTGTATCTCATGAACCGTGATAGCTGCACAGTTCAAACTTTCACAGATGATGTATTTCTGTTGCCGCTATGACCACAAATACTAAAAAACAGAATAAAATAAATATTTAAGTGGGGCTTCCATACATCAAACTTGTTTTTTTCCGTTTTTTGCGATAATGGAACGGAACCCTTCGTGCGTGAGTCCAAATCGCACTTGGCTGGTTTTTAATCAACTCTCCTAAGCACAAAATTATGGAATATTGGGATACTCTTAATTCACATTTCAAAGATTATTTGAACGGATCATTAAAAATAGATTCCTATAGATCGCGCGGTTTTAAATTTCTGAGGTATGCCACACGATTTATTTTTATTTGTATTGAAACACATTTTAGTACAGTGAAACTGTAAAAACTTGCAAAAAAATACTATAAAATAAATCTTCACGAACTGAGAAAATCCATTTACTTGCAAGTCGCTGCTAATACCATCTATAGCCGTGGAACGGAACCGAACGCGATCGAAGTACTTATAAAAATAATTATCTTAATCAGACGAAAAACGCTAGTTAGCACGTTTTCTTTGTATGGGATGAGGCATCTGTATGCTAGTATGATATTATCTGTGACGAAACTAATGCTCAGCTCATCCCCCTAGTTACCAGCCGTAGCCGAGTTCTCGTCCGGCGAGACCATGGGCCACAGCGCGGACCGGCTGGCCGCCGCCTTCGGGGCCTCGCGTAAGGAGCAGGACGACTACTCGCTGAGGTCCCACAAGCTGGCGCACGAGGCCCAGCAGAAGGGGTATTTCACCGATCTCATTCCTGTCAAAGGTAAGTGTCTTTTTCCACTACCTTATCTATTATGTGACACATTGCCTAAGAAATTTCGTATCGAAATATGAACATTTAGACAAAAGATTTTAAAAAAGAAAAAATAAACATAATAACAGTTACGAAATGACTTTTATCTACTCCGGTTTCGTTATATTCGAATTATAAAATTGACAGCGGTTTCATTATGATACCCATAACGACATCGGGTTGCATTATGTGAATCGTCATAAATTCTAAAACACAAGCAAAGACATTCTGAACATACAGCCAGGTACCTATAATATTACTTCGAAATCGAGACAATGTAAATGATGTTTTTAAACATGGAACAAGTTTAGAACATAAGTATCGTATACTATTTGGCTGTTGCGGCTACAAGATCTTTGCCTTATACCTAATAATGACTAAATAAAAAATAAAATAAAAATGGACGCGGGAATATAATTCTGAGTGAAATTTTGTTCCAAATTTTATTAAAAATGTTTTCAACATCAAGTGATATTGAAAATACACCACCAGATATAACAAATAGAGCAGTTGCGGCTACAAATAATTTACTACCAGAAAAATCAAGACATGTATATGAGAAATGAAATACTTAAACACACTTCTTGAAATACTTATTTTTCTATATCTGTGTTTTATTCCTTCCTTCGTAGATAAAATCTTGTATGCAATAACTCGTGCCCACCTATTTAATGGCACTCGTATTAAAAGACCGTCCATAACGTAACACTTGCATAAATATCTATTGTATGGAGTTTTGATATCATTATGTAACTACAACGTAATTATTTTTATTTTTGGCGGCCAATTACGAGTGAAACAATTTGCAATTTAAAGAGAAAAAGTACGTAAACGAATAGGTTACTGTTGGTAGACGCTTAACTTAAAAAAAAACAACCCGACAGTCGGAGGATACAAGTTCACGAGCTGGATGACCAAAACCAGATGTATCGTCTGACTCAGACTGCACAGCATGATTTTCTTCTTGTTTACGTCTCTTTAGTTCGCTTTTTAAGCAGTCTGGCTTTTTTTTTTTTTTTTTTTTTATTACTGTTTTAGTTTTTTTTTTAGAATTAGGTTCATTTAAAAATATAACTGTTATATACTTTTGAAATCACCTTTTAAAACCCTTTATTTTGATACACCACACGAAGGGTATGGAAGAAAAAAAAATTGGTGTCCCACTGCGATAATGGTACAGAACCCTTCGTGCGTGAGTCTTTTGGCTTTCTCAAACACAAATTTCTTCCTTCCCACAGTTGACGGCAAGGACGGCGTGGTAGACAAGGACAACGGCATCCGCGTGTCCACTCCGGAACAGCTCGCCAAGCTCAAGCCGGCCTTCGTCAAGCCGCACGGCACCGTCACTGCCGCTAACGCTTCGTTCTTGGTAAGTAGAACAAACAGCAAAAACAATCTAAAATAGCAGACATCTTGAAAGGCAGAGTACTTATTTTTGACATTAGCATCCCCAAAAGCTGTTATTGTAATCGACGCCACTTTGGATTTGAAAAAGGCTACATTTTCGGTATCAGCACCCCTGATAATAGCTGCTATCTTCGACTGGGTTTTGCATTGCCATTAGTTTCTACAAAATTTACGACCCAGAAAACTATGAAATTCACACCTGTCTGCCCATGTATACCATCACCAATATCAGAGCCAAAAGAATTCTTCTCATGGAACTTTCTGAGATGAAAATAGTCGGGCACTATTGCCTAACAAGTTTTACTTACAAAACCAACTCTTCTTGTCCCTGCAGACTGACGGTGCATCAGCTTGTTTGGTGATGTCTGAAGCCAAGGCTAAGGAGCTCGGCCTGAAGCCCAAGGCGTACCTGCGTGACTTCACGTATGTCGCTCAGGTAAGCAAATCACGTTTAATACTGTGAAACATTCTGTGTTTATTAGCGTTTGAAAAGTTAAGTTTCCATAGATTTCATCATCAAATTTTATCATAATAAGTAAATGTACAGAGGCCTTTGCTCAGAAGTGGGCGAAGTCGGGCTGCGGGTGACGATGGTGATTATGATGAAGTACATATAATAATAATTATTTATTTCAAAATTCAAACGAATTACAGTACATTTCTTGTTAGTAACAAATACTTATAAAACTAGTGTTAAAGTCGTCACAATCTAAGAAGTCCGTTGACGTTTCTCATTTTACTTTAATAATAATTAAACTTGATGCTTGCGAATGATACTTGTTGTTATAGTGTATGGGTAACATAGTAATACATTAGGATTATAAATTAGATTTTTCAATTTCTTACGTAGTAAGTTACGCGGCATGAAAAATGAGAAACGTCAACGGACTTCTTAGATTGTGACGACTTTAGTAAAAGGTACATTCCAATTCAAATAAACATTTACAAAATATTGCGAAATTGGACGAGAAATTGACTAAAAACAAATTATCAATTGATTAAAGTTATAATTAATCAAAAATATATAAATTAAAAATAAAACGTCAAAAATAAAAAGATTTGAAATGTCAAGAAGATATTATATAGCATAGAATTTTAAATTAACATGTGAAAATAATAAAACTTCAAAATTAATACAAATGATTAAAAATATTAATAAAAAATAATACATATACTTTCTTCCATACTGTTGACTGTAGCAACAAAGAAATCTTATATAAAGATTAAGAATCAAGTTATTTAATAGCTTGTCCGTTTTTCTCCACGTAGGTAATTTCGCACGGATGGTAGAATCACTTAATCATGATCCAGCCCTTGTTATAGCCCCAGCGATGCCCTGAGCCGAGGTTCGACCCCATAGGGGGTAGCCCTCAGCGTGGTCACTAAGGTTTCTTTTTTTGTGCCTGGCTGGAGGTTCTAGTTTAGTCTCCACAGGATCACTCTGATTGAACTGCGAGACGCCCATCGGAAAAAAATTAAAATAATGTAATTAAATGGCCCACCCACCACCTGCGTCTGTGTTTCCGAATCATTCAACCCGAATCTCTTCAAAGCGAGTGCACAGGCTTCTTCTGGGTCAGCTCACTCCATCGTCGACTCTGTCTCTGTCACCTCTGAGCTAGACTAGAGTCAAGAGCAAACCCATTTCAAATGAAAATAATAATAAAAGTTCTTTATTTAATAAATGAAGTGTTTTCACAGTGAAGATCTAAAACAGGCATGATTGTTCTAAAACGTGTCGAAGACTTGAATCTCACTGAGCCTGTGTGGTCAATTAAAGAATTTACAGACCATTCGCTTTTAGAGAGAAGACCGTGTTCCAGCATTTGGCAGATTATAGGCTGATACTATGCGCTACTTATTTCTTGTTTCCTAGATACTTATCTCAAAGGTTGCTGTGCCCCAACAGGGTCCATAATTGTATCTGTTGCTTCAATTTATCATCTGTATGTACAATATGGATGCAATAAATTTAATTAGAATTTTAGATTTCACCCTGCGGCTTTTTCCATAGAATATCCCCGAAAGCCCCTTTTTCGGGCATAAAAAGTAGTATTAAGGCTGTAAGGCACGGTTTACTAATGATAAGCATAAAATATATTTCAATAATTTACATTGCCATAACGAAATTCAGCATAATAATCATAACGCATAATGTGATTAGGCATAAATGCTTTGCCATAATGTATATTTCCATAAATACTGTTGGCATAATAATAATGATGCATAATCTTATAAAGCATAACGTTATAAAAGCATAATGATATTTACACATAATGTTCTTTGGAATATAACAAAAATGTTCGCAGCTCAAGGGTGGCCCAAGGGCCACCTGGCCGTACCTTAACCTAATTAATTTGAGTCATTATGTAAAATATATTTAATTAGACATTTTAAGCTTAGGTAAAACAATTTTCAATCGATTCAAACCGAAACTAATAATTACCGTAATTTTGAAAATTTACATATTACCCGTAAATATTTTAATTTTCGACGTTAAAATTTGTACCCATAAAATTATTATGACGAATAAATATTATGCCTTAAATATTGGTACTGATTTAAAGAGTCAGTTGTAAATAGCGGTTTTGTTAAGTTAAAAATTATAAATGGCACGTTTAATAACTAGTTCAGCAGTTAAAACTAAGCAGTAAAGTAAACAAAAATGAGTAATAAAAAATAATGAAATGGATCACTGAATATATAATTGAGCAGGAAAATAATTAAATGGCCGGTACAAATTATTGAACGAGCGGTTACGTGTGGGCAGTAATAAATCGGAATTTGTCGGTAAGAAATCTCATTCTAAGCAATTCTATAAACAATGAGGTGGTAAAGTAGTTTTCGAGATATAGCGGTGTGACGGACGGACAGACGGACGAAGTCGCACCATAAGGGTTCCTTTTTACCTTTTTGGTACGGAACCCTAAAAACAGTACTTAAATAGTAATGAAAAATTAAATTACTTTTGCTTCGATGCAAAATGAATCGACGGGGCTCCTATTTCTGTATGCAGGGTCTAAAGTAATCTAACACGAACGAGATGACGGGAGCTGAGTTCACTCGCTTTGCTCGCTCACTTCAGCTCCCGTCATCTCGTCCGAACCTAACCTGTCCGTGTCGGGGTGCCCTAAGCTCCCGAGCTCGCTTCGCTCGCTCTTTGACTGATTCACTGACCATAATGCACTCGCACGCTTATTACGAAAACAAATGCAAGAATTCAAAACACGGGCTCACGCGAAACGATTACCAACCCTGTAATTGGTCGCTTCCGCCACCCGCGCTAATAAGCTCCGCCCAACTAACGAACATTTACCTCTCTTTTCAATGAATTTGAGTTCGGGTGTCACCGCTCGCTATGATCTGCCAAACTATTTATCGAACCGCTCATTCAGTTATTGGACTACTTAATTATTTTTAGAATTGACATTGTATGATAAAATAAACGACAAATTGTTTTTTTATTACTGTCCATGTTTTACTGTCGCAATAATTAATCAACCGCCATTAAATTAAATAACTGCTCAATATGTTTTTCAACTGGTCATAATAACATCTCGAATATTTAAATAAAAGCTCAAAAAATTAGTTCCCTTAAATATTTATGCAACTCCAAATTTTGTAAAAACAAATTAGACCTAATGACTTTACTGTCATTCGGTTTAATCAATTCAGTTTAGTCAATTTGCAGCCTTTGCATTATGCCAAAGTATTATTAGGCAGGAGTATTATTATGCTGATAAAAGTTATTCGAAAACGCTATGCCAAACAACATAATGTCTAAAAAAAATATGCCAAGATTCCCGTAAGGCACTGGGCGACTGTGTAGTTATCTATACTGAAATATATTAAGAAATCGTTTCAATACTTCAAGATAATCATACATTTGTAGGTGACAAACAATTTTATAACAGCAATCACTACAATAACAACCTTCCATGTGTACAGGATCCCGTTGACCAACTGCTGCTTGGACCCACGTACGGCATCCCCAAGATCTTGGACAAAGCCGGCCTCAAGATGAGCGACATCGACACCTGGGAGATCCATGAGGCCTTCGCTGTGAGTACCAATCATACTTATAAAAGTTAAAACCGGCCAAGTGCGAGTCGAACTCGCGCACGAAGGGTTCTGTACCACTATCGCAAAAAACGACAAAAAAAACACGTTTGTTGTATGGGAGCCCCACTTAAATATTTATTTCATTCTGTTTTTGTGTTAGTTATAGCGGCAACAGAAATACATCAGAACATTTCAGCTGTCTAGCTATCACAGTTCCTGTGATACAGCCTGGTGACAAACGGACAGTGGAATCTTTTCGGTTTAAATATCATTTATTTCTCAAAAGATTAACATATAATCGCTTAACGAGAAACAAAGTTTGAATTTAATAACAATTGTAATTATTAGAAAGTCCAGGGCGCACGACGCACAATCGATTTCGCTTAAAATTTACTCAAATAGATATCAAATCAAAAACAAATTATGATGTGTGGGTACATTGCAAAAACTATTCGAATACACTATCGTTGTGACATCGAGCGCGCTGTTATTATCAGCGCTGTTGTTAAGCACCATGCACACTATACAAAACTAGGTGTTTTAATTTTTATTTACAATACAATATTTTTACTGTTTTATTTATTTATTTACTATTTTATTTATTTATGTTGGAGCTGTCGAAGATGTTTCTTTAATAATGCTTTAAATTGTAAGTAAATCTTAGTAATAGAGTCACGTTTTTACCCTTTGGATACGGAACCTAAAAACGAAAGAAATTGCGATTATTGGTACAACACTTTAAGTTACAACCCTCCCCATGCCTTACCCCTGCGAAATAGTGTAGCGCGAGACAGAAACCAATGGAAAATAATGAATGAAACCTGAGACCTATACCAAGACGCACACTGAATTACAGTTCTGTAACAAAACTCACTTTTAATATTACTGTATGCAGCTTAAGTAGTTCATAATAAAAAGGTTTTTCTATTATAGCATCACCTTCCTGCCCTTGTCCGATGTTACGTGGGGTCCCCGTCACGCTATCAAAGACTCCCTTTTCTTTCATATAACTCCTCACACAGTCCATCCATCTTTTCTTTGGCCTTCCTCTTCCTCTCCATCCATCCACATTTATATTCATAACTTTTTTAGTAATATGCGTTTCATCCCTCCTCATCACATGACCATATCAGGACAAATGGTTTCCTTTCAACTTTTCTGTCACTGGCGCCACTTTCAAACTTCCTCTAATATACTCATTTCTCAATTTATCCATTCTCGTCACTCCGCACATCCATCTCAACCATTCTTATCTCTGCTAATCTCTTTTTACCTGACAGCCGAAGGAGGGTAATGTGTTTATCAGTCTATGTATGTATGTATATTTGTTCCTATGTGGCGTTCCAGAGATCAAACGCGTTGGCCGATTTTGATGATTCGTACGTCAATCGATTCATATATAAATATATAAAAAATGGCGGCTTTTGGGCGCCATATTGTGGGGACCAAATTTTTTTTTTCTTCCGAAAGGGTTTCTCTTAAAGGGTTTTAAGAGGTGATTTCAAAAATATATAACATATATATGTTTATATGTACATAATTCTAAAAGAAAATACTAAAAAGTTAAAAATAAAAAAAGTTAATTAGAAAAATCAAAAAACCCGACTACTTAAAAGGCGATTTAAAAAGACATAAACAAGAAGAAAATCATTTTTGATTTTTCTAATTAACTTTTTTTCCATCCTTCTTTTTCACAGTCCAACATTCTGATCCATACAATACGACAGGTCTAATCACGGACTTGTAAATTTTCCCCTTTGAATTGTGGGGCATTCATTATAAACCCTGCGAAATAGGGTGTGATATTAATAGAAAAACAAAGGCTAAAAAAAAATCATTGCTAACCCTCTTCAACATTTCAACGCTACCATGATTCCGATGTAAAAAAGCGGCATCGTTGTGGTGTCGTACGGCCCGTAATCTATAGAAAAAAAGCTCAAACCTCTTGAATACATGATTAAACATATACGGGGGTATAAGTTAATCCAGGAATAACAAAGGAATAACCATACATTTTCATAGGTTTATACTTGGTATAACTATAATATTATATTAATTTTTATTTATTATTATTTATTTTTTAATTATTATTATATATAATGGGCGCACGGTTGGCGCAGTGGTTGAGCGATTGACTGCTGCGCTGCGTGTCGCGGGTTCGATTTCCGCACGGAACAAATATTTGTATGACCTACAGATAGTTGTTCCGGCTCTGGGTGTTGTGTATGTGAGTTTATATGTTTGTAAACGCACCCACGATACAGGAAGAAATTCCTAGAGTGGAGCAAAGTTTTTAAAAAAAAAAAAAAAAACTTTATTCTGTGTTTCTTAATAAGGGGGATAGTGTGTAAGATTTTCATGAAATTGTACATTTTCAGGGCCAAATTCTGGCTAACTTGAAGGCCATGGATTCCGACTGGTTCGCGCAGACCTATCTTGGCCGTCAGTCTAAGGTAAGATAGTAATTATAAAGTTTTCTTCTTAATACTACTCGTCACACATAATGTTGTAAAACACTTTTTTTTTTAAAGAGTAAGTATGGAGTATCTTGTCCGTTCTTCTCCATAACAATCTACTTTTCCGAATAAACGGTAGAATAAATACCTATGTATTAATTTTAAATTGTTGACGTACAAAAGAGCCGCTTAATGGCTTAGTTGAAATAAAGAGAAGCAATTTACTAACTATTTTGTTTATATCATAAATACTAGATTTGTTGAACACAAAACTAAGGCTCGAAATTGGAAAAAAATGGATGCATTCCATTGAAAAACTGGAAGAAACCCACTGCACAAGAGTGGGTCCAAGAAAACAAGACTAATAGAAAAACTTTCAAGCGTTTAAGATCATCGGGCCTTCTGACGACTGTAGCAGAATGGTTGCCCCTCACGACACAATCTCAAGGCAAACGCTTGAACACTATTTCAATTGTAATTTTGTCATATGCAGGTTGGTTCTCCGGACCTGAGCAAGTGGAACAACTGGGGAGGATCGCTCTCTATCGGACATCCCTTCGCCGCCACTGGGGTGAGTCACATTCATATTGGATTAAGATCATTTTTATCATCGGATCGTCGGTCCACCAGTTTCCGAGGCCTTCCAACAATGGTTCTTCCGTTTCGCGGTCGCCACTCCAAAACCTTTTGGGTACGCGGGAGCTGACTGGATGCGAAACGCGCCTATGACATATTTCGGTTGAAATTAAAAATGATGATATAAAAAAAAAATACAAATTAAATGCATGCTACCTCTAGGAAAGTTGTATATTCAATATTAGTGACAGAGTTGAAATATAATGAAATAAACCTTTCACAGAATGACTACGGGCCGATTTCACCAATGAAACTAGTCGCGATTAGTTAAACTAAACTCAGTTTATGCAAATACAGCGTTCTGATTGGTAGATTCTCAGCGGTCCCAACATCTTCCATATCTTTCTTCTCAGGCAGTCTTTTCTTGCGCCAACTCAAGGAAAATTATCTTTACTCCTATACAGTATAGCATATAATTTATGCTACGGTTGGGCAATAAGTCCTCTCTCATATCTTACTTTCCAGGCAGTCTTTTCTTACGCCAACTCGAACTAGGCATCTATTACTTTGTGTTTGTTGCTGTGGTGTCTGTATTTCATGCACATGAATAAATAAATATCCCATCTCACTCCTCAGGTCCGTCTAGCCATGCACACTGCTCACCGCCTGGTGCGTGAAGATGGTCAGTTCGGAGTCATCTCAGCCTGCGCGGCCGGTGGACAGGGAGTCGCCATGATCTTGGAGAGACACCCTGATGCCACCTGCAACTAAATCATCAAAACCAAGACGTAGACGGGTCAGAAAAATAGTCAAAAAAATAAATTGGCAGCAGAAATAGTTATGTGGCAACACAAAAGTAATGTTGTGACATGGCAACACTGAAAATAATAACATCGAAAATATGCGTCGAATACATAATCTCCTTTTTTAAGTTTGTTGCTGTGTGACAATATCTAAGAAAAGCCAGAAAACAAAAAAATGGCTCCCAGTAACTGGCTACGTCTTTACAAAAAAACTGTCACTCTGCATTATAATATGAGAATGTCTTGTAAATGCATGAATGAGTAAACTAAAAGAATTTAAATGTATCGAGAATCCCTAAAATAAGCCAAAATAACTTCCAATAATTTATACTAGTTAACTTGCTAATAGGCTAAGTACATTTGCTGACAAAATTCAGTCGAATTACTCAAAAAATGTGTAAAATTTGTTCTCTATAACATTTTTTATATAAATTGTACACTTGGTTGTCGTACAAAAGGATATATTTTATATGTATTTAGTTTCTTATCATTTTGTCCTGTAATCTGTTAGTTTGTAACTGTGTAAGGTCAATGTCCTGATATTTATTTCATAATCATTAGTTTTAAGAGTACATTATATATCTGATGATTTACTGTTGTTATTAAAATTTATTCAAAAAATCAATTTTGTTTATTTAATTAAGTATGTGTCTGTCGAACCTAAAATTTTGGAAATGGAAAGCAGAATTTCTGTGCTAAGATCGCGAAATCTGGAACTGGAATGTTTGTGAGAAGAACAATCAAGAGCAACTAAGATGTAAGAACAAATTTGAAAATTGTTAGAATCTAGCCTCGGATACTTAGGTATTCATTATTTTGACCCTACCTATGCACGCAAGTAAAAGCAGTCAGGGGCGGATACGGTAGGGGAGACGCAATGGTGCAATTACCCCCTCCCCCATCTCCCCTCAGCGTCGACTAAAATGAGTTGCAGTCTAAATTATACACAAACTTATCTTCAACCTGTTTTTAACTTCTTTGATACCTATATTACTAAGATATTGATAGATCAATCTGAAGCTTTTCTGCATAAGTCGACGAAATCAACCCTATTACTATAGGTAGATCGAAACCTCTGAGCGCCCGGGGCCCGAACGAAAAATTAATTTCAACTCCATTTGACAGTTGTATATGCCCGATGTGTTTTTACCCGTCCGAAAAATTTAACTTAGCACTAGATTTTTTTTTCACTCCGAAGTTGTGGAATACTTTCGGATGGGGCCCGTAACTTCGTTGACGAAGATAGGGAGTAGACCCCCTGATACCAGTAGCTTGTAGACAGCCTCTATACAGCGATGTCACTATGATGGCTATCAGTGACTTTTCAGATTTGCAAGGAGAGAGAGAGCAGAGATTTACTACTCGGACCTTAGATGAAGAACCTAACTCGGACAGTTATTTGGAACTGTGTACTTGGCGCTGTTACGTTGTCACGTCTGATGTTCGACTCTCATTATTGGCGCACGGGGCGAACGCGGGTAGTCGGGAAGTGGGGTCGATGACAGTCGATGTGCACTTTTTTACAAGCTTTTATTTAACTTGCAGTGTATGTATGTGTTCGGGTCAAATCTTGCAACTGAATTTTAAAGCAGTTATCCTTCACCGATTAAAATGAAACTTTGAATACACGTTTAGTTTGGATGACAATATATGGTTAGCTAAGTGACGTCATTCTAAATCCAATATGGCGGAACGTCAACAAGATGGCAGACTAGTTAGGTATTGTCTCAGAACAGAAGAAGGCGTTTTTTCTGTTCTGTGGGTATTGTGCACTGCCATGATATACCCATATCATGGGTATATCATGAAAGGGTTCAAATCATGAAAGGGAATCAAATGAAAGGGTTTTCTGAGAAGAATATGAAAAAAGCTTGTTTAAAAAAGTATTTTCTATAAATAATTTTATTATGTTGTGTTGTACAAGGAAGATGAACGAATGTACTCTGGTGACATGTTCTGTGCTGGTGACTAGTGGTGACAGGGAACCATCCGACAATAAAGTACTAGGTATGTGCCAACTGGTGCCAACAATATGACTGGCAGAAGAACAAAGGCAAGAAAAGAAACTAATGTAATTAAGTATGGAACAAGATATTGCGTCTCATCTTATTAAGAGCATGTTGACGTTTGGAAACGCCACACCCCACACCCCAAAGTTCGCAAAGTTTTGGTAACCACGGCAGGGATCATCATTAAGTTTAGACTAACTTTTTTTAAGGATATTGTCATTAAATCTTGGAGATCTTAGAAACTATCTGGATGCGACACGAACGGGACGGGTCAATGTGGCGACACTTAAGGGAGGCCTATGTTCACCAGTGGATATCCTTCGGCTGAAATAATGATGATGGAACCTATCATGGATAGGTCCGCACAAAATAGGTTGGCGTTCCGCTATTTGGTGACCTCTGCACTAAGGTCTAAGGTGCATAACCTACGGTACAAAAATCAGTTATGTGGGCTCGTGGCAAAATAAAAAAACCGGCCAAGTGCGAGTCGGACTCGCGCACGAAGGGTTCCGTACCAATATCGCAAAAAACAGAAAAAAGAACATGTTTGTTGTATGGGAGCACCACCCAAATATCAATTTTGCTCTGTTTTTTTAGACATACATCATCTGTGAAAATTTCAACTGTCTAGCTATCACAGTTCATGAGATACAGCCTGGTGACAGACAGACGGGCCGCGGAGTCTTAGTAATAGGGTCCCGTTTGGATACGGAACCCTAAAAAACACACTAGTTTTCTGGCCTGTCGCTGAACTGGACAACTTGACCTATTTGGCACAACCGTGACCCGTGAGCATAGAAAAAAATTACTCTGGCCGTGAGGCACACTTTCTGAACTTTCTCTCATGTTTTTTATTTTATTTTGGGTTTTTTGTGCAGAAAACTAGTTGTGTGCTTCTAAGTTTGTGCTAAATAAATTTATTTTCTCTTTCTTTCTGTGCATGCGCTTGTATTAAGTTGTTCAAGTCACAGCATGACCATATTGATTTGATTTGATTGCACACTGCACAAGACCGGAAAATCGCGCGCGAAAAACCATAGTGAGTCCTAGCATTAATAGACTAAATGAGTGAACGAAACTGTGCCATTACTCCAATCTATTACTATACTCTATGGCCATTACTGCACTCTGTGGTCAAAACCATAGACAATCACTGTGGCGTCGTCCGAGCGGATATTGTTTATGCTCAACATTTTTCTAAATCTTTTGGAAATTAGATAGCGGACACAATTTTTATTAAAATTCCGTCAATTTGGTGCAAGTTTTATGAAAACTTGCGTGCATTTGTTACGTTTGCTGAAACTGTTGAAGAAGAGGTTTTAAAGTGACATAAGAACGTTATGTGTATGCCAATAAGGCTAAAGTTTTTTTCGCGACCATTATAGCGGGAAATCTGCGTTGTGACGCGCACAAACCGTGATTATTCGTCGCTAGCACTGGCGGAGTGTCGTAACAGCCTGGTTATGTGGCCATTTATATTTTGACAGTGGACTCGTGATAAAATTTGTTTTATTTGACAATGTCGGAGGAAATGGCGGTGTCTGATAACACAACTGGAGACGAAGCTAAAGTTAGCAACGATGAGACAACGACGGCGACGGTGGCGGAGCCCGAGGAGGTAGCGGTGGAGGTGCCCATCGAGCCTGTAGTTTCTACCGACCAGGAGCCCCCGCCTTTTGTGGAAGGTGATACAAAAACTTTCACATAACCTAAGTGCCAACATCACGACATACTTTTCGCCAATTGGATTGTATTTTTTTAGTTTTAGTCATGCTAAAGTGCAGTTGCAACTTTTCGATTGTAGATTGAGGTCAGATAGCTGCACTTCCTAAACTTATTTTGGTAGTACATAATTTTGTTATTTCATTGCTTGGTAATTAGTTATCAGTTTGGAATCCCAACAGAGCATAATTTAGTGGTAATTAGTCATTAATTAACAGATGCAGACACACTCATGTATTTGTAACGCTGCAGCGAACTCATGTCACTGTTATTATATTGGAATCCTTGATCGGCTTTGTATCGGTAGATACAAGATGGTGACCTCATAATTTAGCTGCGCTACAATAAAGGGCACATGACCTTTAGAATTTATTTGTATATTATTAATAGGTGTAATATCAATATTTTGTGAATTGAATACTTGTAGCGTTTGTTACCGAGATTAATTTATCAACTATGAACTACATATGGATGTATTGGGATGTATTTATGGTATATGGCTTACAAAAATTCTCAAGTGCTCAGACCTGTGATCTTGTTGCTTAGAATGTACTAAACTTCACCGTTTTTTATAATTAGAATGATTTTAGCATTTATTTATAGATCCCGAGATATCATAATATTGCCTACTTCTGATAATTTAAAACATTAAAAGGTGCGAGTAGGTGCTAGGGCCATGCAGTAATTAGTATGCTGACTACCCCTGTAATCAGGTACTGCCCAATCATAGTGCAGAGCTCGGCATGCTGCTGTTTTTGTATGAGATCTGTTGTGCAGCCATTGTAGCCAACTTCAGAGTGGCCAAAAAGATTGATGGATGGATTATTGTTGCTAGTAAATGTGCTACTGTATCTTTTGACTCAATGGAGCTTGTATAGTGAACCAAAGCCTCAAAAAAGCACTTCAGGCCAAGATTTTTGTAATAATCACAGTTTTGTAGTTTTCTTAGCCATCTCTTATGGATTATTTCTTTCTAAAAGCTTATTGCGAGGTGGCACTTTTCATAATATTGTGATAGATAGACAAACATGTTAAGATTTACATTATAGACATTGATTGTGTAGAATTTGCTCTTTGATGAGCTTGCTGTTACTTATATTAAGGTATGGAGTCCATATGGCATGCAAAGAGAGTGATTCTTTTAAAAATGGAAGGAGCTTATAATAAAATATGCATAAATTACACACATATATCCCAATCGATGTGGATAGACTTTGGGGAGGCCTATGTCAAGCAGTGGATGTCTTTTGGCTGAAATAATGATGACACATACTGTTTTTATCATGGATGTACTAGACTAGAAGTGGATAACTATGCCATTTGCGACAGAAAGCCTGGTCTCAGAGCGGCAAACATGTGAGCTGGCGGTTGTTTTCGGACTGTTGGATATTTTCAAATCACACTGGAAACACTTGCCGGTGTATCTAGCAGATTTTGTGATTTAGTTTATGTGTAGTGTCATAGATGTCGCTTCATACCCCTTTGACACATTTTCTAGCCGTTTCAACTTACACACAATCTATCCATGTTTATAGCCAGCTTATGAAGTAAGCATGAGAGTATTCCTAAAGTCTGAACTAATCACCTTTCTTTTTACAGAAGACCCAGGCCCAGAAATAGAACTAAAGATCGAGAAGGTGGCAGAAACGCAACCTGAAGAGCAACCAGAGGTGAAGAAAGAACCAGAATCTGATGACATGGAAGTACCTATAGAGACCCCAGAAACTGATATAGACATTAAGAAGGAGGAAGAAGATGGCGTGAAAGATGAAATTGAAACTTTTGAACATAATATTGAGGAGGACCTTAAAAGAGGGATCAAGCGGAGAGCTTCGAGTGCTTTCAGTGATGCTGGTGGCGATGAGGAGTTTAAAGGCTTTGATGAGATCAAACTTGAAATTAAGCCTACAGACTACTGTCGTATTTTGGGTGAGTAATAGAAGTTTGCCAATGCTTAGCCAATCAACAAGTTATATGCATTTGCAGCAAACAGAGTTTAATACACGGGTTCCTATCCCAAGATCCCTAATTTAAAGTACCATAAATAAAGAGTGTATCTATTTACAACATTATATTGCCAACTATTATGCCTTATAAATATAATGTGTTTTGTTCAGAGCGACTGGAGGCGGAGGTGACAGCAGCTAGCAAGGACCTAGTGCCGCTGAGGACCGTGATGGCTACGCCCCCCGCACCCGGCAGAGCCTCCAAGCGAGCACGGAAAGACACTGGTAAGATGATTTTAAAAGGGATCTTTTGAAATACACTTCCTATTATTTTAAAACTTCAATAACGAAATGCATTCTATTCTACCAAAATCTACATGAACAATTTTAACAAATATAAAAAACAACAACAATCTTAATTTTATGCTGCCTACATAAAATTTAAATATACTAATAGCAATAAACAAGTCTAGACAAGTCTGAGATGGGCATTACTGCCAGCTACTCTGTCTTTATATTATACTAGCGGGTGCCTCGCGGTTTCACCTGCATAGTTTCCGTTCCCGTGGGAATACAGGGATATAAGGTAGCCTGTCACCCGTGGATAATGTAGCTTCCCAACGGTGAAAGAATTTTGGAAATTGGCCCAGTAGTTATTAAGTTTATTAGTTACATACAAAAATACAAATCTTTCCTCGCCATAGGCTTTATTTTAATCTTGCATAAATGCATAGCTACAAAATCTAATCAATTTGCTAAGCTTGCCCTCCTTTATTGGGGTTGGCTTCAAATCTACCCGGATTCAGCTATAATCAGTATTTTACATGGAGCAAATGCCATCAAATCTGATAAATTGTTGTTAACAAGATTTTTAACATAGACACAAATAAACACAAACAGATAGGAAATAGACAACAAAAATTTTAATTAGGAATATATTAAGCACTATTCCTCTCTCCTAGATACTGACTGAATCTCGAACGGTGCTGTTCCCGACAGGGTCCATAATTGTTTCTGTAACTTATATTTAACAACTGTATATACATTTTGGACAGTTAACAAACTCTTCCACACAATAGGCGGACAACCCTCTGTGCAGGGCGTGCATGGAGGCTAAGGAAACCGTTGGGCACACAGACATAAATCTAACTAGATAACGCAAGTCCCTCCATCTGTATGAAAACCAAGCATGCCACTTTTTCACAAACAATTTAAAAACAAATTTACTTTACGCACAATGGTCCATCTGAAGGACTAAATGCGGAAACCAAATCTTTAACATAGAACATACATTATGGATGCAGTAAATTGAATTTGTATTTAAGTTCATTATGAAGGTTAGAATTTGTAAACTATTCAATCTGTCTGCAAATAGCAAAGTTTACCACAGACCACCTTGAATTTCTTATCGCATGCTAACTGCACCAACGTTGCAACATCCTCTCCTAAACCGAGACAATTTTTTTTTTATAGTGTTTTGAAACAACTTGCTGTCTACTTAGGAATGATACTACACAGATTTATATTAGGGTCATTGACTTTATATTACAAAAGTGCAATTGCCTTGTTAGTCTAGCTAGTTGTTGCAAGCATTACTGCTGAACTTGAGGTATAATACTCACAACGGATCTTTGTGTATCTGAATTGGCTGCAAGAGCCTGCGCAGAAGCTATTTTGTGTCAATATTGAAAGTGAAGTTATCATTGTATAACTGTCTCTTTCACTCGCTTACGTTTGTCGCATCATCCTATCTCGCTTACTCTATGCAGTTATACTGTTTCTTGCGCGTTAAGTGTCAAAACCAACTTCAGAGACACAAAGATCCACTGTGAGTATTATACTGGTATCGATACCTGGCTGACTTCCTGAGACTGACTTCAATGACGCACTGGTCGTCTCAAAGCTCAAGTGATAAATGATTTTATTTCTGTAAGTTGGTTTGTACAAACACTTTTACATGTCGAACATATTTATAAAACTAGATGAGCCTTGAACATCGACGCCGAGTGGCCAATCTGTCGGTTTTTTATCTTTCACATTTCGAGGAATGTGCGATGCAATTGCACAACTTGATTCCGCCTAGTCCTTTCCATCATCGGACTACAAGACGTACGGCAATGCGCCAGCGGTACATGGTGGACATCCCACCCATAGGAACAAAGCGTTTTGCGAATACTTTCATTGTGCGCACAGCTAAGGAGTGGAATTCCCTGCCGGAGTCTTAGTTTCCTGATAGCTACAACTTTGGGGTCTTTAAGTCAAGAGTAAATAGGTTACTTCTAGGCAAGCGTGCTTCACCGTCGACCACATCTTCGATTACCATAAGGCGAGATAGTGGTCAAACGCAAGCCAACCGTTAAATAAAAATAAACCTGGGTCGGGCAAAATGTTATTGGGTTTTCCATCTGGCATTTCTCAGTGGCCTGGAGTCTAGATTTGTGTCAGGTTGGAAACAATTGGCTCGTCCCATATAACATGGGACTAAGGCTTAGCACGCTTTGCGATTTTTAGCCGCGTACTGAATCGCAACTAAGGCAATTTTTTTTACCGCCCGTTCTGCGACCAATGGAATTATATGAAGCCGCACGCATTGCGGTAAAATAATCGCGGAAATAATACAAAAAAAATTCGCGCGAAGAAAAATCGCAATGCGTGTTAAGCCTAACACACACTGCGGATAAAATACCGCGCGATTTTTGTCTGTTTCTACCTGTTCGTAGAGCTCAAAATATTCGCGATAATTTAATCCGCGCCGCAGTGCGGTGTATTCTGCGGCAAAACACGGCTTTCTTGTGGTAATTATTTCCGCGTGATTTTCTTACTACAATGCGTGCAGCTTCATGCAACTCCATAGGTCGCAGAACGGGCGGAAAAAGAAACGCGCGAATAAAACCGCAGTGCTTGTTAAGCCTTAACATTAACACCTTTCCTGCCATTTCGACTGAGGTCTCCGGTGACCTCAAACAATACATTTTCTATTGTATCCGTTGTCTGCCAGCCAACTTGTTGGCAAACTGGAAAATTTTATAGAAATTTCTATAGGTGTATTCTAGGAGGTTAAGGAGGGTCAGGGGTGCCCTGACCCTCCTTCTGGAACCACAGGCATGATTTTATTTTATGTCTTATTCTCGCTGTTAGAATATTTTCATTGTGTCTAGAACCCAATCCGTCATCCATAAGTTTCAGCGCTAAGAAAACAAATTCTTCTTCCAGATGGATCCAGGCCATCATCAGCACTATCTTCAAGATCTGACGGCGACGGCGTTACTGATGTGAGTTTTTCATTCTCTTCATAACCACGCTCCTACTAACATTTTCTGACTGTCCTCTGTTGAGTACGGCCCTTTCTTTTAACAGCTACACAACTAGATGACACTAAAAAAAAAGGAACAGATAAAATAATTAGTTATGTTATCAAACAGTATGTTAGACAGAGGTAGCATATTGTAAGCTGATGTACACGATTATAACCAGATATATTAAAACTCTACACTGCTTGGTAGAGTTTCTGATAAGGACCGAACTTTTCAAGAAAAGTTAATTCTTCCATGATTTGATTCCACCATTACTACTGCACTCAATCTACTACGGTGTTACTACATATTTGAAAAATGTTCTATTGGCTCTAATAGACTAAAAAGCAGTACTTTCTAATCAATAATGGCAATATAATAGGATCAACAAAACTATTCAGATAACGGATTTAAAGAGAAAACTAAAAAGGACAGATTATGTCCGATAACAACAAAAATCTTACGAAAATTACTTACTTTTCGTAAGATTAACTTTTTTTTCAGGTGTTTGCTGAGAGGATTATATTGGAAAATATGAATGAAAAAAAGAGCACTGACTTGAAACATACCGAAGAACCATTAGCTCAAGCTGGTCTAGCAAAAGGAGAAAAAAACCAAGAAATTGGAGAAGCTTGCCATCAAAATGGTGTCCCTGGCTCTACAGTACAAGAACGACCATCAAGCATGACTAAAGAACCACCAGAGGCAGAAGAAGATCCAGAACGGATAGAGGTTATATTAGGCATTGACGGTGAACAAAAAGTAGTTGAATGGATTAAAGAATTAGCCGAGCATGGGCTCCGTGTAACCGATCAGGCCTTGCTGAGATCAATAAGAATGTTAATAAGAGAAATGGGGATAGATTAACAGATTTCCGCCTAAAAGTAATTTGGTACACAAAGTTTCTTTTTAGGCATCAGGGGATCCCTATACACCATCCTGCGTTTAGCAAAGCCCATGAAGTGCCAAGAGAGAGCTTGATAAAAAATTGGTTCACAGATTTTGAGTCTTTTTTGACTAAAAGAGGTATGACAGACATCATGGAAGATCCTAACAGAATATTTAACGCTGATGAGACTGCGTTTTCAATACCAAGGTCAGGTAAAGTCCTGGCCCCGAAAAGCATTCAAAATTTTACTAGAGAAAACGAAAAAGTTCTGACTCATAATGATGTCTGCAGCTGGGACAGTTTGCCCTCCATGTGTGATCTATCCATGCAGTATACCGGACAAAGCCTTTAGCCTTATAGGAAGAAACAAATTAGGTCGGATTAGCTTAGCGGTTTTTTATGAATACTTTGCTAACGGTTTTAACGAATGGTTAGTATCAAACAAAGTAAAAAAACCAGTAATCGTTTTCTTAGATGGGCAGAAATCATACAACAATTTGTCGATGATCTTAACTAATTTCTGTGAAGAAAATGGTATCATTTTATACTCTTTACCTCAGGGGAATATAACTAATATCATGCAACCATCAGAGGTTAGCGTCTTCAAACCTTTGAAACAAAAATGGAGACTAACTTGTAGAAACTGGCAAGAATTACCGGAGAACTTCAACCAACCTGTGACAAAGATGAATTTTCCTAAAGTGCTAAAGGAGACCTTTAATACAAGAATGTCTCAAGCTATTATGAATGGCTTCAGAAGTTGTGGGCTATTCCCTTTCAATGTAGATGCAGTGGACTTTACGAAATGCCTAGAATCTCAAGAAATAATGGTTCAGGAATCTTTATCCACCCGTGGGTTAACAGAACAAGACTTCGCAAAAGCTGCACAAGTGATAAATTTTATAGAGGACATATAAAAAAATAGAAGAATTAATCCAGATATAATATATACAATTGAATATGTCGAATATTGTTACTAATAACAAAACAAAAAAAAAGCTTACCGCGCATCAAAAAATTCGTCCACATCGATGTCAATGGGAGACGTGCTCCCATTGACATTGATTCTCCGTCTACAGTTTATATCTGAAGTATACGTAGAACAGAAACTCCGAACAAAAACAAAATTGTTTCAGAAAATCATAACATAAATGCGGTTGAAGAAGCTTTAGTAAATTCACTTTGTGTATTAATGTGTATTGCTAAAAAAAAACTTTGCCTACGGATTATATAAGTTATTCTTATAATCTTATTTGATTTTCTTAAGGTTTTTGTTAAAATTGTTGATTTGAATGTATCTAGAAGAAGTTAAATAGTATGATGAGGCATGGTTACCTATTCAAAGCAACTATGCTGAAAGTTACTACAGTACTTGAAGTGTAGTATACAACCCTCACTTCCTTTAAAATTTGTTTCATAAAAGCATAAATAACTTGAAGCCAGATGAAAAAGCATTTGTGTATGCTGAGAAATTATAATATATTATTTAAATTAATTAAAACTTGTAATTATTTTTTTACATTTCTTAGAAGTTAATGTGATTATTTTTAATTTTAAATTAAATTTGTTGATTAGAAAGTATTGCCGTTTTGATTATAAAATCTATCACGGAGCAAAGAGCAAGTTTTTTAAATGGAAGACAAGTAGCAGGCAACTAGCCAAATCGAAAGCAAGCATTGGTGGTCGAAAATAGGCTTTATTAACCATTGAAATTTTAACAAGAAAAGGCGACTAATAAAATGTATTTACAAGGCAGTCGTGAGTGGATGCGCCGAGAGAGTACTGTGAGGGGGTAACTCAGAGAGCTCTAAATAATAATTTATTTATTTATCTAATATTAGAAGAACCAACAGCTATAACAGATGGATAACAATTGTATATAAGACATAGAGCCAATTACAGGTTCTCACGGATGGAAACAGAAAAAGTAGTAGAAATTTTAGGATCAATAACAAGCACGATTTATATGATTAAATAAAGAACAACCAGCACTAAAAAATTTTTTTAAAGTCAGCATTCAGCCGAGTGCGTGCCGAATAGGTTTTAGTGGTAAATGGGTCAAATGAGAACTCTTTACAAAGAATATTAAAGTCCTTACTCGCTCGCACCATGTATGAATTATGCCTGTAGTTAGAATAAGAAAATGGATTATATATTATAGGCGGATTAAATCTAACCGATCTCCTGGGGACGTTGAAGCGCAGTTTATGCAGGCGATCAGGAGAATTAATCTCGTTAGAAATAATTTTCAAAAGAAAGGTGCAATCAAATTAACAGAAATTACTTTGATATATTATATTGTACCAACAATATACCTGCCCTAAGGCGGCGTGTACCGAAGTCACAAGCAAAGCTAAACAAAAACATCTTCAATTATTTTGTGTGTTCCGATTTGAATCACCTTTTAAAAACTAAATAGTTATCTGTTACTGTTCTTATAATAGGCAAGGAATTTGCCTCTAAATAGGTGAAGAGTGCTCACATGACCTACGCCCCTACGAATAGAAGCGCAGAATCATATGAAGTGCTTCTATTCTACGTTTTGAAAGGACCTAGAAGGACATACACGCATATTATTGGTGATGTTCTTCAGAAAGGTCAGGTGCGCATGCGCAGTACTCATAACCGGCGTGCGTTTATGACTGGTATGAACGTGAGTGAAGCAAAAGAAGTAACAAGTGGCGTTCTGTAGTATGCCTACTCCATGAGAAAAAGGGATGTTTTTATATTAGGTATGAGTTTTTAACAATTTGAACATGACATTAAGTAATAAGGGGATCTACATCTACAGAAACCATATTGAGCTCACTACTAAACTGTCCATAACTGTACATATAGCCGAATCGAATTAAAACAATGGTAATTTCTATTGTGTCTGCTAATTGACACTTGAAGAATAGAGATGATGACAAAAAAATATTTTAGTCCGTCAGTTAATTTCCTAAAAATATTGGACACGTATTTTTTCTTTTGTCACGTTAACAAAACATTATGATGATACAGTGCGTTAAAATATCGCATGACGTCATGCCTTGGTGCACTTGTTACATAGAAGTTACGTCACAAGCTCCCGCTCCCGAACTTTGATGCGCTTTATCTTGGTGATTTTTTATTGATTCGAATAAGCAAGAAATAGTTTAAGCAACGCTTGACGAGGGCGGTCCGTGGATGGGTGACCATTTCAACATACCGAGTTTCCTCCGTGCCTCGGAAAGCACCATAAGCGGTTGGTCCCGGCTGTCATTTGAAGATTTTTGACAGTCGTTACGAGTAAGTCAGAAGCTTGATATCTGACACCAGTCTAGCCAAGGGGTACCGTGTTACCCAGCTACTGGGTTGTGGAGGTCAAATAGGCAGTCACTCCATGTAAAACACTGGTACTGAGCTGAATCCGGTTAGACTGGAAGTCGATCCCAACATAGTTGGGAAAAGGCTAGGCAGATCGATTGAATAAGGAAGAAATACGTGTCCAATATTTTTTGATAATTTTATCGTCGGTATAAATACAATTTGCGTACCCCGACATCATCCCTATTGTGTTTATTTTATCCTTAAGCTCTAGACAAAATGTCATTGTATAAGCGAAGGAAATTATTGAAATGCCAAAATGTAAGGGATCGCTCAAGCGACTTTTCCCCCTTTAATGTTCCCATTGCTGGGTCATAGACCTCTTCTCTATGAGAGGAAATGGGGCGTAATCCACCACGCGGGGTCAGTGCTTGTTGGTGGATGTCATATGAGTTCGAATTTTTGGTTCTAGGACATGCCGGTTTCCTCACAATGTTTTCCTTCACCGTTTTGAGAGCAGTGGTAATGAAATAATTTACACAAAAGTAAAGCGCCTGCCTGGGTTTGAATTGAAACCGCGATCTACTACTTTATTTTATTTAACGATAGGCTCGTACCACTATATCGCCTGATGTTAAGTGATGATGTGGTAGACGGTGAAGCACGCTTGCCTAGAAGTAACCTATTCACTCTTGACTTAAAGACCCCAAGGTAGTAGCTATCAGGAAACAAAGACTCCGGCAGGGAATTTCACTCCTTAGCTGTGCGCACAATGTAAGTATTCGCAACACGCGAATACTTTTATTTCAGTTACTTGTAAATCGCGGCCGTTATAGTGGTCGGCACCTAGGTTAGCAAGGTTTTGGCGTAGTGGGGGCAAGTTCGCGCATATTCCGCGAACTGACCAACCACCTGAAAGAGCGAACAGAACGTGGACGCGACACAATGGGTCAGTCGATCCATCGCGCGCTCGGAACGGTCCTAGACGTTCCCCGCTTCCCGCTTCACTACTAAGGATACCTAAAAAACGACATCTAACGACTCTTGCCAACTTACGTGCCGGGGATTTTACGACTGGGCCACCACTGTTCTCGCAATGACTTCAATTGCGAGAACAGTGCTTGCGAATCCCATACATTTTGTCATTTTTAGGGTTCCGTACCCAAAGGGTAAAAACGGGACCCTATTACTGAGACTCCGCGGTCCGTCTGTCTGTATGTCTGTCTGTCTGTCACCAGGCTGTATCTCATGAACCGTGATAGCTAGACAGTTGAAATTTTCACAGATGCTGTATGTCTGTTGCCGCTATAACAACAAATACTAAAAACAGGATAAAATTAATATTTAAGGGAGGCTCTCATACAAAAAACGTGATTTTTTTGCGATAATGGTACGGAAACCTTCGTGCGCGAGTCCGACTCGCACTTGGCCGGTTTTTTTTTCCAATCTCTATGAATCGGGACGCTTTGTTGATAGAATGCCACTTGTCTAGAACCTTACTTGTTCTGTTCAAAGTGTTCACCTTATGCTTGTTCTTACATATATTTAATACAAAGAAAGGAAAGGGCCTATTCATAACAGGGGACTTTAATACCATCCTTGACTCAGTAAAAACTTGTATTCATTGGGAAACAAAAGTTTACAACTGTTGCCAAACATTGTTACCCGCAACATCGAATGTTCCGCAACCGCTCTAGACAAGTGTCATTCGATGTTAATGATATTGATGATGGTTGAAATGCCAAAATGTAAGAGATTGATCAGGTGACATTTCGAAAGCGTTTGACATTTTTTACAATCGCTATGACCACGGTTTCGTTGATAGAGGGTCACTTGTCTAAGGCCTCTTGTTTCCCAAGGAATACGAGACTTACGGTGCCTACAACATTGCTCGATTTTGATGACAGATTCTGATCGTCTGAAAATCTAAATCCTGTTTCATAAAGTCTCGTCTGAATACGAGACTTTAAAGCCACGCTACGTCACTGAGCTATGACTCAGTGGCGTAGCGTAGGCTTCACCCGCCCGAGTTAGGTTTTTTTTATTTTTTTTTATCATCCAATGACTTCTCTCGCTCTGGATGAAGCGGGAGGACGTGTCAGACTTTTACTGAATAAAACCCACCCGTGTTCCATCAGTTGCTTGTGCCAGGGCCGTGGTAAGTCTATTTCAAATATATCCGCGACCCAGACAGGCATCGGCCCTAGCGACCTAGCCTATCAAACTTCAATTTAAATATCAAAATTGGAAAGGTTTTTAGACTAAGGAGTTTCACAAATGCTCAACTTTAAATTAATTCTTAATTCAGAAACTGGCATTATGAGTGTTTATTTTTAACAAATGACTCTCGGTACCATATGAGCTACCCGCCCTGGACTATGTGACAAAAGGATTTTGCAATAAGAACTTAAAATTTGTCGAATAAGAACTTTACCTTAGTAAGAATAAAGTTCAAAATACAAAACTTAATTTATACCCACACATAACCATCGACAAAAACCGAGCAACCGTTGTAGACATCCACTGTATTATTACTAACACTTTTACACGTATTTTTTTTATCTAGCCAGCATTCCATATTGAGGTTGAAATCAAAAAGATCAGAAAGGTTAGGACTTTGTCCTATTTACTTATGCATGCTTTATGTAGGACATAGTAGGTGGAAGATAGTGGCTGATTTAAAAAAAATAAAACAATCAGTGTATTTTTTTTGTAGTTTATCTGTTTTAAATAGCTTTTGATATCTTATGTCCTTTCAAATGAGCAGTGGTGGCCCAGTGGTTACAACCCCGACTTAAGAGTCGTAGGCAAGCGCATTAGTTTGTTTGATGGTCCATTCCTCTCAGAGAGAGGGCTTGAGTCCCAGCAGGGAGAACATTATAGGCACCCATTACACGTTCAATCCAAATCGCGATCCGTGATCGTGAATGACCACGAGTTATCCAGATTGATTGTGTAATATGTTAGATTGACGGATCGCGAGATCGGATCACAAATATCTATATTGAGTGTCTATAAAGGTGAGGCCAAAGGAACGTAATTTTGTGAGTTGTGAGTCGCGTGAAATGCGACGCGGAATTTACGCTGCATTCGGTTTCATACTAAAGTCCTGTTTGTGCCACACGGCGACGAAAAGCGAGTTGTCTGCTGACTCACGCACATTATTTCAACCGAATTGCGCTCGGTGAGGGAGGCGAGTGAAGCAAGCGTCAGCGCCCCGTACAAACGTTGATTTGAAATTACGTACCTCCGTCTGTCAGCCTAACCGAATTTCAGTTGAACGTAAATTCCGCGACGCATTTTACGCGACTCACAACTCACTAAATTACGTTCGCTTGGCCTGACCCTAATGCGAACTTTTGTCAATAAGCAATATAATAAAGCAATAATTATTGCTACACAAGCTTTTCTCTTATCGAAATCCATTTTGTGGTTGTAAACGCGTGTTCATCTGACGGTAGCAAACAGTGGACTGATGTGATCTCGATTGAACGTCTATACTCCATTTGAAATAACATTAGAAATTTCTACAACCCTTTTTTACAGTCCGTTCAACCGATTTTGAGTTCTATCCCGTAAATATAAAGATAGCATAAAAAGCATAAACCTGTTACCAAAACTAACCGTTTACTACAGCTGTCATTTGTCATATCATCAACGCAATAGAAGTCAAAATCGGTTGAACGGGCTGTAAAATGGGATTATTTAAATTTCTAATGTTATCTCAAATGGAGTATATTTTCGTATCAATCGCACCAAGATCGATCAGTCTGCTGCGATCCGTAACCTTGATCGGATCGCGATCTGGATTGACTGTGTAACGGCTGCCATAGTCTGATTATATTATGTTCAAATCCTAACCAATATTACAAAGAGAGAGCCGAAAGTTTTGTGAGTTTGTTTGGGTTCTACCCCAAATCTCCGTCAACAAATTTACGGCCCCGTCCGAAAGTAATCCGATACTTCGGAGTGAAAAAAACAAGTGTAATATTTTTCGGACGGGTAAAAACACATCGGGAGTGTCACAACTGTCAAATTGTGTTGTCATTCATTAGAAGTTCGGGCCCCGAACGAATCATTCGTCCGAAGGTGTTAGAGAGTAGGAAACGCCCGTAACGAAGGCCGAAACTGTGGACTTCGTGCTTAGGGAGTAGACCCCCAGAAATGTAGAGTAATCTCTGGAACCACTACACCTATTTGAAAGGAGCGAGCCACTAGTGATGATATAAATAAGTTTGGACCTTAGGGTTGCCTGATGGTCGGGATTCGTCTGGATTCGCCCGATATTTTAATGAATTGTAAGACTCCCGACAAACACAAAATCTCCAGACAAACAAGTTCTCGGAAAGTTCTGTGTTTCAGATGATTTGTGTTATTAGTTCCTGAAAGCAATGCTTACTCTAAAAGGATGTTTGGTTTGCTAAATCATTTATATAGGTACCTACCAAAGAGACATGTAGATTGTAGCCTTTTATTTAATAAAAGCCGAGTAAGTAATTAGCGTGAACTTTTAAGGACCAAAATTGTTTGTATTTTAAATATTTCCCGGATCTAAATTCGTGGATTCTGTAAAATCCAATGCCAAATACATGTGACAACCTAAAATTAAGTATCTAAATTATTTATGTGTTATCAATCAATATTGAGTCTTTTTTAAACTAAGTATTAAATTAAAAAATAAACTTTTTATTAAACATTTTTATTTTTAATATTTATATCGCCCGACAACAACCTTAAAAACCCGACATTTTCAAATTTTCACTAGATATTTTGGTCTTCTGATCTGGCAACCCCATTGGACCTCTGCTTAACCATTTGACGCCCGCATAAAAAATGTTTTATCATCCCAAAGAAATACAAATCATATGTCCTTCCCAGTGTCTCAAACTATCTCCATGCCAAATTTCATCTAAGTCGGTTCAGTAGATCCAGAGATTACCCCCTACAACCTCACAAACTACCTCTTTATAATATATAATACATATATATTGTCCGTCCGGAAAAGTATCAGTACATGTACAAGAGGCAATGCATGCAAATACCGTATTAATATTATTTGTATATTGGTAATGGCTGCATGATTTCTGTTCAATGTTCATTTTGTCATTTATTGTGATAAAAACTAAGAAAAAAAAAGCATATGAAAAAGCGGCTTTGCTTTCAAGTTGCTGTTGCTAAAATGTCAAAACATCTACGACTACTTTTGGACAACTATAAATTCCCTAAAAGTTTTAAAGTATGCTTTATATTCACTGTCCTTAATTTTTTTTAAATCTAAAATACTTGTAATCCCTTTTTTTCTGAAAATAACCTTCAAATATTGGCTTTCTTTCTCATTTTTAGGGTTCCGTACCCGAAGCCTCCAAATGGAAACCTATTCCTGTCACTCACTTGTCCGTCGTCTGTCACAAAATTTTGTACCGAAGATTTTTATTACTTCCCATTGGACCTATGAACTTGAAATTTGGTCATAATGATTATTATCTATATATATAAAAGAAGAAACTGACTGACTGACTGACTGACTGACTGATTGACTGATCGATCAACGCACAGGCTAAACCGCTAGGCCTAGAAGAATGAAATTTGGCAGAAAGGTTCCTCATGTCGCGTAAGTGAGCACTAAGAAAGGATTTTTGGAAATTCTACCCCAAAGGGGGTAAAAAGGGGGTTGAAAGTTTGTATGTAATTTCTACAGTTTGTAAGTTGGGCACGTGAAATTTTAGATTTACGCTCTTGGTTGATAAAAAGAATTAATGTATTTATTAGTTTTTGGATATTCGACCCCTAAGGGGGTAAAAAGGGGGTTGAAAGTTTGTATGAAGTTTTTACAGTATGCAAATTGGACACATGAAATTTTACATTACGCTCTTGGTTGATAAAAATAAGTAATGTATTTATTAGTTTTTGGAAATTCGACCCCTAAGGGGGTAAAAAGGGGGTTGAAAGTTTGTATGAAATTTTTACAGTTTGTAAATTGGGCACTTGAAATTTTACATATACATTCTTAGTTGATAAAAAGAAAATAATTTATTCATTGGTTTTTGAAAATTCCACCCCTAATGGGGTAAAAAGAGGGTTGAAAGTTTGTATGTAAATTCTACAGTTTGTAAGTTGGGCACATGAAATTTTAGATTTACGCTCTTGCTTGATAAAAAGAATTAATGTATTTATTAGTTTTTGGAAATTCGACCCCTAAGGGGGTAAAAAGGGAGTTGAAAATTTGTATAAAGTTTTTACAGTTTGTTAATTAGGCACATGAAGTTTTACATTACGCTCTTGGTTGATAAAAGCAATTAATGTATTTATTGGTTTTTGAAAATTTCAACCCTTAGGGGGTAAAAAGGGGGTTGAAAGTTTGTATGTAATTTCTACAGTTTGTAAGACGGATACGTGAGATTTTAGATTTACGCTCTTGTTTGATAAAAAGAAGTAATGTATTTATTAGTTTTTGGAAATTCGACCCCTAAGGGGGTAAAAAGGGGGTTGAAAGTTTGTATGAAATTTTTACAGTTTGCAAATTGGACACTTGAAATTTTACATATACGTTCTTAGTTGATAAAAAGAAATAATATATTCATTGGTTTTTGAAAATTCTACCCCTAATGGGGTAAAAAGAGGGTTGAAAGTTTGTATGTAGTTTCTACAGTTTGTAAGTTGGGCACGTGAAATTTTAGATTTACGCTTTTGGTTCATAAAAAGAATTAATATATTTATTGGTTTCTGGAAATTTGATCCCTAAGGGGTTAAAAAGGGGGTTGAAAGTTTGTATGTAATTTCTATAGTTTGAAAGTGAAATTTTAGATTTAATCTCTAGATAGATAAAACAAATTATGTATATATTCGTTTTTGGAAATTCTACCCCTATGGGGATAAAATAGGGGTTGAAACTTTATACGAAATTTCTTCGGCTTGGAAGGTAAAACATCTAAAATTGTAGGTATATGATGCTGATTAAAAAAAAAAACAATGAGTTTAATTATTTCCGGAAATGCCACCCCTAACGGGGGTAAATAAGGGGTTAAAATTTTGTGTGTAATTTCTACAGTTTGAAAGCCGGACACGTGAAATTTTAGATTTAATCTCTAGGTAGATAAAAAACAATTATGTATTTATTAGTTTTTGGAAATTCTACCCCTATGGGGATAAAATAGGGGTTGAAACTTTATATGAAATTTATTCGGTTTGGAAGGTAAAATATCTGAAATAGGTGGTTTTCGCTCTTGATTAATAAAAAAAGTAACGAGTTTATTGATTTCCGGAAATTCTACCCCTAATGGAGGTTAAAGGTGGCAATTTGTTAGGCTTATATATTTGAAACTTGGCATAAATACTAACAGCTGATATTTTAAATTTTTTTATTGTTTTTAAAGTAAAGGTTGTCATTACAAGTTTTTCAAAACGACTCCCTACTAGAATTTTATTGCACAAGGCTTCTTTTTTTGATGTAGGAAAGCAAACGAGAGATATTTGTTGGAATGAATTCTAATTCCTTGGGCAAAATAATAAAGGTAACGTTAATTTTTCGGAACTACCCCCAAAAGACGATTTAAGGGATGTTAAAGTTTGTTTGGAAAATCTTATTTCTTGGATGAATTAACTTGAAACTTGGGACAAATACTAACTAACTAAGTAAATATTAAAGGATATCATTGTTAGTTTTTCGAAACTACCCCTAAAAGATGATTAGGGGGGTGTTGAAGATCTTGGGTTAATAAACTTGAAATTTGGCACAAATACTAACCTTAATAAAAAATGTAGGTTGTTATTAGTTTTTCGGAACTATTCCCAAAATACCATTTAGAGGGTGTTCAAGATTTTTGAAGTATTTTATTGCACATAGCTTCTTTTTATGATGTAGGGGAGCACTAAGGAGGGTTTTTTGGAAATTCAACCTTTAAAGAGACATTTATTTGTATAAAAACATTTTTAGAAAAAATATTAATGATTTCCAGCTAAAAACAATACAAAGTGAAAAATAAATTTGCTTTTCGAAGTCGGTGTCTTTGGTAGGTACATTTTTTTTTCGTTATGGACACCGACTTCGAAAAAGAAAGTTATTTTTCACTTTGTAGTGTTTTTAGTTGGATTTCAGTGTCGGTAGTGTTTGTAGTGTTTTTCACTTTTTACGTACCTAATAGGCAATTTGCCTTTTGGCACTTAATTGTTTTTTGTGTATGTTCGCCGATATCTCCGTCAAACAACACTGTGTTTGTAGTTCCAAATCGAGGAAGTGGTCGTATTAGTGCCGTAATATTCTTCAAAAAACCGTTGACACACCTAAAACATCTTCTGGGGGTAGTTCTGAAAAACTAATGATGGCAATTTATTATTGCGCAAGGAATAAGATTTTTAACCGTCTTTCCAATAAGAAGGAGGTTCTATGTCCTCTAAATCATAACTTGAACCGTAGATATCTACGATTCCTTATATTATTATCCCATTTATTATTGTTTTAACAATAGCTTATTTTTGGTCGCCTTCACTAACTGCACATAATTTAGTTGAATAAAATACGAAATCATGCGAACGAAGTCGCGGGCGGAGTGCTAGTTACGTATATTTTACTAACAAATAAAAATATATTCTACATTTGGTACGAAACCTTAAATGTGCGAAGTCCGTCATACAATTGGCCGGTTTATTAAAAATAGAACGTTAAAGTAGACAAAAAAAAATGTTTTGCTCCCCCAATTTAATTTGTTTCTCAAAACTAATCTCCAATCCATCAATCACAGGCCAGTTCGACATCTTCGCCCGCGCTACGTGGTGGTCGTCGGGCTACTACTGAGATATCCTCTCCATTACTGCGAATACCCTTGGAGAGAGGCTGGAAGAGAGAGCTGGTGTATCGCGCAGCCTTAGACGCCCATTCGAGGCGTAACGCCGATATTTACTACTATACGCCGTACGGGAAGAAGCTGAGGTCTACTAGAGAGGTACGTAGTACAGTATGACAGCTAGAATATATTTTATTGTAGGCACAACTAAATTGTACCTTTTGTGACCCAATAACTTCATCGTATGGTCTCGTAACTCAGTATTCACTTAGTGAGCTATACAGAAGTGAATCCTGATGAACAGTGCATAGGTCTTAAAATTACTCTGGCAATTCATTCTTCAATGGCTACAACATTTGCATAAATTTTTAGGATGGCATATAGCTAAATAACTGTGCACCTGGCGCTATGACGTCACTCTGCCGTTCGACAATCGCTATTGGCGCATGAGGCGAGAGTGGGTTCACATTCCAGCCAGGTGCACAGTTATTTTCACCGTGTCGTATATTCTAGTCTTCAAAAACCTTTAACATTTTGCTGAACCTTCTTATATTTTGCAGGTCTCAGAACATCTAGCTGGTACGGGATTGACTTTAGAAAACTTCTCCTTCTTCAAAGAACCGCTCGGAGTTGACGACCCAGAAAAGGAAATTATAAGGTGAGAACTTTTTTTCGTAATCATAAGTTTCATCAAATTATCTTTCCCGTATTATTAGACTAGCTTCTGCCAGCGGCTGTCCGCGTGAAAGTCGAATATTATCCCGAGGGAACATATTCCCGGGATAAAAGTATTGTATGTGCTATTCCTGACTATATTCTATTTCAGTGCCAAATTTCATCCAGATCCGTCCAGCCGTTTGGGCGTCAAGAACTATTACATACTTACACAAACTTTCGCCTTTATAATATTAGTAGGTTTGATACCGTTTTCTGATGTTATAAGGTACTAGCGGACGCCTCGCGGTTTCACCCGCGTAGACCCCGTTCCCTCGGGAATACAGTGATAAAAAGTAGCCTATGTCATATATATGTTTGCAACCCAGGGATAGTGTAGCTTCCCAATGGTGAAATATTTTTTGAAATCGGTCCAGTAGTTTTTAAGTTTATTTGTTACTAGAGGACGCCTCGCGGTTTCACCCGCGTAGTTCCCGTTCCCGTGGGAAAACAGGGATAAAAAGTAGCCTATGTCACCCGGGGATAGAGTAGCTTCCCAACGGTGAAAGAATTTTTGAAATCGGTCCAGTAGTTTTGGAGCCTATTCGGTACAAACAAACAAACAAAAAAATCTTTCCTCTTTATAATATTAAGTTGAGATATAGTATAGAAAACATTAATGTAGTGGCGCTGCGTTGCATAGATTTAAAATATATAATTTCTTCATCAATTGTTTATTCAAATTTTACTTTATGTTGCCCAGAATAATCCATTGATCTGCGCAGCATACATCCATTATTCCTGTACATCGGTCATGAAAATTCCTATGGCCGAAAAATTTGCATACGTAGTAGCTAAACCAAGAAACCTTAATACAATAAATCCAAAACTTTTTTCTAATTGTACTCTCTTCTACAGAGACGCGAAACTAATCCGCCGCATAGACTCCCCGGTAGCAGCCACAGTGCCCCCCGTCCAGGTGGAGGGCAAGAGAACCCCCAAGCCCAAGGCTCCCAAGGGGGTCAGTCCGGAGCCAGTGCCTGTCGCCACACCTGCTGCTGCCAACAAGTCTCCTCCAGCTAAGATAAGGGTAAGTGTCTTCTAAGAGCTTTTATGATCATGATCATCAGCCTTTTAATGTGCCCACTGCTGGGGCTCTGGCCTCCTCAGAGCTTTTATATTACGCAGTATTTAGAAATATGAAAGTTCAGGGCCCATGCACACTAAGGTTTTTCAGGTCCTGTCCATGCCAGTTTCACTATCGCGCGTTAGTTACGCTGGTAAACTTGAAAAAGGCAGATAACTTACGATTGCATCTTGCATCGCTGCAAACGCGAGTGAAAAGCTCTCCTTGCTTAGTAAAACGCACATATAACGCGCGGACAAACTATAAGTTTGCGTTTTATTGGGTTTAGTATCGACGGGCTGTTTCCGCAACTCCACATCCAGCGCGTACTTTATTCGATTCACCCCTGCTCCTCGAGGAAGGCTAGCCGCGCCCTGGTGCTGCTGGCTCTCCTGCAGGATACCTGGGTCACCGAAGTATTTGGCCCCGTAACAAGCGATTACAGGGCAGCTCATCTTCCATCATGCATGCTCTGCAGAGTGTGTTGGCCGTGATTCCTATGACAAAAAGGTCCCGTGTACTATTAATTATTCTATGCCCGTGTCCAGTCGTTACGGTTGTGACTGCACTCAACTGTGGCTTAGTCAGTCGTAGGGCCTTTTTTGTGAAATGCCCGTCGATGGCTGGTAGTGCCTCCTTGGCCTGCCTACATTCGCTATGGTCAATCCATAGCTTGCTGTGTTGGTCCCTGGTGCGTTTCCTTATCAAACCGCGTAGGTAACCGAAAGGTAAAGGCACGATGGGCTCTGGGCCCACCGGTGCCATACTGGAGCCCCTTCGGGCGAGCTCGTCCGCAGCATCGTTCCCTCAGGAGTAGCTGTGTCCCTTGATCCATTGAATGGTTAGTTTATTTTGCATACCGAACTGGTTTTATTGGTTTATATGGTCGTCGACAGCGCGTGTAAAGTCGTCTTCTGCGTACCAGTTTTATGTACATGTTCATACATTGGTAGCAGTAACATCGTGTGCTGATTGCGTGAAATATGCGTTGACGGCGTCTGAAAAAAACTCGAGGTGTCACGAAGTTACAAACGTCAATTTGTATTCAAACTGGATAAGCGCCGTCTAGTGACAATAGTCGAAACCCTCTTTTTATTCGACTTCCCAAAAAGGAGGAGGTTCTATGTTCGACATTGTTTGTTTTTTTTTTTTTGTATGTTCACCGATATCTCCGTCAATTGTGGACCGATTTCGAAAATTCTTTTTTGTTTGAAAAAGCATGTTCCGAAATTGGTCCTATTTTAATTTGGTGAAGATCTGGTGAAGAACTTTGGAGATATACAAGATAACTCTTTAATAAATAACGGCAAATCTCTCGGGATTGCTGCAATCGCATGTCTGTTTATTGTTTATACCATTTTATAACATAACATCACGCCAGTACGGTCTTAAGGGGTACGCAGATCTCTCATTTCACCGGTTATGTTCTAGTTTCATGAAATCTATTTTGGCGTTATAGTTACCTTACTGACTTGCCTATTAGATAGGTACAACTAAAAAGTGAAAAATAAAAAAAACTTTGCAAAAAAATACTACCGACTTCCAAATACAAAACTACAAAGTGAAAAATAACTTTATTTTTTGAAGTTGGTGTCAATAACGCAAAAAATTGGTACCTACGAAAACACAAACAAATTGATATAAGCGAATTTATAAAACTCTCACTAAGGCCACTGTTCATGCTTACTTAGCCTCTAAATCTACCTCTTCTGCTTCCTTTAAAACATCCAATACGTTTCTATACAGGTGAAATCAATGGGTTCCCGACTAAGCAACAGGGCGTCATCACCCGCACCAACGCCACCACCCGCGGCGAAACAACAGAAAAAACCAGCAGAGAAAACGACACAACCCCAACAACAACAATCAACACCGACACCAACGCCGCCACAACAACCGCCAACAACAACAGTCAGCAGTACGGACAACAACAACTCCGCCGCGTGGAAGAAACCGAGGTACCAATATACACAAAATATTATATGACATTTTTGATAATGTTTGCTGGCAATTTAAACAAAATAATTTTGGGAGTTTAAACTTTTACTTAGATAAAAATATTATATATATATATAGAGGTTATAAGTGTTATTAAAGAAGTAGGGCTTCAACTTGCGCCATGTCGGAATGACGTGGAGCAAGGTGAATTGTGAAGCTCAAGATCGATCGCGATGCAGAAGTTCTGGGGGGTGACCATAAGCTCATAGAGTAAGGTTACTTTGAGTTTGTGTAAATGCCCTCTGCCCCAGCTTAGGGGCCATAGGACAAAAACCTGTTGAATGCCGTAATTACCTGAAACAATTAAGACAGCCGTTGTATCTCGCGTGGATCTGCGTTTCCGGCAGTCAATAGGTTAAGTCAAAGAACTAGAGGTGCTATGAGATTGTTTTAACAATTTTTTTTTTAATCTATATGGCTTTTATCGTAAAAAAAAATGAGATTCGGAAAATGCGCAAGAGTTTCAAGACAACCGAATTTACAATAAAACATTTAAAAAAAATTGGTATAACTTCATTTTCTGTCGCACTATAACACTTGCTTCCTAGCTTTGATACATAATAAATTCGTTTTTCTACATACATAGTTTTTACAATTTTAAAGTTGCAGTTAGCCCATTATCAATTCCCAACATTATTTTGTTTACATTGTTTAAAATTAAACAATTTATGTTAGTTTATAAGCGCTATATTTAAATTTACGTCTCTCTGCACGGTTGTGAAAAAACGTTTGATACATTCCTTTACAAAACAAACAAACCAAATAAATAAATGTTAGGGTGTTATTTTATTTATGTTCCGTACCGTCCTTTTGTTATTTTTTAGATAAACTCTGATCACTGATCTTCTTATCAGTTTTCAAAGTTTTTTTTTGCTGTTGTATTATCTGTTTTAATGTGATATAATCCATGCTGAAATTAGCCCAATAGCGTCCAAATAATCCGTGTGACTTTGTGCAGAATATCAAGTCTTATCGATGTACAAATTCGAATATAATACCGTTTCAAATCTTAATACTGGGACCACACTAAGCGACTCATCGATTAGCACCCGATTTTTCACTATAAAAAAGTACAAATAAAAAAAAATATTGCTTTGATAGATGACAAACGGTAACTTAAACGTCGACGTTAGTGTTGCCCCGTATCAAGGACAAAAAGTAAAAAAAACTGGTTCCTTTGAGTTGTAAAGCATGAGATTGCATCACAATTCCGTGTCCCGTTCACTGCGGGGGGTTAATTGACGATGCTGCAATTAACCCCCCCCTGCGGGTACTGAGCGGAGGCGAGTGTAGTGCGCTCCCGGCCAGGCCTCCGCCCGCCAGCGCTCCGCCCCAGGAGCCGCCGCCCCCGCCGCCTCAGGCGCCGCCCTCCAAGCCGTCGGACTCTGGGAAATGCGTGAGTATGAACACACTTTTATATTATTCTCATTCACACCAGGAGTGTTTCTCGAGACGAGGCGAGATTTAGTCGCACTATGATTTAATAACTTAAAATACCATGATTTCTTTCGAAAATCGCTTTTTGAGACAAGAAATTCTCCTCCTGTAAACCGGCCATAAGATTTTTTAACTCTTAAGAGCCCCTACAAATTTCACGAGCCAAAAACAGCTAATTTTTCAGTGAACATTTCTCAATAACTACAAGATATATGATAAATCTTTTAATGCAAGTTTTTGCGTCACATAGTTATCTAGTAAATGTACATTACATATTTTTGATAACTGATCAAAATAAATTAGAAAAAAAAAACCTAAAACATGTTTTTACGAAAGCCCGAAACACCAGGTTTTTCAATTGCTTTTTCAGCTTACTTACTGGTGGCGAATAATAATCTGCAAAAAATGGTATAGACTGGGCATGTAGTATACTAGTAAACCATAAATTTTGTACTTAAAAAAAATGTTATCCACGCGGAAAAACGCAATTTTATCAAGTGCGAAAGCGTAGTCTAAGCGTAAGAACAACTAAACTATAACTAACTAAACTATAACTGGTAAATAATTTGAAATTTGAGGTGTTTATCAATTGAATCCAATTTTTTATTATATTTTTGAGTACTTATTTTATTGTAATAAATTGTCCAAATAATGCCTTATAAACAGCTATTCAGTCTCGCTCAAGGGCTTGTAGACGAAGGACCTGTGTCGTTTTTATTGTTGTCATTATGTTTTTTATCGTATATCTTGTAGTTATTTAGAAAATTTCACTGAAAAAGTAGCTGTTTTCTGTTTTTGGCTCGTGAAACTTGTAGGGGATCTTAATAGGTAAATGAGCTTTTAAGTTTCAAGACTTAAAATATTTCAAAAATTTATAATCTCTCTAATCAGACTAATGAAATATAATAAAAATATGTTGATGATAAAATCCATTATCAAAAGTTACATTACAATCATTAAAAAGTGACTGCAATTGTATGAAAAGTAAAAAGCAACTTTAAAAAAAATGTCTATTGAACAATCAGAACACTTGCCTAGCCGTCTTTTAGAAATGTAAGCTTCAAAATATATGGAGAGCATGACTGCCTTCGCAGTTAGCGTGTCCAGCTCAGACGCTACGAAAACGCGACGTATCTGTCACGTCTACGCTATGTGAGCGCAGCTTATGCCTGTACGCACGTACGCTGGATGCCTTTAGATCGTCCTCAAAGTAACGTCATCGCCACAGACACAGAGCTTCTCCCCCGCGAGCCCGGAGCCCCCCCGGCCGCGCGCACAGGTACAGCCGTGCTCCATGTCGTGCGGGCGCGGCGCGGTGCCGTCGCTGTCGTGCGCGGCGTGCCTGTGCCTGTACCACCCCGCCTGTGCCGGCTACCACCATCAGGCGCCGCCTGAGCCTTTCTTTTGCAAGGTATGAAGTAGTTTTAATATTTTTTGCTCCTAGGTAGCTGCCCCTCGCGGCTTCAGTCAAGGCAGGAGTTTGTGTTCGTGGTGTTGCGGACACCAGCCCGTTTAACCTAAACTTAGTTGAAGTAACCAAACAAAGTCAATCTTTGTTTGGTTATTTCAAGTAACCGATATAAAGAAGACTTTTTAGACTACTTGATGCAAAAGCGCTACTATATCTATCTACCTAGCCTTTGCCCAACTATGTTGGGGTCGGCTTCCAGTCTTACCGGATTCAGCTGAGTACCAGTGTTTTACATGGAGCGACTGCCTATCTGACCTCCACAACCCAATAACTGGGTAACACGGTACCCCTTGGCAATACTAGTGTCAGATCTCAAGCTTCTGACTACCCGTAACGACTGTCAAAGATCTTCAAATGACAGCCGGGACCAACGGCTTAACGTGTTTTCCGAGGCACGGAGGAATCTCGGTATATTGAAATGGTCACCCATCCACGAACCGACCTCTTTAAGCGTTGCATAACCTTGACGATTGACCAGTGCGGCTGTTATTATTTATCTATTATTATGATCTACTATCCTGTCTATATGATTATCTATCCTATTGAAATACTTTTTAGGTTATCGCTCAGGAAAAAAAAAGAAAAGAGCTGCTTTGATAAAAATTGTTCCAAAAATTTAATGTACAGAATTATTATGTCTTATGTCCCACGTACGCTAAACACGTGCATTAGATTGTCAATTCTCGGTGTTAAGACGAGCTTTAAAATTCCAATAGAATACACTCAGCATTCACACGCTTGGGAAAAGCACAATATTTTGAGTTAACGCCTAGAGTAAAATACTCTGTCCGTGTCCGAGGCCTTATCTTTTACTAGGTAGTAAAAAAATATTAAATAGGTTTAGCCACAACATCCAAACTCTTTACTCGCCCACAGAATTGCCGGAAAACATCATCCCCTCCGATCGAGTCGTCGCCTCTTACACACAAGACCGGCGCGACCACGACCAGTATACCGGTACCGATACCAATACCAGTACCGGTTCCAGTGCTCGCGCCGGTACCGAGGCGAGTACCAGTACCCGTGCCTGTGCCCGTGCCCGCTAAGGTGCCCAGGGATAAACGGGTGCTGCTAAGGATGAAAGTAAGTCGTGGGTTTTTACATATAACAGAAAAAACGCATAATATGAAAGCACTCATAATTAGGCACAAAGCTTAGTTGGGAGTCACTTGGGACCAACCCAGGAATCGTGGCGGCCAGAGCTTGACGATAATATCCGAACTACGACGGGCAACGCTTTTTCAATGATTTCTATCAGGCGACTCCTACCACAAGCCGGGCCTTCGTACCAAAAACAACTGCCCAATACAATTATTGTTTGCTTTTATTCTGGTACACATTGCATTGGTTGAGCGATTGACTGCTGCGCTGCTTGTCGCGGGTTCGATTCCCGCTCGGAACAAATATTTGTATGACCTACAGATAGTTGTTCCGGATGTGAGTTTATATGTTTGTAAACGCACCCACGATACAGGAAGAAATTCCTAGTGTGGGGTTGTCTTTTGTACATATTTAAATTTATTGCTAATAGGGATGTTAACTGGAAATTAGTTTTATCTGTTAGGTAGATTAATAAAAAAATAGGACACGTATTTTTTCATTTGGCACGTAAACGATAAAGTGACGACGATATTATGCGTTGAAATATCGTGTGACGTCACGCCGTTAGTACACTTTATACTGACTGAGTGACGTCACAAGCCCCCACTTATTAACTTTGATGCGCTTTATCTTTGTCAATTTTTATTGATTTGGTAAAGAAAATAATACGTGTCCAATATTATTTGATAATCTCACTAAGGGACTAAATAAAATTATCACTTTTCTGTCCAGAAAATATTCCTAAAGTAAAAAAAAACATGTTAACTTTCATACATTTGTAGTTTACATAATTGTGTTTGTACACCTTTTTTGTTTATTCAGATGGTTTGCTTTTTACGCAAATACGATAGAAAACTCGCAAAAGATTTATTGAGATCTTCCTATCTATAACAGTTACAATAGTTGCCTAAACAACCCAGCTTCAAAAGCTCACCTACCATTTCCCCCACAGGTAGCAGGCGGCACCCCTGACGGCGAACGAGTATGGGCGGTGGCAGGTACACCACCAGCATTACCCGCCTCCTCTACACCCCCACCTCCACCGATACCGATACCAGTGCCGGTACCGGTTCCGGTCTCCGCCGCGATAGCCGCACGCGCACGAGCCCCGCGCTCTGCCTTACCGCAGGGTTTAGCGGTATTCAATGGAAAGAGATTCGTAGTGGTGCCGAGAAATCTGGTGCATGCAGGAGCTGGTCGTGGTGCTAAATGATGACTTGTTTACTTGTATCTCACGGTGTATGTGTTGTTCGGGGAAAGAGATCTTGTTCAGGGATAATAATGCTGTGTAAACAGACTACAAGACAAAGCACGATTCAAACGTGCTCTACGAAAATATTTCACTGTACTTATTGATTCTCACAGATTATGTCGAAAGATACTGATATCGGCACCATTCTCGGTATCGGTACCGGTCTCGGTATCAAAATCAAGCATGGTATCGGTACCAGTATCCGCCACCATAAAATAAAAAAATGGTTAAACAGGTCCCAGTAAAAAAAAAACAATTTCAAAAATAGTTTCACCATCAAACCTAGTTTCCCTGAATTAAGTATTATATCACAATTTTCATGGAACAGACAACATTTTTGATTGATCGTAAGCAGGACTTACGTAAACGAGGGACATGACATACAAACAAACCTTCATGACATAAACACCCTTATTTATTAAAATCTCGAGACTGTTCAGCAACGCTATAACAGCGCAGCGCAGTGCAGCGCAGCGTTGAAATAAGGCCCAAAGTTGACAAAATAGATAGACTATAAGTAATTCTCAATCTCAACTAGGCAATATTTGACGTGCAACATGTTCGGCGACGTTGCCACCTGGCAACTTGACGCGACAAGACAATGTTGTTAAAATAAAGTTGCTCATCATGTCGCGCGTCAGATGTTGCCCAGTGGCAACAATGCTTAAATGGTCGCCCCCTTTTAACGTAACTGGTGAAGTCACTATTCAAATTTTTCAATATTTTCAGGAAATATAGTATGTTTTGTTTCAGAAACCAACCCCAAAACAAATGATTCATGCATGCATTTATCGCAGGCATTCATTTTACGCTTAAAAGTGCCTACAAATTAAACTTAACTTGCACATAGTTCATAAATATAAATAAAATAAGACTTAGAAATAACTTATAACTACGAATGTAATCACAATTAGTATTTAATATCTAATTTAAAAGATAGTGTTTATAAGACTGTGAACATGAAATAGATTTAAAATTAGGGTGTCTGCAGACAGCCGAAGAATCACCAACAAAACAGTAAAGCGTAAATAATTTCAACATCAAACTCGATTTTTAATGTGCAGAGTTGTCAAATCTGACACCCATCTTGCCAAGGGGTATCGAGTTACCCAGTAACTGGGTTGTGGAGATTTGATAGACAGTCGCCCTGTGCAAAATACTGGAACTTGCAAAATACTGAATAATTTGTGTTGGTAATGGCTAGGTAGATGGACTGTGACAATGGGATGTCAGCTTCTTGCACAGTTTTATGCAACTTACAGGCATATGTATTGTCGCCTTTTGGAGAAAAATTGGGTCTTAAAGCTTTAGACTGCTCCAAAACTACTAGGCATAATATGTTGACACGGTTTGTGCAGTGGCTGATCGATCGGCTGCTGCGTGTCGTGGGTTCGTATTCCCACACGGAACAAATATTTGTATTGCCTACAGATAGTTGTTCCGGATCTGGGTGCCTCGTGTATGCAGATCGTGAATGCTCGTAAATTGCAGCAAGAACTCAGTAACGTCTGGGGCATCTTGGAACACTTATCCAAATAAACTATTTAGTAGTTAGGGATAGACAATCGGCTGTCTGCAGGCAGCCTCAATAATAATATCAGGCTTCCACTGAAACAAAAATAAATGAAACTTTAATGAAAACAGGTGCTATATGTGTACGTATCCTTACTTTACTCACTTATTCACCGCATTTGTTGCAGCATTTATTTAAGGCGCTACCTACACGAACAATTCTTATTAGGCAGCGGGTGACCACACGCGGCGTGTTTGTTTCATCATCATCATTTCAGCCGAAAGACGTCTTCTGCTGGACATAAGCTTTCCCCAAGCGTCGCCACACTGATCGGTCTTGTGGGTTTCGCATCTATCGGACGCCCGCAGCCTTGACCAGGTCATTGCTCCACCATGCCTTACAATGCAACGTCTTCCGGTTCGCGGTCGCCACTGCATGTGCCCTGGCTACTGCCACTTAAGTCTGGCTATGCTTCGGGCTATGTCGGTAACCTTGGTTCTATTGCGGATGTCTTCATTTTTGATTCGATCACGCAAGGAAACTTCGAGCAAAGCCCTCTCCTTGGCTTATTTTTTATCTCTTATTAATTTGACTTCTCAAATAAGAAAGAAATAAAGAAAACATTTATTACCAAACACTGTACAAATTTAAAAAAAAAGTGTCAAACACAGATTTGCCACAGGAGTACCTGCATTCAGTGTAGTGAAACATACATTCAGTGTGGTATAATCTACATTCAGTGTGGTGAAACCTACATTCAGTGTGGTCAAACCTACCTTCAGTGTGGTAAAACCTACATTCAGTTTGGTAAAACCTACATCCAGTGTGGTAAAACCTACATGCAGTTTGGTAAAACCTACATTCAGTTTGGTAAAACTCACATTAAATTTGGCAAAATCTACATTGAATGTGGTAAAACCAATATTCAGTGTGGTAAAAGCTACATTCAGTGTGGTAAAACCTACATTCAGTGTGGTAAAACCTACATTCAGTGTGGTAGAACCATGATTGATCTTGCTCAAAAAGGCAAGAATCTCAACAACAAAAAACTTGTGGTCGGGATACCCCTCCCCTGTCTGGAACAAAGTTCCTCGCGCTTTTTCTTCAACTAGCAATCTTCCTCATCTTCAAAAATAAAAGCTTCTTATGGTGTAAACATGCCGCGTGTGTTTATCCGCGATTTATACAAACTCAATAGATAATAGGGCAATCTCTTTTTGTAAATTAAACACCTATTTAAGTTATATTGGTACTGTAAGTATAAATATTGTCAAACTGACTGATTATATAATTCCACCTGTTATCTCTTGTTAAGACTAAAATTATTGTGTAGTTTCAAATACCACCTGTCCGACTTAACTGTGCACCTGGCTTTGTGACGTCACTCTGGCTATCGATTAGGAACGAATAAGGCGAACGCGGGGGAAGTGGGAGAGGGGACTCATTCCAGCGAGGTACACAGTTCAGTGAGCCGGGTTTTAGACGATTTGATGATCAAGTTCAAAATGGCTAACCTCGCATTGGTTGATCGTGTTGCAATGAAATTGTTTAAACCAGTGTTTTGTCATTTAAATTCAGTTTTTCAGCAAGACAATTATCTACCACAAATGTATTTAAATTAAATGTAAATATTTAAAGATCATAATGTGTCCACATCGCCAATATGACGTTTTTATGAAAAAGATTCAACCAAAAACTCAATACATGGCAGTGTTGGCATTCTATGATCGACGCAAGCGCTAACATTTATGTTATTTTTAAATTATTACAGTTTTTATAGTAAAGAAACATAATTTGCTTGTCGCCTCTTTTTTGACCCATTTTTATAGGAGGTATATTCAACTTTTTTTTTGTATCCCTTCGGACCATAGTCTACGAAAGTGTGAAGATTGAAAAACATCAGTATTTGGGACCCCTAAACTTAATTAAGGCTATTGCTAACCTTTTCTATCTGATAAAAAAGAGAAAGACGGATGATATGTCAAATTATGCCAAAGTGAAATCTCCAATCTCTTTTTGCGCAAGAGTGGTAAGAGATAGCAATAGTTTTATTTAAGTTTAGCTGATGAATCGCCTCCTTTGTCGTAACTAATTTTAATTGTGGAAATTCACCTTAGTTTCTACCTTAATTTATTTAAAATAATTTATTTACCACAAACATTGTAAAGGAATGTATCAAACTTTAAAACAGTGCAAAATAAAATAGTCGGACTGCGCCTTAAGTTTTGATTTGACGGTTCTTCGGAATGATTTTGTTCACGGGAAAGGTATGTACTTATTTGTTATTTCATCTCTATTTATTTTATTTTCCGTCTCTTTAGATTTGTTTTGTTTGTAGTCAAACCTCGCATGTTTTCAGCTATTAGTTTCTTCATTTGTTTGAACAATCAGACAGTCGGACATCGTATTAACGTGTCTACAAATTGGCTCGATAAATCATCGGCGTCTATCTAAAAATATCTGGCATATTTGTCACTAGTTTCAGTTTGATTTGCACATTTTACTCTCTGCGAATTTGGTAGGCACGTTAGAATTTTTCAACCATAGTAAACTTTTACACTCGTGGTAGTTCGGTCATGAAACGTATGAACAGGACGGTGAATATTAACTTCAGCGGAGATCCGATTAACTGAACAAATATTTTCATAACTCATTCGGATAAGCGGAAATCCGGATAATTTAATGTATGAAGACAAGCATTTTTGTGTTACATGTTATTTTTGAAAGATATATGTCTCCCGCGCATATTTGATTGCAGTCGGCAAAATCGAAAGAAGTCCGGATAATCGAGTCTTGTATGATATCTTTAAAACTCCAAAGATAGTTGTTTGCGGTTGTTATTCTGGATAATCCGAATAAATGAAGTCCGGTTAATCGGGTCTCTGTTGTATTTTAGTTTCTTGCCATCTCGCTCTCGCGTATTATGACCATGGATGCTACGAAAGTTGACGTATAGTCTCCAATGCCCATATACTCGAATCCGCGTTTGTCTGCAGTGACGACAAGAGACGAGGTCGCGCAGTCAACGGCGCGGCGTCACCGCCCACAGCGACGATGTCGCCGCGACGTCGCGGGCGACAGCGAGTCGACGACACCGACCACTTCACTACCTTCTACCATAAGGCGGACGAGAGCAATTATAATGTAGTTGTACAGGTAAGATATAAAGTATCCTTGGAGTTTCTTAGCCATTTTTCTCCATAGGAATCTTTGCTTTGCACAGGTTAACTAACTTAAACTTATACCATTCAAATGACAAAGGGAATTAATAATTTAAAAAAAAAAACATTACCGCTCGCATGACGGGCAACTCGTGAAAGCCGAGGAAGATGATTTGACATGACTTTGCTCGAGAGGTTGGGGATGAGGACTCAGCGGTCATTAGCCAATGGTTGGGCCACGAGCCTCGACCAACACCTTAGGCAGCTCTCGTTGGTGACTGGGTCAAGGGCTTGATTCAGAAAGCAGTACTTCTGGATACGGCTCGTATTGCTAGGAGGTTCTTCTCTGGAGCCCTGACCGCCGCCGGTAGCTTGGACCCTGTTCCCGTTACCAGTGGGCCTATATTTTTATATTATTAAATGTATTTTTTGGAGATTTTTAAAGAATATGTAAAAAATTATAAAATAAGAATTGCAATTGAATTAAGGAAAAATCTAATAATATCACTGTTCCAATATCAATCTTATGCTTAACCTAAGATGATTTTTTGTTATTAACTATTCGATGATTTGCGCATTTGCGCGGTTTTGTTTGATTTTTTCAAGAATTTAATCACTACTCGTATTCGTCAACAGAGTATACCATTAGCTTACTGCTTGCTGGAATTAAAAAAATATCGAGACTGACTAATGTATGGTACTCTTGTTCCAGATATTTCAATACTTAGGCATGCGTGATCTAGCACATTGCGCGCGAGTTTGTAAACTATGGAAACAATTAGCGTCCACGCCTGCCCTCTGGAGGCACGTAAGGATGAAGAATTCACATGTAAGTACACTACCTATTCTAATTATAAAAGTAGTCAATGCCCTATACCATTGAGAACAGTACAACGACCACACAGCCCCTAGACGCCTCATAACAGGCGAGCGATGTCTGTCAACACATATGACTGAAAAGATCATATACAGGTAATACAGGTCGCCACTCGACAATTTCGAATTAGTAGCGACCACTTCTGTGAGCCGTAAACACTTCCGCGTCAGTCAATAAAATATTTATGAAATAAATATTATAATGGCCTCTTGTACAATACGTTGGTATGGTAACAACAGCCAGACTTCGAGTTTCCAAAAAAATGGCATAACATTTCATTGATAAGTTAATAGTTACATATAAACATAATTAGATTCATTTTCTGATATTATTTATCGGAGTTCATATTATACTGGTCAAATTTGTAGGTGAACACGCCCACCGCATGTGTGCGTCTCTTTCTTTTTAAAGTATTTTTTTCGCTATCTCTTCTCCTCTATAATTTCGTAAACACAACTAATGATGCACCATATCCTATGACCAAATCTGTTATCGATAGAACTAGAAACCTTACAAATAAAAACATTAAATTGAATAGTTTGTTAAATATGAAACGATTTTTTGATTACGTTTTTTACTAATATTTAATATTACTATATTTAAGAACCAACAACCGAAAAAAGTATGTTGCCTTTAGAATTTTGATCATTTTTTTTTTGTTTTATTTTATTACTAAAATTTTAAAACGCCGTATAATTAATAATGAAAAAGGTAATATTAATAAAAAAAATAAGTACAAATATTATTTATCTAAAAATATCGATACCTGCCTGATTTTATTTAAACCTGTCCCAACCTTAATGAGACATATGACCTTGGTAAAGGACCAATCAGAGCGCAGTCGTCCCGCTCCTCATACCTCAGCTAGTTGACAGAATTGTTTTGATGTATTAGATCAAGCATTAGGCGTCTAGGGGCTGTGTGGTCGCTGGAACAGTAAGAACAATTCAATATAACTATATTGAAAGGAATAAATTACACAGTTCCACAAACGTTTTTGATTCATCATCACCATCATCATATCAGCCGAAAGACGTTCACTGCTGGACATAGGCCTAGGGCTGTTTTTTTATTACTTTGGCTAATTATAAGAAAGGATTTGATATGATACACTGAAAGTATGGCACCTCTTCTTGTGTTCTTCTCGAACTCCAGCTCAAAACTCATTTCATTGGAATTGCATAATACTACTGCGTCCTAGCATTATCCCATTTTGGATCTTCCGTTCCACAATCATTATTACAAGCTTTTATTTAACTTGCAATGTATGTATGTAAGTGCGTTCGGGTCAAATCTTGCAACTGAATTTTAAAGCAGTTATCCTCCACCAATTAGGATTAAATTTTGCATACACGTTTAGTATGGATGACAATGCATAGTAAGCTAGGTTGCGTCATTCTAAATCCAATATGGCGGACTAGTTATTTTTTATGCACTGCCATGATATGGGTCTCAAATGTAATGGTTTGCTGAAAAGAATAAGAAAAAGCTTGTTTAAAAAAAATATGAATAATTTTTATTTCGTTTTGAATAAATCAGTTCCATAAATATTTGATTTAGCTAACACGGAGCCATTATCTATTAGCATATTTGCTATTTAACGAATAGATCTTCAGTTGAATTTTGGCGTAAGTGGACCTTATTGATTTACAATACGCGTTGGATATTTCAAATGTTTTCTTCTATGCAGGTAAGCGATTGGGGAGGACTATGCGCAGCTCTCAAACGTCATGGGACGAAGAGATTGGATCTCCGCAAGATGTTACTGCCACAAAACGACACAGTGTTCTGGGATCAGTTCGCTGAACACATATCAACTGTTGATACACTGGAGAGGTACGTTTAGCTTATTTAAGTAGTGAAATTGCAGCATTTTCAAGTAATTTGCATTTTTTTCGAATTTGTTGCCTTTTTCAAACATTTTAGCTAAAGAAATTATTACACCTTGCAAGAAGTGTTTAACTACTTTTCTTAAAACTAAAAGTGAAAGAAGAAAAATTCTATCACATTCAATTTTTTCTAGTCACCCATTTTTCAAGTTCCCTACATTGTAGCTGTAGGTTGATGTTCATGTATTCGATAAAAACAATAAATAGCTTGTTTCTAATTAAAATGTTGATTAGAAGCTAGTTAATTAATTTAATAAATATGTATTACTAAAAACCAGACGTGCCAGTTTTTTTCTGGACGGCTCGGTCCCCATACAACAATAATAAACCATTTTTAGCTGAAGTATAAAACCGTGTAAACTAGTGTTAATTTTGCTTTGTAATAGATAAGCATATATGATACCTACGTTAGGTATCACATATGTGAGGAAAAATAAAAATCCAATATTTATTTATACATTTGTTTTAACAGGTAAGACCCAAGGTAACAAAAGTAGTCATAAATTGCTAATTTTAGTCCCAAGTAACTGGTCTGGGTAGAAGCACAAGTTACACAGTGGACAACACATTAAGTGTCACCCTCTGGAATATATTTACATCTAGACAAGATGATCAATACTATTATTGGCAAAACCTTTTTTTTCTCGAATCTGATAAAAGTTCCACTGAAAATGTTATATGGGTATAATATACCCTTAAAAGATTGAAAGTTATTACATAAACAACCTGTATAAAAATGTGTGAATAGCTTATGAACGGTAAGGTTCGTGCTGCTAGCTATTTCGGGTGCTAAATGATAAGTCTGAGCTAAGATTCAGAGTACGTTTATTCCGAAACTTCACGCTAATTAATGCTAATGATGGTAATGAGTGCTACAAGTATGCCGGTCGATCGCGCACTGGCTCGCGTAGCTCACGCTTTCCGCTGGTGCGGCCGCGCGACCTACTTGAGTCAAAACTGCTGATGATGATGTGTTCGATGAGTATCGAACATGCTCCCGAGTGGAGGAAATGGGAAAGATGAGATGAGATGATTACACAATTAAGAGGGTTAGTAACACATAGGTGAACCAGTATTTGTTTATGCTAAATGAAGGTTAATACAATGCTGAATGTTCTTATCCTAAGTGATAGCTAATCTCTATCTAGATCTACCGTAAAGACCGATTGTCTTTTACTGATAGGTGACGTTGATTTGTCTCTTTTGTACCGTAAACTGGACCACCGTTTGGTCCCACAAACACTGGGCCCTTGCTCGGGCACGGGTGATTTACGCGCACTAGCACTAACACTCACACTGCTGGTAGGCGCCGCCCGCGGCGCGGCAGGTTCGCTTGGAGCCTGCGGGTCACGCGCGGGCGCGGGTGAGGCTTGCTTGCCTCGCCACCACAGGAACACCAGGAACGCTACGACGGCGACGACTGCTGCTAGCAATACGTATGATATGGCATAGTGATGTATATCATGCGTAGTTAATGTTCCTTCTTCTAAAGCTGCTTTCTTCATAGCGGCTATCTGATTGCCGAGACTTGTTAGTGTGTTGTTGATCTGTGCATCTTCTGTTGTTGTTTCGAGAAGCGGTAGCGTAATATTGACCAAATGATAGTGCTGTATTGGAGCTATGTTCGCTAATAATAGGTCAGGTTTTAAAGTCAGCTTGTTTTCCTGCTGATATGAATAAAGTGTTATGTCACGGCCCTTAGCTATGCATTCTTTATCGAGTTGAATGAGCCCGGCCTTGCTGACACGGCGCGTTCGGGTTTCATTGTCACATATGATTGTAAATGAATAGGTATCGCATGCGAAATACAAATAAGACGATAGGTCGTGTAATTGTAACCACATATTCTTGCAGGTTTCTTTCTTAGACTGGCAGATACCTATTTGTTCGGTTTGACAGAACTTTTCTTCTAGACCCAGTCGCTTGACTGGACCTCGTAGCTGACAGATATAACTTTCCTCCTGATAGGTGCAGGTTTGAAGATCGTCGTTCTTGACTTCGATATAGGAGTCCCTCATCAGATTAGTTGCTATGTAATCTGTGAGGGGAATAATGCTGATCATGTCCTTTCCCACCTGGAGAGGAACAGGTATTAAGCGGTACAGTTGGAAACTGTCTCTGCTAATGAGTGGCACGGAGATCTCAAACATGAAGTACTCTTTGCTCATTCTCGCCTTGATCTTTAGGTGTTTGTAGATTTCATATAAATCGGCCTGGATGTTGTTGATAGGCAAAGTAAGTTCTTTTGATATTTGACCGGAAATGATTTGAAGTTCGTTGCTGAGCTGCTCTGGAGTAAGTAGATGCATGTTAATTTTACTATGATAAATATCCGCTAAGGTGTCGATTAATGTATCTTGGACACGCTTTAAGTTGTGTATCATGTTTGTCGTAGCCATGGCTGCGAGAGTGAATTCTTGTAACATTGATGTACTTTTACCTTGCAATTGTATCTGCTTAGTCGCTTGATCTAAGAGGTTTAGATGTCTATTTATGAGCTTATACTGAGTATCAATAGTCTTCTCAGTTCGTTTCAGAATATTATACTCAGCTTCTACCACTGATGTTTGGTTTTTCCAAAGCTGTAATAGGTGCTTTTCGTTGCTATTTATAATTTCAATATCACGTTGGTATTTATCAGCGAAACTTTGGTCGAGTACTCCAAATAATGTATTGGCTATGGAGCCGACCGCGTTGACAAGGCCGCGTCGGGTTCTTGACCGAGTGCCGAAATGCTGATTTAGCAGCAGCTGATTGTGATATTGGAGCTCGTTGTAATCGTGCTGCACTTGTAATAAAATCATGTTACAATGGCTAGGCTCCTTGATTTGTTCACATGTCTGCTCTAGATATTTAATGAAGGTGTCCCCGGCTTTATCACCTTGCCAATAAGGTTGCATGTTGTAGTAGGACACAATTTTCCATTGATCCCGTATTAGATTTAATTTACCTATTGGGTCGTAGTATAAGGATTGATTACCGCTAAATTGGGTAATGTGGTTCGATGCTTCGCTGCTGCTCCAAATGCTGATAAAAAATAATAGTGATAAAACGATGTTGACGAAATTACGATGCTTTCTCGTACTTGCTTTTGTTTCATCCTTTGTGATCTTGGGTTTGGCTTTTTTACTCTGCTCTTCAGCTTCCTTTTCTGCGTCCTCTTGCTCGATTGGTAAGACGGACAATTTGATAATAGGTCGCTTTATTAAACCGTTCTTCGTCTTTAATGTCACAACCCTTACAAACCCGTCCTTCCCTTGGTGTACCTCGACAACTCTCCCCACTGGCCATTTTCCAGAAGGAAAATTATCATCGTGGATGGTCACCATATTTCCGATCTTAATGTTGCTTTTTGGCTTTAGCCACTTGCTACGAACAGATAATTGGCTAAGATATTCAGTTTTCCACCTCCTCCAAAGGTCTTGGAAAATCTTGTTTATTAAGTGCCATCTAGTCCTAGCGTCACTGGCTGTTTCAATAACGGTTAGACCTGCTCTACCGGTTAGGAAGTGCGCGGGTGTTAAGAAATCTAAATCGTCTATGTCTTCAGATATCGGACATAGTGGTCTAGAGTTGAGACCCGCTTCTATTTGCGCTAAAATGGTGCTATATTCTTCATACGTCAATGCTTGGTCCGCTACAACTCGTTTGAGGTGTTGCTTTAGACTTCGTATTGATCGTTCCCATAATCCTCCCGCACTAGGCCAGGAAGGGCAATTCCAGTGCCATTCTATATCCATTTCCGTTATCTCACTATAAAATGAGTCACCGAAAACTTGTTTTAGCTGCTCGTACTCCTCCTGCATTACTTTGTTAGCTCCCACAAAGTTAGTGCCGTTGTCCGAGTACACATGTTTCGGGGCTCCTCGTCGCGCTGACATTCTCCTCAATGCTGCGATAAAGGAAGTGCTGGTCAAGTCCGACACCAATTCTATGTGCACGGCTTTCGTAACCATGCAGACGAACAAAGCCACGTATCCTTTCGTTGTTTTTATTCCACGCCCTTTATTTGCCTTCACAGATATGAAGCCCGTGTAGTCTACACCTGTGTGATAAAACGCTGGAGCTGGTTTGGTGCGGAAATCAGGTAGATCTCCCATAATCTGCTGTAGCTTCCTGGGTGCCTGTTTCCTACAAGTAACACATCTATGAAGTTGCGTTTTGATGGCTCGATTTCCTTTAATTATCCAATACTTTTGTCTAAGAAAGGACATAGTAAGTCGAGCTCCTCCGTGAAATGTGAGCTCATGGGCTTGCGCGATGAGAAGCTCAGTCAGTCGACTGTTGTATGGAATGATGATTGGATGCTTCATTTCTATGCTTATGTTGGCCTGCCTGAGTCTTCCCTTTGCTCTAAGGATCCCGTCCTGATCTAAGTATGGATTAAGGTTGAGTAGCTTGCTATCAGATTTTACTTCCTGGTTTTGCAATAAGCGTTCAATGTCTGTTTTAAATTCAGCGCGCTGTACGTTTTTTATTATTATAAGTTTTGCTGATCTAAGCTCGTGTAAAGTGAGATGCTTTGTTTTCTGTTTACTAACGACAGGTGTCAATGCCCGCCGTACCCAGGCTAAGATGTGTGTTGTTTTTGTAAACGAGCTGTAGCGATGTAATAGATCGTCGACTATGCTGCTATCCATGATAGGATTTTGAACAATGTTTACCTGCCTTTTTATCTCTTCGTTAGTAGTATACTTCGTTTGACCCGTAGGTTTGAAGTGCGATGACGATAAGAAGGTCGGTCCTTGCCACCACAATTCGTGTTCTAGCAATTGTGAGGTCGTCAGGCCTCTACTAGCTGCATCCGCTGGGTTTTCTTTGGTGTTTACATAATGCCAAGTGTTTGGTGGCATAATGCTAGCAATTTTCTTCACCCTGTTCGCTACGAAAGGCTTCCAGCGCTCCGGGGATCCTTGAATCCAGCTAAGGGAAACCTTAGAATCGCTCCAGCCGTATATCTTCACGGCCAAGCTGTTGATGCTTTTGACGATTTTTGACATGAGTTTCGTAAGTAGTTCGGCCGCACATAATTCTAACCTAGGTAGCGATACAGCCTTGCTAGAGGGCACTAACCGCGTTTTTGCTGCTACTAGCACTACTGATGTAGAGTTATTGGATACGATTCGTGCGTATACTACACAGGCGAAGGCTTGAATTGATGCGTCACAAAACCCATGTAATTCTATGACGTCATGCTCTTTGCTTTGTAACCACCGAGGAATGTGGAACTGATTTAATAGATTTAAATCTCCCTCCAATTTGATCCATTCTTCTTTGGTTTTAATAGAAACTTCGTCGCTCCACTGGACCTCAGAATCTTGCCATACTTGCTGGAATAAAATTTTCATCTTTGTGGTTAGGGGCGCTAACCATCCCAAAGGGTCGAAAATCTTAGAGATTTCGGATAGAAGCATTCTTTTGGTCAGTTTTGCTGTTTGTGTGCTGTTTGAATCATATTTGAAGATGAATTCGTCCTCGGTTGAGTTCCATTGTAGCCCCAAAGTTTTTGATGAGCTTTCAGTTTTAAATGTAAAGACTGCTGGCTGTTTGTCGGCAGTTTGCTCAACTGTTTCAAGCAATCTTTTATCGTTTGAGGACCACTTTCTTAGTGAAAATCCGCCGCTTTTTAGGCATGCGTTTACTTCCGTAATCCTCCGCTTTCCTTCTTTGATGCTATGCGCTCCCGATACCCAATCATCCATATAGAGCTCTTCCTGGATGCATTTAGCTGCTCTGGGATATTTTTGCTGCTCATCTGACGCTAATTTTCGCAGAGTCATCATTGTCAGGAATGGCGCTGCTTTAGTTCCATACGTTATGGTTGTTAATTTATAATTTCTTATAGGCTGATCCGGACTTTGTCGCCATACGATTTGTTGTAGGCTTTGGTCCTGCTCATCGACTAAAATCATACGGAAGCATTTCTCAATATCAGCTGTGAATGCGAAACGATATTGCCTCCACTTCAGGATAAGCTCTAACAGGTCTAACTGGAGGTTTGGGCCCCTGTACATTAGATCGTTTAGGCTGTGGCCTAAGGTAGTTTTAGACGACGCGTTGAATACTACGCGCAACTTTGTTGTGCTAGATTCTGCTCTCAGTACCGCATGATGAGGAAGGAAACATTCTATTTCCGTCTTCTGTTTGCTGTTAGAAGTCGCTAACTTCATGTGTTGCAGCTGCTCATATTCGCGGATAAATTGCTTGTATTGCTTCGCTAGGTCTTCATTCTTGCTAAACTTACGTTCTACATTTTTAAATTGTGCTATCGCTATCTCTTTCGAAGATCCTAGCTTCTCTTCTAATTCTGGTTTCATGGGCAACCTAACTACATAACGACCGTTTTCTAGACGTTTCGTCGTAGTTTCATAAAAATCTAGGCATTCCTGATCTTCTACGGACATAGAATTCTGTTCTTGAATGTCTTCAATTGTCCAGAATTGTTGAATGTCTTCAACGTTATGCAAGATCACGTTGCATTGGAATGAGGTGCTTGTATTGCCACCGCACAGCAACCATCCTAAATGAGTTTGCTGTGCTAGCGGTTCCGAGGTCGTTTGTCCGCGAATTAATCCTTCTAAAAGGATGTTGGCGTAGATTTCTGCTCCTAGGAGAAGATCCACCGGACGACTGATGTTATAATCTGGATCTGCTAAACAAAGATGTGCTGTATGTTGCCAATATGGCTTAGCGAACGTTTCGTTTGGCAGATTTTTTATTAAGTTGTTCACTATGACAACATCAGTAGAAAACTTAAAATCGGTGTAAGTCGATTGACAAGCGATCGTTAGTTTTCCTTTGCAGTTGTTTTCACGTTCACCTACTCCGAAGATAACCCCTTTACAAGATTTTCGCTTTAATCCTAGCTGCTGTGCTGCTTTCTCGCTGATCACGGAAATTTGTGAGCCCTGATCGATCAGTGCTCGCATGACGTGCTGGGTCCTGTCGGCTGCTGTGACTTTCACCAGCGCTGTGGCTAGCAAAATCTCCGATGTTACTTGCTGAGAAGCGTAGATGCTTTTGTTGTTTTCGCATTTTTGTTTCGCAATCTCGGTCAAGTTGTTAGACTTTGATTGTGTTGCGAAATAGTCATGCAAAGTCGTATGATGTTCGTCATTGCACTTATGACATCTTTTTGTCGAGTAGCATTTTGCGCCATTATGATCGTAAACACAATTTACGCAATAATTTAATTGGCTAATTATTTTTATTTTCTGCTCATTTGGTAATTCTGTAAATTTTTTGCAGCTTATTAAATTATGTTTTGCCGAACAATGAGGGCATTTATTTACTGACTCAGACACATGCATTGATTTCGCCATTTCCATTTTCTTGCTATTTTTAGATTCATTGCCCAATTTAAAATTATTTTTGCGATTAAAATTGGATGAACCATTGGATGATTGAGATGAAACTGCCTTGGTTGTCCCATCTTGACGTCGCCGAGATGACTCTAGGGCAGTGAACTTGTTCTCTAAGTAGTCCAAAAAGTCCCGAAGTACCGGAAGCTCTCGCGAATTCTTCAACGACTCTATATACTCGGAATAAGACTCACTATCCAATTTTTGTGCTAGTATATATACAAGAAGAGGATCCCATGTCGTAATATCTACGCCTAGATTTTTTATGGCGTGGAGGCTCTCTAAGGTGACATCATGAAGTCGTTTGATGGCTGTGTACGACTGCTGCGGTATATTGGCAAGATTGTAAAAGGAATTTACGTGGGACATAAATATCTGCTTTTTGTTGTTAAACCTGTGAGTTAAAATTTCCCAACAGGTGTTATAGTTGTCCGCGCTAATCGGGAGATGCTGGATCAAGCGCTCCGCTTCTCCTTTTACCTTGCTCTTCAGGAATTGCATCTTTTGTGCCTTTGATAGAGAAGGATTGTTGTGGATTGCTTCATCGAAAAGATCTTTGAAGGATACCCACTGCTGATAGTTACCTGAGAACACAGGAATTTCCATCTTCGGTGTGGACTTGTCACGGTACGATGTTGCCCACATCTTAGAGCTGATAGCCTTTCTCAAGCCGTTATACGTACGTTCATGTTTAATGTAGCTTAATTCGTACGCCTCGTCGTCTTCTAACTCCATCATTAGTTCCCAATGGCTGTTGTCCACGGCTGTCCATCGAGTTTGTAATAATCGCAAGGCGTCTTCAAACTCCCATTTATCGGACATGGTTTCGACATCTATGCTTTCTACGGTTCTTGCGAATGCTTTGAAATTGATATGTTGCTTGCGCATCATATCATCTAGTTTGCTATAAATACCTTTAGACACCTCGGCACGAGCGCGCGCCGGGCTGGCGGATGCTGAGGATGGCTCGTGGTCCTGGTGCTGTAAGTGTTTGCCCCCGGCAGGACCTGCTGTTGCTGCTACTTGCTGATTAGAAGGGTTGTCTTCTAGATCAGAGAATCCTGGCGGCTTTGCTTGGTGACATAACGCGTCATAATATTCGGATATGGCGTCTTTTGCTGCTTTATAAGACTCCATTGTCCGCTCGAACTCCGAATTTACGAAGTACTTATGACCTCTCTTTTCAAGCGGCACAAGTTTTTCGTTGTTTAGCTGATACTCTCTCCAATACGACTCTAAAAGATCTAGTCTCTTTTTACAGTAGTCGATGGTCTTACGCTGTTTGCTATCCTTATTGAAATTAATAAGGACCTTGGCAATGCTCTCTGCTAATTCAGTTTGTTGGAAGTATAAAGTCTCCATTGTGCTGCTGTTAGACTTAAGCGAGACAGAATATACGGAACGCTCTTACTTGAAAGCCGCCTTGTCCTACGGCTATTGCTGCTATGCTGCTGGCTCGCTGTTGTCGCTGCGCGGGTAGCTCCCACGGTGGTTGTGAATCCCTATGAACTCACGCCTAATCTAGTTCGCGGCAACCCACAGGTTGCTGGTACGGTACAAGCACTTCGCGTTACGACTTGTCGCGGTCGCGGAGTCCTTGACGGTTTCGAAGGACCAATATGAACGGTAAGGTTCGTGCTGCTAGCTATTTCGGGTGCTAAATGATAAGTCTGAGCTAAGATTCAGAGTACGTTTATTCCGAAACTTCACGCTAATTAATGCTAATGATGGTAATGAGTGCTACAAGTATGCCGGTCGATCGCGCACTGGCTCGCGTAGCTCACGCTTTCCGCTGGTGCGGCCGCGCGACCTACTTGAGTCAAAACTGCTGATGATGATGTGTTCGATGAGTATCGAACAGCTTATATAAATCTTATATTGCATCATCTGTTACTCAGAATGTTATCACGATGCTAACAACACATATTCTCCCCCTCACAGGATAGAGATGTGCCGCTGCCCCGCGCGTGCAGTAGAAGCAGTGTGCCGCGGCATGCCCCAGCTGCGTGCCTTGTCCGCGCTTGCCATCCGCGACGCGCAGCTGGACCCCGAGCCGCTAGCAGCCCTGCCACTACTACACGAGCTGCGGCTCAAGAGTATGGCCGGCCTGTCGCTCACGCAAGACCTGCGCCACCTGGCCGCGCTCACCAAGCTGCAGCACCTCTCTCTCACCAGTATCAAGGTAACTATAACATCAGCTGGACCCCGAGCCGCTAGCAGCCCTGCCACTACTACACGAGCTGCGGCTCAAGAGTATGGCCGGCCTGTCGCTCACGCAAGACCTGCGCCACCTGGCCGCGCTCACCAAGCTGCAGCACCTCTCTCTCACCAGTATCAAGGTAACTATAACATCAGCTGGACCCCGAGCCGCTAGCAGCCCTGCCACTACTACACGAGCTGCGGCTCAAGAGTATGGCCGGCCTGTCGCTCACGCAAGACCTGCGCCACCTGGCCGCGCTCACCAAGCTGCAGCACCTCTCTCTCACCAGTATCAAGGTAACTATAACATCAGCTGGACCCCGAGCCGCTAGCAGCCCTGCCACTACTACACGAGCTGCGGCTCAAGAGTATGGCCGGCCTGTCGCTCACGCAAGACCTGCGCCACCTGGCCGCGCTCACCAAGCTGCAGCACCTCTCTCTCACCAGTATCAAGGTAACTATAACATCAGCTGGACCCCGAGCCGCTAGCAGCCCTGCCACTACTACACGAGCTGCGGCTCAAGAGTATGGCCGGCCTGTCGCTCACGCAAGACCTGCGCCACCTGGCCGCGCTCACCAAGCTGCAGCACCTCTCTCTCACCAGTATCAAGGTAACTATAACATCAGCTGGACCCCGAGCCGCTAGCAGCCCTGCCACTACTACACGAGCTGCGGCTCAAGAGTATGGCCGGCCTGTCGCTCACGCAAGACCTGCGCCACCTGGCCGCGCTCACCAAGCTGCAGCACCTCTCTCTCACCAGTATCAAGGTAACTATAACATCAGCTGGACCCCGAGCCGCTAGCAGCCCTGCCACTACTACACGAGCTGCGGCTCAAGAGTATGGCCGGCCTGTCGCTCACGCAAGACCTGCGCCACCTGGCCGCGCTCACCAAGCTGCAGCACCTCTCTCTCACCAGTATCAAGGTAACTATAACATCAGCTGGACCCCGAGCCGCTAGCAGCCCTGCCACTACTACACGAGCTGCGGCTCAAGAGTATGGCCGGCCTGTCGCTCACGCAAGACCTGCGCCACCTGGCCGCGCTCACCAAGCTGCAGCACCTCTCTCTCACCAGTATCAAGGTAACTATAACATCAGCTGGACCCCGAGCCGCTAGCAGCCCTGCCACTACTACACGAGCTGCGGCTCAAGAGTATGGCCGGCCTGTCGCTCACGCAAGACCTGCGCCACCTGGCCGCGCTCACCAAGCTGCAGCACCTCTCTCTCACCAGTATCAAGGTAACTATAACATCAGCTGGACCCCGAGCCGCTAGCAGCCCTGCCACTACTACACGAGCTGCGGCTCAAGAGTATGGCCGGCCTGTCGCTCACGCAAGACCTGCGCCACCTGGCCGCGCTCACCAAGCTGCAGCACCTCTCTCTCACCAGTATCAAGGTAACTATAACATCAGCTGGACCCCGAGCCGCTAGCAGCCCTGCCACTACTACACGAGCTGCGGCTCAAGAGTATGGCCGGCCTGTCGCTCACGCAAGACCTGCGCCACCTGGCCGCGCTCACCAAGCTGCAGCACCTCTCTCTCACCAGTATCAAGGTAACTTTAACATCAGCTGGACCCCGAGCCGCTAGCAGCCCTGCCACTACTACACGAGCTGCGGCTCAAGAGTATGGCCGGCCTGTCGCTCACGCAAGACCTGCGCCACCTGGCCGCGCTCACCAAGCTGCAGCACCTCTCTCTCACCAGTATCAAGGTAACTTTAACATCAGCTGGACCCCGAGCCGCTAGCAGCCCTGCCACTACTACACGAGCTGCGGCTCAAGAGTATGGCCGGCCTGTCGCTCACGCAAGACCTGCGCCACCTGGCCGCGCTCACCAAGCTGCAGCACCTCTCTCTCACCAGTATCAAGGTAACTATAACATCAGCTGGTCCCCGAGCCGCTAGCAGCCCTGCCACTACTACACGAGCTGCGGCTCAAGAGTATGGCCGGCCTGTCGCTCACGCAAGACCTGCGCCACCTGGCCGCGCTCACCAAGCTGCAGCACCTCTCTCTCACCAGTATCAAGGTAACTATAACATCAGCTGGACCCCGAGCCGCTAGCAGCCCTGCCACTACTACACGAGCTGCGGCTCAAGAGTATGGCCGGCCTGTCGCTCACGCAAGACCTGCGCCACCTGGCCGCGCTCACCAAGCTGCAGCACCTCTCTCTCACCAGTATCAAGGTAACTATAACATCAGCTGGACCCCGAGCCGCTAGCAGCCCTGCCACTACTACACGAGCTGCGGCTCAAGAGTATGGCCGGCCTGTCGCTCACGCAAGACCTGCGCCACCTGGCCGCGCTCACCAAGCTGCAGCACCTCTCTCTCACCAGTATCAAGGTAACTTTAACATCAGCTGGACCCCGAGCCGCTAGCAGCCCTGCCACTACTACACGAGCTGCGGCTCAAGAGTATGGCCGGCCTGTCGCTCACGCAAGACCTGCGCCACCTGGCCGCGCTCACCAAGCTGCAGCACCTCTCTCTCACCAGTATCAAGGTAACTTTAACATCAGCTGGACCCCGAGCCGCTAGCAGCCCTGCCACTACTACACGAGCTGCGGCTCAAGAGTATGGCCGGCCTGTCGCTCACGCAAGACCTGCGCCACCTGGCCGCGCTCACCAAGCTGCAGCACCTCTCTCTCACCAGTATCAAGGTAACTTTAACATCAGCTGGACCCCGAGCCGCTAGCAGCCCTGCCACTACTACACGAGCTGCGGCTCAAGAGTATGGCCGGCCTGTCGCTCACGCAAGACCTGCGCCACCTGGCCGCGCTCACCAAGCTGCAGCACCTCTCTCTCACCAGTATCAAGGTAACTATAACATCAGCTGGACCCCGAGCCGCTAGCAGCCCTGCCACTACTACACGAGCTGCGGCTCAAGAGTATGGCCGGCCTGTCGCTCACGCAAGACCTGCGCCACCTGGCCGCGCTCACCAAGCTGCAGCACCTCTCTCTCACCAGTATCAAGGTAACTTTAACATCAGCTGGACCCCGAGCCGCTAGCAGCCCTGCCACTACTACACGAGCTGCGGCTCAAGAGTATGGCCGGCCTGTCGCTCACGCAAGACCTGCGCCACCTGGCCGCGCTCACCAAGCTGCAGCACCTCTCTCTCACCAGTATCAAGGTAACTTTAACATCAGCTGGACCCCGAGCCGCTAGCAGCCCTGCCACTACTACACGAGCTGCGGCTCAAGAGTATGGCCGGCCTGTCGCTCACGCAAGACCTGCGCCACCTGGCCGCGCTCACCAAGCTGCAGCACCTCTCTCTCACCAGTATCAAGGTAACTTTAACATCAGCTGGACCCGGCGCCGCTAGCAGCCCTGCCGCTGCTGCACGAGCTGCGTCTCAAGAGCATGGTACAGCTTGTGATCGTACGCACTTAACCGCTACAAAATTTCAACTGCGGCGGTTGAATACAGGGCCGCGGTCCGCTTCGCGGCTGACCGTCATCTCGTTTATACGCACTGGCGGTTCATGGGCGGTTTACTTTGCGGCGAGCCGCCGTTGATGTATGTATGTACGCAGAACTGGACCCTCAACCCTAGGGCTTTGCGCACCACCTAATTATTTAGTGCTCATTTTGTGCATCCCAAATTATTTGGCTCTAAGTTTTGTGCTCCAAAGATGAAGGAGTGGAGCTCACTTGAAGCAAAGTTACCGCCAGCGGAGTCTTCCTATGTTGCCCATCTATAGAACAACAATTAGTGAAATAAAAATTAGTAATTAAGTACTAACAACAAGTAATATTTTTTGTAAAATATTTGTCATAAAATAAACTAACTCTTTTAGTTCTCGCCAATCTCCTTGGCCGCCCTGAAGTTGGCTACAATGGCTGCGCAGTAATAGAACTCATAAAAAAACAGTACCGATTCGTGCCTTGCGCATCGGAAAGCTAACTTCAGGACGGTCCAGAAGTTTGTCGAGAATTAAAACTGTTTCTGAGTTTCTATAAATAGCATAATTATAAATTAATTTAATATCATAAGCCCTGGAGTCGATTGTCTTGCTCTGCATTCGTATATGAGCGGTCCAACCGCTTAACGCGGTTTCATCGCGGTTGGCCACCATGGCGGTCAGCCGCTATTCCAACCGCGTCAGGCGGCTGGCCGCACAACTAACCCGTCTAGGCGGCCAAGCGCTAGTGCGTAATAAAGCTAAGAACAAAGAGTGATGACAGAATTACGACCGAATTCCTGAAGGCGGTGGAAAACCCGTACTTAAGGCCTTTCAGAAGCTGTTTGATTCCGTCATACTCGAGGGGAAAACGCCACAAGCATGGTGCAGGGATGTGGTGGTACTCTTCTTCAAGAAGGGCGGCAATGCCCGGCTGAAGAATTATAGGCCCATCTCACTTCTTAGCCATGTCTACAAGTTGTTTCACCACGAATCGTCTCGCGCGCAGTTTTGATGATTTCCAGCCTCCCGAACAAGCCGGATTCCGAAAAGGCTTTAGCATCGTAAATCACATACAAACGCTACGGTATGTTATACAGAAGACCGAAATGCTTGTAACCTGCCTGTCCGCTTAGCGGTTGTAGACTACGAGAAAACCATCGATTCGTTCGAGACTGCAGTCTCTCCAACGGTGCCAAATCGACTACCGATTCATCGAGGTGTGGTGGTGTTTGTACAAAAACGCCACCATGTTAGTCCGGCTTCAGGATCAGACCTCGGAACTTGTCCTTCTACAACGGGGTATGAGACAGGAAGACGGCATATTGCCGAAACTGTTCACCGCTGCACTGAAGGATGTCTTCAAGGTTCTGGGCTGGAGAGGGCTAGGCATCAACGACAATGGCGAATTGCTGACGATATAGTGGTCATGGCTGACAAGTGGGTGATGCTGAAAGCCCATGTAATACCACATTTTAGAGTATATGACCTACCTAGTAATATTAAAAATAAGTTTAATTACAAAATATTTAAGTACCTCAGATTAGAGAAAAGAATCTGAGATATTTACAATCACAAAACTAGAAAGAAACTCAAGTAGGTAGAGGCCGGTGGCCCTAACGTGTGTTTAGGTGACGCGCGCTTTTAAGCACTTATTTCAAGGTCAGGGCCGAGTCACAATACTGTTAGATATCTTTACCGTGGTGGCGACGCCTTGTTGAACGGTTCGCGGACCGCGCGCTGTGCGCGCACACTTCGGTGGTTCAAAGCAGACTGAAAAAAGGGAGGGGCGCGAGAGCATCGCGCGCGTAAAATGTTGGTCGAATAAAATGCCTACCCTTACCACAGACAATACAATATGCAATATTACATTTCCGTACGTAACACTATTTAAAACAAAATGTTGTTTCTATAGCTTTAGGGATTTTTTTAGAACATAACAATCAATATTAGGAAAATTGGTTATTTTATGTAAATATTTTGATTTTAGTTTTCAATCAATCATTTATTTCGGACCATGATCCATAATTTGTTAGTAATACACTTATGACTATGTTAGTAAATTTACATAATTTAATAATGTCATTCTTATAAAAATAATAATGCACATACACAAAATAAAATTTATAAATAACAGATAAATTAATAAATAACAAATAAATTAATAAATAACAAATAAATTAATCAGTTCAAATACCGATTTCCCGTTGCACTGGAGCCGCCGCTGTGCAAGCGGGTCCGGTACACCAGGAAAGGGCAGTCCGGTTTATCCGCAATAACATTCAGGACACCGTTTACGCTCCCCTGCATCTTGTGCATCAGGGATGCTGTCCGCTTCCGCATTATCGCCTGAAAACTATCAGTATTCGCTTCTGCAAACATCCCTGATGCACTACAGAAACGTGGGAGCCCCAACAGCATCCTGAAAGCGTTATTGTACTGGACCCGGAGAGCGTTGTAAGTCCTCTGCGTATGTCTAACCCACAGGCTGCACGTGTAGGTCTGGCAATACTTAATAATCTTTACTTTCCTCGTACATCGCGCAAACCTGCGGGCCAGCATATTGCATCGGACTGACAACGCCCTCCGTTCCCTCTCGATGTCATCGTCATCGTTTTGCCACCCTCTTTATTGGTACACCATAAAGGCACACCGGAGGAACTACTCTAGGCTTCTTGGTACCCACCCGGAACACCATAACCTCACTCTTCCCCACATTATACAGGAGGCCATGTGATTCGGCAATCCTACACACACCTCAAGCAACCGTCTGAGTCCGTCAATTGATGGGCTCAGCAGTACCATGTCATCGGGGTGACTTATGCTCACTTATGTCACTTTCATTCTTGTAATTTTTTTAATTGACATTTTGAATTTTACATACTTTGAGTGAACTGATGATGCAATTTTAATTTTGATTATATGTGTATTGATCATTTAATGTGTTGAAATGCATCAGTATTGTTTTTTATTTTTTTATTTACTGTTTTACACATTTTATTATAAACTAGCTTCTGCCCGCGGCTTCGCCCGCGTAAATAATGTGTTATCATCCCAAGAGAATACAAACTATCCAATGCCCTTCCCAGGCTCTCAAACTATCTCCATGCCAAATTTCATCTAAATCTGTTCAGTAGATCCAGAGACTACCCCCTACAACCTCACAAATTCTCAAACTTTATCTCTTTAATTAGTATAGATAATTTGCACGCTTGCTTGCAGGCAGAATACAATTAAATTTATAGGCTTTAATATCATTCCTACTGAACAATGTATTTCTGGCAAGTAAATATTTTGATTTGATTTTGGAGGAGGCCTGTGTCCAGTAATGGACGTCTTTCGGTTAAAATGATGATGATTTGTAATCAGTGACCCCATTAACCAGGAAAATGACACCCATGACGATTGGGTGAAGAATTTCGTCGATACCATCTTGGATTTTGATTTTAACCCCATATTCTTTATCAGCGACCCAAGCAACAAGAAAAACTACACCTATGACGAAAAACTGGAGAATTTCGTCGGCGCCATCTTGGATTCAATATAAAACCCCATATCCATATCCCCTGTCAGCGACTCCATAAACCACGAAAATGACCCCCATGCAGATAGGGTGCAGAATTTCGCACGTGCCATCTTGGATTTCGATTTTGACCCCATGTTCGTTATCAGCGACCACAAACACCACGAAAAAGACACCCATGATGATAAGGTGCATAATTTCGTTGCAGCTATCTTAAATATTGACCTCATATGCCTTATATGCGTTATCAGCTACCACATAAACCATGAAAATGACACACGTGACGATCGAGTGGAGAATTTCTTCGGCGCCATCTTTGATTTCATTTTTGACACCATATTGGTTATCAGCGATCCCATATACTACGAAAACCAAATTCGTTATTAGCTAAACCGAAAACTGGAAATGACCACCATGACTGTAAGTTGGCAAATTTTCATCGTCGCTGTTTGTTTTCGATTTTCAGACTAAATTCGTTCAAACCCCAAAACCACCACCATAAGCATCACCTCTGAACCAATTTTCTGTTCCTTATTCTTGTCTGTATATTATGTGTGTGTGCATAAATGGTTAAATAAATAAATAATCATCATCATCATTTCAGCTGAAAGACGTCCACTGCTGGACGTAGGCCTCCCCCAAGCGTGTAAAAATAAATAATAAACCATGAAAATTACAAAAAAAACTCATTTTGAGTTTAATATCTTAAACCCAAGCTACATCTAAATATAGTTCTCGTCAAACTTTTTGGCCGCCCTGAAGTTGGCTACAATGGCTGCGCAGTAGTAAATCTCATACAAAAACAGCACCGTTTCGTGCCTCGCGCATCCGGTAAACCAACTTCAGGGCGGTCCAGAAGTTTGGCGAGGGCTATATTATATGTAAATGAATAGAATTTTAAATATTAGGGCGTAATATTATATTTAAAATCTAAACACAATATACTTTGTAAACATAATTTATTTTCGAATTTTAGATCACGTTCTACAGTCGTAAAAATTCCGCCACCGCTGGTACGCATGTCATTTGGCCATCACTGTGCTAAGCCGTACCTACGTAAGTAATATTTTGTATCTCTCGTTAGGAACTGGGCTGGTGCGCGTGCGACGTGATCGGCTCTCTGCCCGCCCTGGAGTCCCTGGAGCTGGGCGAGTGCACCTTCCGCGCCGAGTTCGCCGGAGTGCTGGCGCGCCTGTCCCTCCTGCGCCGCCTGCGCCTGGAGAGAGGCACGCCGCACTGCGCCGCCCCCGACATCCTGCGTGCGCTGTCCACTCTGCCTCACCTCACGCGTCTGGAGCTGGTCAACATCGACGTGAAGCTGGGCTTCGACGACGCGCTGGCCGCCTGCACCAACGTGCGCCGCCTGCTCATCATCCCCACGTACGTGTCGCAGTCCGCCACCACCAACAAGCAGGTGCTGTCCGGCGTGCTGCGCCTCAAGGACTCGCTGACGCACCTCATGTGGGGCGTCACCATCGAGCTGCTGCGCGTCACGGAGCTGTTCATCGACCAGTGCGAGCAGGCGGGCGAGCCCAAGCGCCGCGACGTGGGCGAGTGCATCCCTGTGCTCAAGCCGGTGCCGGGCTGCCGCCTGCCGCCGGGCCCCGCGGGCCCCGCCGGGCCCCCGCAGGTGGAGATCCTGCCGCTGCCCACACTGCAGCGCCTGCTGTCCCAGCAGCTGCCTCACACCAAGCTCAAGCTGCTGCGCATCCCCTTCCACGCCACGTGGCGCCAGTCGCTGGCGGACTTCCAGTAGTACTACAGTCATTGTATGCCGCGCGGCGCACCACATACTGTATATAACATAGACGAAACTAGCGAGGAAAATTTTAAATATTGCGCACATAAACGGGCCATTGAGCGTTGAACTGTCGATAGAATGCTTTGGGACAAGTAAACCTTTGATCTGTTTCATGATAGGATGCAAACCAGGACAAATTATGATCAGTGCCAGTTCTTTCTTTGTCGTACAAGCTGATATCACACGAAACAGAGTTTAAATTCTTGTCTATGTAGCATCAAACTAGAAATACCTAGGAGTTTCTATGAATATTTAATGTATGAAATCCTCCCGATCATTGTCGCTAGTGTAGTAGCCCCACCTTTAATATACATGTAGCAACAGATAATAATTATAATATCTGCCTGTTCTAAGGTTTATAAACGCAAGCAATAAAATTAACCTAAATAAATTACAATATTTTGCAAAATAGCAATGGTAACGCCTTAAAGAAACGTTCGTCTTATCAACTATGAGATACATTAGAATTAGCGGAGATCTATATATTATATTATGTACATAGGTGTGAATATGTAGTGCGGGCGCTGATCACAGAATATATTCAATTTCATAAATACTGCGTCATCAGCCTGTGCGACCGCGGGTTGTTGGGTGCATACATATAGTAGTATATTATATTTTATTATATATTTGTTTGGTATACAAAGGTTATAGCTCATGTAGTTAACTCGTCACTTAACTGGTAGTGCAGAGCTTAGTTAAGTGACGATTAATGAGTGTAGTGTGTTGTTCTTTACATGTCTTGTTTAGTAAACACATAAGCAAGCTTTTTGAACTGAAAGGCACTACAGGTAATATCACTTGTCAATACACATCCAATGAACCCAAACACGGTGGTGCTATCTTGTCTGGTTGAGGAGTTGCTATGGGGCTCCATCATGAGACTGTTCCCAAAGTTACATAAGTACGCCATGTTTCAGCTTAATTGGGTGCCAGGAAGTGCTTGAAGAATGTATTACTCGATAGACACATACGAAACTTTTAAAAACTCGAATTACTGAAATGAGCCAAGTAAAGAGAACACGCTGTAGATAAAACAATGACGTTAATTGTACCATCAGGTACCTGTTACAGTGTAGTGTCACTACATAGACAGGCACAGAAGACTCTCCATACGACGAACACAGGCACGCGCACCGATACACTCTAAAACGCTAGGGCGTGCAACCATAATCATGTATAGTTCTCGCCAAACTTATTGGCCGCCCTGAAGTTGGCTACAATGGCTGCGCAGTAGTAAATCTCATACAAAAACAGCACCGTTTCGTGCCTCGCGCATCCGGTAAACCAACTTCAGGGCGGTCAATAAGTTTGGCGAGGGCTATACTGCAGGCATGGTACTCCTTTTCGCGTCGGTATCAAAGCCAGCCTGTGTGAAGTCTGTTTATGTGTGCGTGCGTGTTCGCTCGCTGTATGGATTAGATCTTCGCTGCCTATCTATTGAGTGGTGTAGTACATTTACAATAACTGCAGGCTGGGATGACTAAATGTTATGTTAACTGACTACATAGCTTGCTTAGCTAAGTAATAATTCGCCGGCATACAGTGGGCCAAGAGAGTGGCTTAAATGGTTGAAACATTTTGTTCTATGCATCTCTTTGATCGGTATTTTAAAATTAATTGAAATTAATTGCTCATGCAAGTTTTTTTTATCTAATCTTGTTTACACGTTTGAAGCTAATTTGAACAGAAGGCACTTTGGCTTGTGTTTTTTTTATTTGACGGCATGGTTCGATTCCCGCACGGAACAAATATTTGTATGGCCTACAGACAGTTGTTCCGGGTCTGATTGTTCGTGTTTGTGAATTTAAATGTTCATAAATATGGAGATCGTTTCGCCACTTTCTTGTCGCCACTCGTGTCGACGACAGCGATGCAAACTGAAACGTGTCTTATATCGCAACGACAGACGCTTACAATACACAGAGCGTATATTTGTCGCATATTTACATAGTTCGGTACATACATAGATATATTTTTGTAACTACCCACATTTGTTCCACAAACACGATCGACTTCGGTCTTACAATTGTAAATGAACTTCTAGATTATAATAATATTATGATTGAAAGTTATTAGTTTTATTACGAACATAGAAATATTATATAAAATGTTTTAACGGTAAGACTTGTAAATATTTTCTAAGATAAATTAATGTCAGTGCCTATAATTGGTTTGTACGTCATACGAACAGGCAGGATTGGGTTCCGTGTGGATTTTTATATTATTTCTGTCAAGGTGACTTGCACATCTGAAGAATCTTTATACAAATCAATCAAACCTTTGAGCAACCGAGTCTTAGTGACTGCCCACTGTTCTCGATAAGCACAAGTGATTCTATAATCCTTTTTCTAATTTTACCAAAAAAAAACATCGTACATGTATGCGAAATGTAAGGAACCAAGACTGAATCACTAATAAGGCTATAATTAAGAATATTAAAAGATAAAACGAGCGCGTCGCGATGTAAAGTGAGTCTTATTGTAATGGAACAGAGATGAAACTGCTTCAGCTGTGCAAGTGATCTGAACATACTGTTTGAGGGCAGGAGAAGTCGCGCCAAAATAATAGCGATTTCGTCTACTTACAAACTGCTAAGGGACGTTGTTGTCTGAACCAGGCACAAATAAGTTTACAAGCAATATAATATGACGCGCACGGCACTATTTTCCACCAAAAAAAGCGTATTTTTACAATAATTTTAGAAAATCCCCGTGTTGTGGTTGGTTCAGACACAAACGAAAGTTTTCTTTATACATATAATTTAGTTGTAAAATTATGTGGCAATGTTTGAATTATATTTTTTTTTAGACTTGTATTCTGAAGTAAAAGGGTTTGTGTATGATGTTAGGGGGCGCCTCGGTGTCTCGGATAGACAAACATACATGAAGATACTGTGTATGTGTTTAATATATAGTTAAAAGAATGTATTTTAATACTTTACCCTCGGGTTTTGAAAGCATGTTCATTTTATTCTCAAGTAAACTTACGTACATGAATGAAGCAAGAGTATGTAGTTTCTGCCTACCCCCATGGGGAAAAGGGCGTGAGTCTATGTATGTAAGCTTACAAACGATTGGTACTTTCAAGAAGCCGGGCTTCTCTATCGTAGTTTTTAACAAAATACAACATGTATGAACGGCTTTATAAGTGTTTACGATACTAAGTGAAGATATAGAGCATTTTATTACTAGGACTCTCATAGAGTGCGTGTTAAGGGGATTATATTCTGGTGAGAGCGAGGCGCCGCGCCGAAGCAAACCGCTCGGTAGGATATCGGGACTTTGCGCGGGCTATGAAACAAACTATGTCTATATTACTTGCGGGATTCATAATATTATTTGCTGCATGTTATCTGAGAATAGAACCGAATTCATACGATCTCACAACTAAATGATTGTCGCTCGGTTTGTGCTGCTCAAGTGATACTAGCCCGTACTATGACGACTCAATGCCATCATGAGCCAGTGGGGGCTGTTCAGGTCAGCTCAGGATCAGGTAATATGTAGTGATCAGGCATTTGATCAGCTGATATGTTGTGATCAGGCATTTGATCAGCTGATATGTTGTGATCAGCCACATGATCAGCTGATATGTTGTGATCAGACACATGATCAGCTGATCAGAACTCGAAGACTGCGGAGTCTGACAAGTGTCACAAACCGAGCAGTTTGTTAGAATGGTTCTTATTTCTTTTGTGTATCGTTTAGTGGCGTTTTAAATTGTTCGTTATCGTCTTGGAAACTGTATGTTACAACATGTGTTTGTACCATTTCGCTTGTGTAATGTTTTAGCCTCTTTCCTCTTGCTTGCTGTTACTTTATTCTTTACTAAACAATCTTGTATTATTCTCATCACCAAATAAAATGTTATTTTCTAAGAAACGACTTGAAACGCGTCAATCTTGTGAGTGATTCATCATGATGACCATGACTTGTGTTAAAGCATAGCTTTTTAATATAATTGAGACACGTTCGTGTATTGTTAATAATCTCTGATGCTTCTTGTATTCTAGTTTATAATAATGTTTGGCGAGTTTCGTTTGAGCTGATGTAAAAAATGTAAATGACTTGCTTACATGATGTTGTTGTGGAAAGAGTCCGTGTTATCTGCTGCGCGTGCGCCTGCGATGTGCCGCTAGGAGAAGTGACGTCACTGTCAGTGGGCGCCATCTTGGATAGTTATCTCGCGGATAACATCAGATATCTGGCAGATAACGCGGAGCACTTGAACGTTTGTTGATGGTGGCTGCGGATTGCGGAGGCAGACAGGATCTATTCTATAATTAGCTTATGTATAGGTTAAAGACAACTTTGCTGGTAAGCAGGGGCGACTCGTGAATAAATGGTTGCCGACACATTGCTGTTTTATTTATTTTGTACTGCTCTAGCGGTAGAAGGAACTGCATCAGATATGTCCATTGCTGGACATGGGCCTGCCCACTTCACAACAATAGCAAGCAACCCTATCCTATGACCGAAACTGAGTCCCACTACTGGGCAAAGGCCTCTTCCCACACAGATTGCTACTTGACCGGATTCGAACCCACGACCGTGAGAGGCGAGGACTTACTGTGCCCGGATGATAATTATTTTGATGCGCTAGTTATTTTAATACCGTGATATCTCCTAAGTTATTCATCCAAATTGAATGGTGTAAACGGCAATCTTTGTCTAAATTAAATACTCAAGATGATTAAAATATTTATTTAGTTAAGGATCAATACTATATCTGTAAAAACACCTTCGCAATTAAAGCGTTATTTTGGATCAAACTTGACAATCACGAAAGTGGTTATTGTGAGACAACCTTAAGAGATAGACATATGCTAACGCGGAAATTTTTGTAGAACTTTTTTAGAGGAACTATTCCTCCATACATTACTTTCGTGTAACTTTCTATTTACGCAGCGCACGCCTCGGAAGCTCTCGGAAAGAGGTGATTTTCGCCGACTTAATTCACAAATAACATCATAGTGGTGGCTTGTTTTCGCAAAATGTTCATAAGTGTTTAACTTTCCCAGATAACTTCTCTTTCCGCTGGTGAAAACCGTGTAAAAATCCATACAGTAGTTCCTGAGATTAGACCGAACTAACACAAACTTAGTGCGGCGGACTTTAATTTACAATATGTACTAGCGCTCCGCCCCGGCTACGCACAGGCTAAAATTAATTACTGGTGGATTTTCTGAAAAAAGTCTTTCCCAATAACCCGATGCCTTGTCGTGACAATTACGAATACAGCAAAAAAAGATCATCTAAATCGGTCGAGCCGTTCTCAAGTTTACATGCGGTAATTGATTTTAATTAATTAATTTTTATGATAATAATCAATTACAATAATCTAATTTATAAAAACACTAGTCATTTATCGTTTAATAAAAAGTCTGGTGCATTGTGTAGATATATAAAGGTGTATTTGGGGACATGTTGCAGTTCAATCAAAATTAATATTATAAATGCGAAGTAACCGTGTCTGTCTGTTACTTTTTCACGCATTAACAGCAGAACGTCTTCGAATAAGTTGGCACACAATCAGGATTATATCACAAAAATTGGATTAGGTCCTATGTAACTAGGATACTTTTACCTATGTTCCCTTGAGTACCAATAATGAGCAACAACTGAAATATTGTTGTCTCTTTTGTCAAATACGATTACTACATTAGAAAGAATGAAACAAAACGATGTTTCACATTCTGTATCGTATTTCACTCATATTTGTATAAGCGAATGTATGTAGAACATCGCGGCGCCTCCATGTTTTTCCTAGCTCTGAATGACACATCTGGACGTTAAATCACTTGGTCAGACCAAACAAATAGAAGGTGTTAACGATTGTAGAAAGATATTCGATACGAAACGTTTTTATCTTGGCTAGGGGGCCAGTGTGAATACATTCCGTCCAAAGCTCACTCCAGCCACCTAGCGAAGATCTGTTTTCACCCAAATTTAGTCGCAATTTTTCGCTAAGTCACAGATTTAGTCGGGTCTCAGTTTAATAGAAAATATGAGTTAAATTTTAAGGGTTGGTTCACGAGCTTAGATCGTAGATTTTACGAAAACTAAAATAGCTAGCTAGCTCTTGGACTATATCTTGCTAGCCATCCATTAAAATGTCCTTTTATCATTCAATCAGCTATTGTTACCTCGAAGCTTTTTCCCGCGGGTTCGCTTCCGTAGCCACCTCAAGGACCTTGTATTTTTCCGGAATCAAAAATAGCTGAGTGTCCTAAGCTATTTTTGATTCCGGAATAATACAACAATAATGAAGCTTCCTATCATTTTCATATTCAGATCAATACCTACTTACTTCCAGAGATACCTTTTGTACACCAACATTTTAAATTGCTCAGTAGCAGCACGAAGAATGGACTCGTGCCCGGTCGAAGCTGCCCCCCCCTCTCCCTATTACATGGGACTCATACTTATTTAATGATTTGGTAACCCTTCTAGAACTGTGAAGTGTTTTCTGTTTTGCACCCTTGGCCTATGGTAAATTAAGTGTAACATTCTGAATTCATTACCTTTTAAATATTATGTTTTGTATAATAAAATAGGTAACTTAAGTATGTACAGACCCAGCCGTATTGCTTAAGTACGCAAAGAGTTTTACCGCTATTCAATCGGCCAATCACACAAGACGAAAATCCACATCGCGTCATTCATCTCGCATGTGATTGGTCGATTGGATAGCGGTCAAACTCTTTGCTCACTTACGCAATGCGGCTAAGGAAATGTGAACTGTGGAGAAACAGACAACCCAGTTCTCCACACTTGATCACTCCACCAGAACATCTGCCACCTGGACATGAACTGCAGTTGCCAGTCTGGAAATCTCTGAACCGATTGCTGGCCCAGGGTGATCGCCGCAGAGACAACCTGGTAAAATGAAGTATACTTGACCCGTCTCAAAGCACCTTCACAGGATATGCACCACTTGCATTGCATCTGCCACGACTTGACTGTGAACGACAGAGCTGTTATGCCCCCGTACCATGACGTGTCAAGATTATCACAGTTCGACTGTGAAAAAGGCACAGATATATACAAGTCATATAAATATGACACACTCAAGCACACTCAAAATAATCTATTGTAGAACCTTCCGTAGAACCTCTCCAAAAAACTCAGGCCGTTTAAAAAAAATATGTACGGAACCCGTTGAAAGATGTTCGGAATCCCGAAGATTGCAGGTACTCCAGGGGTCATTCGGTCTGTCTCGGGGGTAAAAAGCCGCTTTCGGCTCAAGTGATATCACTCTCTAAGAGCTGTTCACCCCCCATAGGTGGCAACATTCTGGTGGGATGAATTGATACGGAAAGAAGAACCAATGTATGTTTTAGTAATTATGTGGTCTTCAGAGGCCTATGGGGTTGTAAATAAAACCACATTCATACTGTAACCGGGGTTGACGAATCCTCTGTATTTCCACAGTTTTAGCATTAATAAGAATCTGTGAAATATCCTCCATGAGTTTCTTTTTCATTTCTTCGGAATGTAAGCTTCGGAGTATCGCTCCTACGAAAGGTAGAAAATTATCAACAGCATCTTGTCGTTTTATTATTAGCCGTGCGGTCGCGATTTCCTCGTTAGTTTCTTCGTGTCGGAAGGTTACAATGAGTTCTCTTTGGTCGTCGCTCGTGTCTCCATCTTCGGCATCAGCGTATTCGCCGTCGTCAGTGTTACTTGCTTCGTCTGCAGAGTCCGGTATGTAAACAGGGACGGTGTAGTGTCGTCTCACAATTCTTCGATGGCTCACAGATCGTCGGCGTAATGCTTGGCCCAGACGGTGTCGAGGGTCGGTGCTGGATGTGCATGGCATCACGGCTATCGGCGAGTTGCTGTGCGATCGCGTCTCCTCCCTATCTGATACTTCAATTACTTGTTCGTCCTCCTCGTCTTGTTCATCTTGCGGTATGTGACCGTTTTCCATCTCTTCGTAAATCTGAAAGATATGAAGTCGGATTTGTACGTGTTAATTTTCGCACTTAGTTTACGGCTAGTTATTCTGAGAATAGTGATCTCCATCTACTCGCTTTTAAAAGTAAAGAACATTCTTATCCTTAACAACCATACGCATCAGGGGCGTAGCTACCGCCGTATCTGCCGTATCAATTATACGGGGCCCCCGGGCCACGGAGGCTCCCAACGTGCGTAAGCAAAAATTAAAACTGATTAAAAATTACCAAATAACTTCGATGGGACATGAACGCCTGTCAGACCTATCACTATTGTCCATAGAGGCAGAAACTTTAGTAAAACTAAAGTCATCATCAGCTATAAATGATTTAATTAATCATTTGCCGAAAAAAAGGCAAGGAGAGTGTATATTTAATTTGAATTGTTTGTAAAAATTTTGGCAAAAGTAACAGATAGATAATTATGATGAATAAATATTTATTTTAATTTTATGCAAACATTTTTTTTTTCTTTTGTGAGAAATCTTTACCCTTCATAAGGACCCCCAAACAAATTTTAATACGGGGCCCCGGCAAGGCACGCTACGCTACTGATACGCATATTGATTTTTCTTCAAAGGAGCTTCAATGTTAACGACGCAGAATGTTACTGCCATTTATGAGGACATTTGAACAACAAAATGGTTGCATAAAGTGCCGCGATGCCGAGAAACATTTTTTTTATTTATTGAACAAGGCACATCAACGACTCATTTACAAATTCATACCAGAAAATAAAATTCTGAAAACATCCTGTGTAACTGATACTTCGGGGCAACACAAAGATCTTATCTTGGCAACGTGGGACTTAAAGCAGATTAACAGAGGCAACGTTACATTCTTGATTTAGATGTCCTTCACCCCCAAATGCCAATAAAATCGTGCGCTGCAACTTTTAAAATAACTAGGTCAGCTCCTTTAGGGTTCTATCAGGTTATTTTGCATCAATTAGATTATTAAAATACTCAGAATACATTTAAGTTGGGGAGAATGCTGTTCGTATTAGAAAAGTACTAAGGTACTTGTGTTACGCCATCCCAACGAATACTTTTATTCTATGATTAACAATTTGGTGAGCGCAACAGGCTCTATTTGCGTCGCCGCCAATGCGCGGCTTCGAGTTACTTGAACAAAATTACGTCATGTCACGCAACAGGCCTACTACAACGATGCGCGGTTTCTTGCCGCGACCCTCCATGACCTCCGGCACACACCCCTGTGACGCCAAGGACAAGATACGTCACTTGGCTCCATAGTGTCCCTCCACGTGTCGCGCAAATTACGTACTTATCGTTCCGAGGCCTCAACTCGAACCAAGCCGTGATTCCATCGGAAAATAAACTATATAGGTTGACGAACAAAAGATCTTGGCAGAAATGGCTATGGAGCTGTGATTTATTCCCCGTGCGATTGATAACTACCTAGGATGCCTAGTGTTGCAGTATATGCAGTTGGTTCGCGCCCCGCCATCCCTTCGGTCGCCCTCTGAGCGTCGCTTATTGGTTGCAGGGAACTGACAGATTTACAGGATGTAGCTAGATAGATAAAGACTCTTCCTACCTATTTAGGTCATAAATCAGTTTTATACGATTAGCTTTGAGCTGTCATCTGTGAAAGGGATGGCGACAGTGCGTGTAGTCATGCCAAAGTTGCGATTGTTTGTCGTTTCGTGAGACAACATGTTTGAAGCAAAGACCTTATACTTACGTATAAGCTAGGGTCTTTGGTTTGAAGAGCTTAGTGGAAGGGGGCTGTCTGAACGACGTTGCTCTATTTACAAAAGTTTATGCTTGGGGAACACGTTTGGTCCAGTTTAAGGGTGTGATCGATGACGTCGTTTATTTCTTATAAGTACGTCAATGAGGATATAGGGAGGCTAGAGGGATTCATTACATAAATCCATTAAAAAGGTGGAAAGTTGTATTTTATGGTAAGCTTTTACTTCTGTAACCACAAGCGGTTCTTGAAAACAATTCTATCAGCGCCAACCCGACGACTGGCGACAAGTCAAAACGTTTAGGATTGAGCACGAGACATTTCGGTATAGCGCCTGGCAATACAAAGATCGATCGGTAATTATGTTGTTGCAGATGAATGTCCCTTGTTAGGAGACTTTTTTTGGGGTGGGAAGTCATCCAATGACTTTTCCCACTCTGTGTGAAGCGTGTTAGGCTTTATTGACTAAAACCCACCTGTGTTCCTTCAATTGCTTGTGCCAGGGTCGCGGTACCTCTCTGTCAAATTTATCCGCGATCCAGACAGCCTTTGGCCTTAGGACCCCAACAGGTTTGGCTGACGTTGACTTTTTTGAGGCGCGCCTGGAACACTGCGCGCTGTCGACTCGGACCGCGCGGTCCTTATCGGACGGCGAGCTACCCTCTACTCGCCGTCTTCGAGCCCGCACCTACGTTGGCCGGGAATCGGCCTGCTACTCCCGACGACGCCTCCTGCGGTGGCTAGGGGCGTGAGGGCGTCTCCCTCACGCGTTCCGCCTGTCCTCCATACTGTCCTCCGGGGTGATCCACACCCGGGCGTTTCGTCCCGCCTCGTGTCGGGAGCATAATGTTTAATGAATTACTAAGCACCTTAGTTAGCAGCAGCATCATTTGCGTTCATCAGTAGTAAGTACTACAGGTTTACGCTCTCTAGTTCTCTTTAGCCATGGACAACGGGGTGAGTCCCTTGTCCACTGCGACCACATCCCGGTGCATACCCACTTCAGCTTCTAAAAATATTATCTGAGGCTTCACACCTCGCGGTTGTGAAGAGTCTTGGCATTTAAAAAGCCTCGACCCCCACACTTCCGCGGGATGTACAGCCTCATCACCGATGATCGTGGGTGATGCAACCGGTTTGCGGTCAGCAGTGTCCGGACCCTCCTATCAAGGGCATCGAGCTCGGTCTGAGTACATTTGAGTATGCTGAAAGAGTACATCAAAACCGGCATGACCCAAATGTTGAAGGCGCGCACCTTATTTCCGCCTGACAAAAGGCCATTTAATACCTTTTTCAGGCGGCCAAAGAAGCGCTCCTCTAGCAATTGCTTCATGTCAGCACTATTAATGCCCAATGCTTCCGACATACGCAAATACTTGTAAGTTTCGGTCGTGGAGAGGTGTCAGCCTAGGTGTATGGAATTAGAGAGTTGAATTCCCTCGGGTTCCTTAATCTCCCCTCGCTTTACATGCATGAATGCACATTTGTCATCGTCATCATCATTTACCCAAAAGACGTCCACAGCTGGACATAGGCCTCATCAGAGCGTAGCCACATCGACCGGTAGAAGCATAACAGACTCAAAAAGCATACGATCTCAATAAGATTAACTTATTCGTATCGCGATTTCAATTGATCATCAATGACGAACCGAAGAAAATAGGTGAAGTAAAAAGTAAACGAATACTTTCAAACCGACTAATTGTATCGATAAGAGTCGTTTTAATCACAGGACTTCACTACCTTTGAAACACGGCATATTCTGTTTTTTTCTGTTCCGTGCTATATGTCAGAATAGTGTTGTCAAGTTTAATATTTCTCCCATAATAGTAGTAGGGCGCTGTTGATGCATCCTTCTTTATTGTTGACCATTAGGATCGACGATGCTAGCTCGGTGTCCACTGTTCGCTCTGGACCTCACGCACGTGTCACGCAGTGCCTGTTTGCGGCTCCGCCCTCACGTACCCTGACAGCTTGATACGCCTCTATAGCCCAGACATACATTAAATACAATACATTTTTCCACTAGCTTTTCTATTATGTAACACATTGCCTAAGAAATTCGTTTCGAAATATGAACTATATATTTATAAAAAAAAAAAAAAAAAAAAACAAAATTACTTAATAACAGTTACGAAATGCCTTTTGTTTGGTTCATTATGTAACTGGCAGAATGATACTGAACCTGTTACCTCTCGAAAAAGTGCGCGTTGATTGTGTCTATATAGTCTGTGGTTTTTAGTCTGAACGTTTCTAATAAAAATGTTGTTGGAACTTATTTGCATTAAATAAGCTCATCACCTACTGGAAAAAGAATCGTTCGTGTCTCGCATAAAAAGGCTTTATTTTAAAACTCGCATGTAAATTTCTTTTGGCTACATCGCTCGAGTTAAAATCTCGACATTTTATGCTCGACACGAAATTTAATTTATTTCTTTATTTTGTAATTTTTTTTTTTAAGCAACATGTTATGCAACATGCCGCACGCCAAATGTTGCCTAGTGGATGCCTCGAGCTATGCAACTTATATTATTTAAGTAACGAATTCAGCAAATAAAACAACCAACTACACAAAGGTATATTATTTATTTATTTATTCCTACGTCCTCCCTTCCCCGCTTGCGGCTTCCCAAACGTCTTGGCACCGGACTTTCCTGCACCGGGTTTTCCTTTACCAGGTCCCTTTCCTGGCCCCCCTTTTCCTTTCTTCGGGGGGCCTTTATTGCCTCTTTGGCCCATTCCTTTGCTTTCCTTCTGGGCCTTATTAGCGTCGTATCTAAGACGTTTGGCCGCTGAACGAGATGTGTCTGTTAAGTCGTTGGCGAAGTTACTCTGTTTCTTCTTGGATTTGTTGAAGGTCTTCGGCCTGCGTTGTTGGTCGTCGTTGTCGTCAACGGCCCGGATTCTGCGTTGCTTCTTCTTGCGTTTCTCCATTCGGGATTGGAGTAGAGCCACCTGTGAGTCAATTATTTGTTATAGTGTTTGCGGTAAGGCTCTGATAGATTATACTATGCATATACTTTGTAAAATTAAGTTTATTATCCAATACAATACACAATTAACCAGTCCGAGTGTACGAATTTTCTTTTTTGTTGTTTTGGAAAAGCGTTGCCCCAAACTAGGAATTTCCTCTGTATCGTGGGTTCGTTTACAAACAGTTTAATTCAAATAAACCGTACAAATATTTGCTCTGTGCGGGAATGGAACCCGCGACCCTCTTGCAGTAGCCGATCGTTCAACCACTGCACCAACCGTGTCGTCAATTGTTTGATAGATTTATATTTAGACAAAAATATATCTTTGGACATTATATTCGTGCCCGCGTTTTGCTGTTTCGGTATGCTCAATATACAATATCAAAACTTCACAATGTGATTTTAATTTCATAAGAGCTTGTTAATGTCATGCTGGTAATGGGAATGTCAATTTTAGGCCCAAAATTGCACATAGTATTGGTTTCCCTAAAAAAATATGTTTTCCCACATCTTCCACATATTCATTAGCCTGTGCAGGTCAGCAACATTTTATTGAAAATATTAAATATATAGAAACGACTAAACTGAACTAGAAAAAAAAATTAATTTCTAAATGTTGCCCTTGCAAAAAAAATTGACATGTGTAATTGGAATAATCAGTGATCATTTTCTTCACCGTTCATTTTCTTCTTAGCAAACATATATACATTTTAAATCACAGAAATCCCCTTACATCATTATTACCATTTCTATTTTTGAAGATTTGAATGATAAATTAAAAAAAAAACTTATCGATCTATCGATTTTTTTGTACTTTTTATGGTAACACCAAGTCTAACTTGTCAGCTGCCGGAAAACGTAAATGTCAAAATCATTGCTTGTTGCAACTCCATTGCAGCGACTTGTGTTTATTTTTTGCGGTTTAAATTGACTTCTTTTGCCCATGAATACTACTGACTCCGACAAATTTCCCATACCTGACGACCACGGCCTGATTATGGATAAGTGATAACTGATATTTAACATAACCGTACAGTAGAGTACTGATGAAATATAAGAATCTTAAATAACTTTAAAATGCTATTTTTTTTGTGATTCATTTCTTTTACTAATTAATTATTTAAATTGCCCCATCACTAATTTTTACATGAGTGCACAGTAAGCCTAAGTTACTATGGCGACTTGGCATGCCACTTTAGTTTCAGTTCATATAAAGTTGGCTGTGTCATACCTTCTCCATCTCCCTATTGACTCGTTCCTCGGGCGTGTCCTTAGGCTTGTGTTTGGTGGGCCTCTTCTTCTTGCGGCCACCATCGTCACCTGAGCCGTCGTCATCATCGTCGTGTTTGCGCTTCTTGCCGCGGCCGCCTTTCTTTTGCTTGTCTATGAATAAGAGAAGAATATTTGTGTTAAACGTATAGATTTGGCGAATACAAGCTGGAACCATCATCTTTGAAAAATAGAAAATTAATACTTCGTTTGCTAAACTTGATATCTATACTAATATTAAAAAGAGGTAAAGTTTGTGAGTTTGTGGGTTTGAAAGTTTGTGACGTTGTAAGGGGTAATCTCTGGATCTACTAACCGATTTTGAAAATTCCTTCACCAGTAAAAACTACATTATTCCTGAGTGTACTAATGCTGTAACATGGAAATATTGTAAAACCAAACCATTTTTTAAAAGAGTAACCATGGAGTTTCTTGCCGGTTCTTCTCCATAGGAAACGACCAACCCGAACCGTGCACCTTTTGTCGACGTTTTATAAGTGCCCATGTAGGCCTATGTGAAATAAGAAAATTGATTTGATGATTTGATTTGAGTGTAGGTAAGGTAGCAAAATGTTGCCTATAAAAATCATTCTTTGGCGTGCTCTGAGAAAACTATGATGATAGATAAAAATTAGTTAGTAGTTAGGGTAGGGTTGGTATGGTAGGCAGGGTAGGCATGGTAGGTAGCCAGTTGACGGGGGCGAAGCCGCGGGGGTCAGCTAGTATAATGATAAATCCAGTTTATCATACATTTGTAACGATTAAAAATAACATCTTACAAAATTATAAGGTCAGTAGCGACATCTAGTGGTAAAGATTAGAATCTTTTATGAGTGATACCAGTTTACCATTCATCAGATAGATGGCGCTAATGTCTACGTGATAAAAAAAAACATTTAACCTTACAACATGAACTGTAAACATGTACTTGAATTTAGGACAAATTCAAGTACGTGTTTGCTCAACCAATCTGTAATTGAAACTGACGACTGAACGTCAGTGGCAACACTTTGATTTTGAGCTGGCCTAGCGTATTAAAAAGCTTCAACATAATACGATAATACTGGTTATGTTGTTACTGAAGTACAAACGACTCTATCATCTCACTATAAATGGTATGATCAAATGCACAAAATAAGGGCGCAGTAAAAGTCTGTCAACATTGCATTAGCATTTGACTGTTGTAAGGTGCGTGAACGCGTAAGGTATATTTAAAATGATACACTGTTTTTAAGTTAAATTTGTGCATTGAGTTAAACACCCGAAACTGATAGGTAATCGACCCGCGGCGAATGAGTCAACTCAACAACGATGCTATGCAACTACTAAACGCTTACTCAAATGTGTGCTTTTTATTAATTCACTGTGCGTCGACGTCAGCATAAAAATGAAACTGAATTCTGCTGCTATGTAATGCACTATTGCTGGCAGTACAAACACCTTCACTGCTAGATCGTTTGACGTCACTAGTGAACTACTTCACAGTACTTGGTTGCTGCACTGTAATGTACACACGCGACATCCGCCTCGAAGGACCATACATTTAAAATGATAAACTGTATTTAAGTTCAATTTGTGTATTGAGTTAAACACCCGAAACTGTTAGAAAATTAACAACATGAATAAAAATAAACCATACCTAGTTAAGCCTCAAAAATGAAAGTTTATCTCACCTTTATCAGGATGCTTGGTGAGCGCCAGCCTCTCCTTCTCCTCTCTCTTCTCCCTTGGCGACTGGAACCAGTCTCTCTGCCGCTTGAGCTCTATCTTGGGCCCCTGCTGCTCTTGCCCCTCCGTCTTGATGGCCCCTTCCAGCTTGGCAGTCTGCTTTTCCATCTTGTTCATCTGCTTCTCTGCGTATTCTTCGTCGAGGATTGCGGCTGGAGAAAAGGCAGATATTTGGTTGTTAGTTTTTTTTAAATTAATTTACAGCTTTGTTTTAATAAAGAATAGGAGAGACCGTGTAAAACCGTATAACTAAGGGTTTATGGCCAATTTAGCATATCCTGGGTGTAACGTTTTGTTCAAAAGCAACCGCTTTGGAATTCATTAATTTAGCTGCCGTCGCTGTTGACAACGCACATAGGAAGGTAAGCGGTAGTCAAAATCAACAGCTTTAGAACCATTTTGAGCTTTTAAGTGTTTATGTGAATATACTAAAGGGCAACGCAAGACGTGGCTCGCAATTTTGACTTGATCTTGCGTTTTATGAATGCAGTTGCGACGAACTTTGGTGTGTATATTTTAGAATACTATGAATATGCAGTATGTATGTCGGGCACTTGTCTCAACTTCTCCTCGCACGCTTAATTATCGCCTTCACTAACAGACGCTCTGCTTCTGCTAGGGACAGTGATCCACTGGCTGTTCTATTAGTATGGATAACTCACCGATTTTGGGCTTCAGTCTAGGCAGCCTGTCCCTGTACTTGGCGACTATGTCTGGCGGCACTTTTCGCGACTTAACCGGTCTTCTCGCGCAATTGACTATCGCCTTCACTTGCAGACGCTCTGCTTCTGCTAGGGATAGTGATCCACCGGCAGTTCTACTAGTATGGAATACTTACCGATCTCGGGTTCCAGTCTAGCCAGCCTGTCCCTGTACTTGGCGACTATGTCGGGCGGCACTTGTCGCGACTTGACAGGTCTCCTCACGCAGTTGACTATCGCCTTCACTAGCAGACGCACAGCTTCTGCTAGGGACACTGATACACCAGCTGTTCTACTATTATCGAATACGTACCGATCTCGGGCTCCAGTCTAGCCAGCCTGTCCCTGTACTTGGCGACTATGTCGGGCGGCACTTGTCGCGACTTGACAGGTCTCCTCGCACGCTTGACTATCGCCTTCACTAGCAGACGCTCTGCCTCGCCCGCTAGGGACACTGATACACCGGCGCGACCCGCTCGGGCTGTTCTGCCTACCTATAAAGGGCAAAAAAATATAATTTAATTAGATGGCAACACAGAAAAAAGATTGATGAACAGTATGAAGGATGATGTGAATAAAAACCGACCAGCAAAACTATTAGGTAGATATTTAGCTTCTTTTCATTGACAACCAAGCACAACTTCGTAATACAACCAATAGTAATAAGCATGTAACAAGTACTTACAAATAAACTTTTTTATTTTTCGTATTGCTCCCAGCAAACCCTTTTATTAGATACTCATATGGAGGTGCATAAAAATTAATTGGTCCGCTATCTTTGGGTGTCCACCATATTCGAGTTAGAATGACGACTTAACTAAACGTTCTATTTGTCACAAATTAAATAAAATCGATTTCTATCTTCATGCTATAAGCTGATCGGTTAATTTGTTACCAAGTTTAATGTCAGCTCTGTTCTGATAATTCACATTATCAGAGGTAGGCAGAAACTACAGAACGCCACCTGCTACCATCCTCACATACTTCTTTTTCTTCACTCACATTCATACATCTAGTCATACACACACGCCGGTTATGAGTACTGCGCACATGGCCTTTCTGAAGATAACCTTAACCTATAAGGTCTATGAATGTCTTTCTAGGGCGTCCCCTCCCGGCGTTTCCATTCACGTCTGCCTTGTAAATACCTTTCCTTAGTCGCCTTTCATTTATCCTCTCAACATGGCCAAATCATCGTCTGATAATTTAATCATTTAAATAAGATTTATATATTATTACATAAGGTTATAACTCACCCTGTGTATATAATGCTCGAGCGTGGCGGGCAGCGTGAAGTTCAGTACAGTCTTGACGCCGGGTATATCCAATCCACGGGCTGCCACGTCTGTAGCTACTAACACATCGACTTGTTCTTCTTTGAAGCGTTTGAGAGAGTCTAAACGTTGAGGCTGGTTTAGTGCGCCATGGAGTTCCGCTACCTGGAAAACGAAAAAATAAACATAACTTAAAAAAAGGCTGCACTTAATAAACATTGGCAAATAGCAACCGAAACGACGATGGTTGGCTTTAGTTTAGCCAAATCTTTAACCACTGTATTTGGCTTTGCCACACTGGATGCGTTCTGCGTCCTGCGGTACGATCACATTTGGTGCGGGAACCTGTACCTGTGTCTAAATAGACAAACAGATAAAAAGCTGGAAATGCGTTCTGTCCTTTAAAACCCTGGATATTTTTATTGGGAATATTTTCGAAGTAAAAAAACGACTTTTCTACAGATTTATTATATGCATATTGTTAAGTCCAGGTTTCCTCTGTTGTATGTTCTGTATATGTATGTCCTGTGTATGTTTTCCTTCACCGTTATCAGCGATGTCCAAGATAAATTTAGAAAATACACATGAATTCTAAAAAGTCACATTGGTGCTTGCCCGGATTCGAACCAACGACCTCAAGGTCGAGAGCTAGAGGTGAGATCTTAGCCAACGTTTTTACGACTTACGATTGATGGTTAAATATAAAAGGTTTTCAAAATGGGTAAATTGTAATACTAACATACAGATGCGTCATTCCATACAAAGAAACCGTGCCGACATAACTCGCGATTTTCGTCTGATTAAACTGATTATTTTTCTAAAAACATCAATTACGTTCGGTTCCGTTCCACGGATATAGATGGTGTTAGCAGCGACTTGTAAGTAAAAGGGTTTACTCGGTTCGTGTTTTTTTTTAATACTGTGACTATTTGTTTTATACTTTTTTTGTACGATTTTACAGTTTATTGTACCAAAGTATGTTACAATACAAATTTAAACAATCAAGTGAAGTGCCTCAGAAATTTAAAACCATTGCCATCAATCTATTGCAATAAATTTTAAATGATCCTATATTTTATTTTTTGTTTTTACTTATCTTGAAATTTGAATTAAGAACCTAGTATTCATTAATTTTGTGCTTAGGAGAGTTAATTAAACAAGAACATATGTTTTTTTATGATAGTCTCTAGAAAATCTTAATATTTCACAAAACTCAATAACAAATCGAAGCTTATCACGCCATCTAGTGCAATTTATTAGAACCAAATTTTCTTTCTTCGCGTTGGGTGCCCGTGGTAATACATATAGACCATTACCTTAACTCCCAACAAGCCCAGCGCCACGTGTAGCCGATGCGCCTGCTTCTTGGTCTGCACGAAGATCACGGCGCGGTCTCGGAACGTGCGGCACACCAGGGCCGCAAGCATGGCCTCGCGGTCACTCTCGCGGTCGCGACGGATCCTGAAATGTGTAGTTGGTTCTTTAAGTTTGAATACAACATACATGAATATCCATGTGTTATTGGACCATAATTTTTCAAAAAAAAATGTTATTGGCCGAGTTTCTCACCTTTAAATTATCGCTGAATTAATGTGAAAAATCGTCAAGCACGCGTTATCTGCTGTGATTGGTTGAATGAATTTTCAACAGCCAATCACAGCAGATAACGCGTGCTTGAAAATTTGTCACATTCATTCTGCGATAATTTTAAGGTGGGAAACTCGGCCTTAGTTTCCTCACCATGTTTTCCTGCATGCCTATGATGTCCAAGATAAACTTAGAAAGTACATATGTATTTGAAAAAGTCACATTGGTACTTTTGAACCCACAATCTCAAGCACGAAAGAAGAAGTCTTAGCCACTGGGCTACCACGACATTTTTTTTCGAATAATTATAGAATATTTAATTAATAAATATTGTATCTTACCTCACAAACTCCTGCCTCAAATTAAAGGCGACATCCTTATTGGAGTCGACGAACAGCTTGACCGGCTTCTTCAGCGACACGGCAGCTAGATCCTTAACCTGTTCGCTCATGGTGGCTGAGAACAGCATACTCTGTCGCTTGGGCGAGCACTGGCGGATGATCTCCTTCATCTGTTCGGCGAAGTACTCGTCTAACATCCTGAGGAGTAAAAATAAAGATTATCATAACCGGCACATGACAAACACAAGAAAAAAAAGTAAATTTATAAAATCAAAAAACCCGACTGCTTAAAAAGCGAACTAAAAAGACGTATACAAGAAGAAAATCATGCTGTGCAGTCGGAGGATAAATCTGGTTTTGGTCAGTCAGCTCGCGAATATGTATCCTCCGACTGCACAGCATGATTTTCTTCTTGTTTACGTCTTTTTAGTTCGCTTTTTAAGCAGTCGGGTTTTGATTTTTTTTATTAACTTTTTTGTTATTTACAACTTTTTCATTTTTTTTTTAATTAGGTACATTTAAACATAATATAAGTGTTAAATATTTTTGAAATCACCTCTTAAATTCCAATTTTAATGTAGCCAGTGACACTCGCAAGATTAAGACAAATCGATTGACGTAAGAATCATCAACATCGGCCAACGCGTTTGTATGTGGCGTTCTAGTCTCTAGAACACCACATAGGAACAAACATACATGGCACACTGATACATATCCCACCTTCAGCAGTCGGGTAACAAAAGCGCACAACAAAATCAAATTCTTCATTTTATGTTAAAATGCTGACTGACATAATGAGGAAATGGCATTTACCTGCTATGTTAGTAATCCATCTTTCATTACAACTACGTGGAACTGCAAACATAGGTATAAATATCTAGAAAAACCTTAAATTCAGTGTTACGTAGAAGGAAAAGCTCACACATTAGTTGGTTGCCGGCAGCAATCGTTTTAATAATATATGATGGAGGAAATGCATTGAGCATCGGACTGTCTTATGGCCAAGTGATACTTCCTAGCACACACTTTTTTATATTATTTTTTTACAACTTTTTAGTTTTTTTTTTAATTATGTACATTTAAACATATGTGTTATATATTTTTGAAATCACCTCTTAAAACCCTTTATTTTGATACCCCACACGATGGGTGGGTAGAAAAAAGAAAATTTAGTGCCCCACAATATGGCGCCCAAAACCCGCCTTTTTTATTTTACAATATTAATATAGCCAGTGACACTCGCAGGGTTAAGACGAATCGATTGACGTAAGAATCATCAAAATCAGCCAAAAAAGCAAAGTACAGTAACATTTAAAAACATACAAAATAAATAGAATATGCCACCTCTAATACTACTGACTGTTAACCAACGAGACGTGTTGTATACAGTATTTTTATGTGCCCTTAAATTGTTATGAACACGGAATATATAGCGGCGCAAATTAGGAATGTTTACGCTGTCACAGATAATATAATACTAGCATTCTGATGCCTCATCCCATACAAAAAAAAACCGTGCCGACGTAGCTTTTTTCGTCTGATTAAACTGATTATTTTTCTAAGAGCATCGATCGCGTTCGATATTTATATAGATGGTTTTTTATAGCTTTTTTTTGGCACGTTTTTACAAAAAAGTGTTACAAAACAAATTAAAAAAATCGTGTGTCTGCCTCAGAAACTTAAAACCGCGCCATCTATTGGAATCAATTTTAATTGATCTATTCAAATAATCTTTGAAATGTGAACTATGAGCCCAATACTCCTTAATTGTGTGCTTAGGAGAGTTAAATAAACAAGAACATATATTTTTTATGATTGTCTCTAGAAAATCTTAATATTTCGCAAAACTCAATAACCAATCAAAGCTTATCACGCCATCTAGTGCAATTTATTTGAACCAAAATTTCTTTCTTCACGTTGGGTGCCCGTGACGCTGTAAATAAATGCTATTGACGCTTGTGCGCAGTCACCTATAATACTGTTACAATATCATTTTTGCCATAAAGATTGAAAGATTTGGGTACCAGGGTAAGTGACACATGACACATTGCAGGTGTCTCTGCCGCTTGTAATGCGGATGACCACTAACCATTAGGTGGCCGGCCATCACAGAACAATAGTTAAACAAGTAAAATTAAAAAAAAAACCCCGACTTATTTTTGCATGCTACATAATTGATCTAGTAGTAGACACGTTTAGATCGACAATCTACTAAACACGTAATAATGGCACGATATCTTGCGAAATTACCCCTATTCAAACAGTAAAACGCCCATAACTTTAGAGCGGCTGAACAGATTTTCATCAAACGTAGCTAAGGACAGTCTCGATCTTTTCTTTTCTGTTTCAATGGTGACTTTTCACCATTGAAACAGAAAAGAAATCGGTTCATCCTTTTAGGAGCCATGATGCCACAGACAGATACACAAAACACACAGGTACACACGTCAAACTTATAACATCCCTCATTTTCCTTACCTGTCAGCTTCATCCAGAACTAATACTTCAATGGAGTGCAGGCCGAAAGATGGCGTGTTCCTTATGTGGTCGATCAGACGACCCGGTGTGGCTATCACAATATCTGGGTTGCGACGGAGCATGGTTTCCTGTAACAAAATATTCATTATTATGGTATGGCTTCAAAACACCGGCCAAGTGCAACAGGCTTCTGTACAAACAGATGTTATCACCGAAATCATTAGGTACCTAACATTACTGATATTCATAATTATTAGCCTATTGGCAAAAAGCTAAGAAGTTTTCTCGCAATGTGGCGATAAAGTTGCCCCAAATATGTTTTTTTTTGTACATGGAGGGACCCGTATTAGATCCATAAAATTACTGTGATAAAAAAAGGAAATTAAAAAAATATATAACACTTATATGTTTAAATGTACCTAATTCTAAAAAAGAAATAACTAAAAAGTTGTAAATAAAAAAAGTTAATTAAAAAACTCAAAAACCCGACTGCTTAAAAAGTGAACTAAAACGACGTAAACAAGAAGAAAATCATGCTGGGCAGTCGGACCTGTGCTGACTGACCAAAACCAGATGTATCCTACATCTGGTTTTGGTCAGCCAGCTCGCGAATATGTATCCTCCGACTGTAGTAAGTTCACTTTTTAAGTAGTCGGGTTTTTTATTTTTTTAATTACCCTCCTTCGGCAGTCGGGTCATGGTGGTTATGTTCTCACAGATATACAATCAATGCGCGCTGATGAACTTTTTCTTACTCTTTGACATTTACACAAACATGGCCGCCCTCCCGCCTCCGCGGTGACGCGACGTCACGAGATACAATAAATTGATAAAATATAATTAAATTAAGCGTGTTTTCAACTTACTGTTGAAAACTCATTTCTTGATTTTTATTTATCGAGTTGTTTGAACAGTATCTCAATACACACGAAGGCATTTTATAAGAAACAAAACTTAGTACTCAAACGTGTCACGCTGCAGCGAGCGCTTGCCACAGACTAAGTGAGTTGGAGTACGCGTGCTCTAACGCGTGTTACAAACAATTGATTTGAGGAGTCTCCTCTAGTAAGTAGTACATTTAATTTAATGGGCTAATCTTGATAATAGAATATTATTTCTTCGCAACATAATATTCGACTTTTAGTTGTCGATTGCAGTCAAGTGGTGAATAGTGAAATATTTAGTGTAAACGCAAAAAAAATACAACAACGAATGTAATTTACGTCTGAGGACAAAATCATGACACAAAATAGTGAAGACTTCAACTTCTACCAAAATTCTTATTATCATCAAAAACAAGGCTTCAGTTTCAACCGCGGAACAAAAGAAGAACTGGTGACAATGTTTTGCATGCATTTACGATCTTACGACATTCTTGAAGATTTAGAAGACAAAAGTTAGAATTTTTGAAGAACTTATTAAAATATACCTTGCCGTCAAAGAAAACATTCACTGAAGAGCTAATTCCTGAAGTGTTCATCAAAGCAAGATCGGATTTGATGAAAACTTTAGCATCGGTCTATCATGTGGCCATCTCAATAGGAACGTGGAAGTGGGGGGAAACCGAAGAAAGTAATATGTTAAAATGTTAACTGCGACAGTAAATTTTGTTCATCAATCGAAAGGAGAATGCTCATGGATGTATGGAATCCCGTACCATGACGCATCAAAATTAAACTTTGTTTTTTATAGACTACACTGATCATGTTAACTCTTACAAAAGTTCTTTTTGAAAACAAAACCCGGATTTCGGAGTTATTTTATAAAATCGAAAATAACCTAAAATTTAGTCTATTTTGTACGACGCTACCAACGACGTAATTTATATAGACACGATATACATGGATGTTACATTGAGGTAATAATGTATTACTCACGGATGTTATAGTTATTTATTACACAAAATAAACGATTACTGGTTCGTCTTTTCATCAAAAATCGATTTTATTAGATACATTCTATCTACATCTTTATGACCGGCTGTGAACGGCCAATTAACCATAGATAAAAGAATGATAAATTTAGTCTTGTTATACTTATTTTTATTATTTTTTACCTTTGTATAGATTCTTTTACCGATTGTTTTGTGAATGTGTGAACATTGTAGGCCTTCTAGATGCTAGTTAACATTTGTTAACTTTTTTATATAATCTTTTTCTTTTTTTTTTAGTTTCTTACGACTTATTGTCATAATTCGGGCCTACGTTGTCCCCCCATATCTAAGTACTAATGCTGTAACATGGAAATATTGTAAAACCAAACCATTTTTAAAAGTGTAACCATGGAGTTTCTTGCCGGTTCTTCTCCATAGGAAACGACCAACCCGAACCGTGCACATTTTAACGACGTTTTATAAGTGCCCATGTAGGCCTATGTGAAATAAAAAAAAACGATTTTGATTTTGATAATCTTTTAAATAAAGATTCTATGAGATTCTATTATATTCTTGTTTATTTTTAATTAATGTAGAATCGGCTAAGTATATTTTTTTAAAGTGATCATGACTCTTTCAAAAATCAAGGGTAAGTTAATCATATCATGTGAAACGGAACGTCATTTAAAGGGAGTAGTATAACAATATCCATACTTTTAAACTCAACATTAAATTCCCTATTCAAAAATCAAATCCCCGACGCGTAATGTCGTAAAAAAATATGAAACTAATTACTATATAATTTTGGTCTTGATGCGCGAGACTTTTTGGTACCACTTTTGGTCATTCTCCTTTGTATCGCAGACTTTATTCACAGTAGAGATACAAGAGTGGTCAAAAGAAAATATTGGCAAAGCGGTAGAAGACAGATTAATCGAATGGCGGGTTTTGAAGAAAGTAGTGACATTAATTGCAGGTGGCGGAACGCACGGATAACTTCTAAAAGATATTGCGGAAACTTTTTTGAATATGACATACGAGACTGGTATAGCTAGAATATTAAACTGTTTTATTGAATATAGTTTAAGTCATATCAATTTTGTAGAACTAGAGAAAAAGTGCCAGAACGATAGATCAGGACCAGTACATAGTGCTGAAGCACATAAGTGAAGACAATGCTGGTAAGTTTACTGCAGAAGAAAGAGAAGCATACAGTGAATGCTTTGAAACGTTAAAATTTGTTGATGATTTGAACAACAAGATAGCTAGCCAGCGATACATTACACGTTCACTTTTCTTGGTTTGAGGCTCAGATCAAATAAAAAGTCAAGATGGAACGTTGCAAACAACAAAGTGACGCCGGTTCAAACTAAGCCTTGCCGTACAAATACACAATTACACGCACTCACGTACAACGAAATTACGCTTTAGCTAGTCCTTCGAGCTTACAGATCAAATAATAAAGCTCAACTGACAAGCTAAAGGGGTAGTTTCGTTATACGTGTGAGCGTATAATTGTGTATTTATACGGCAAGGCTTACTTTGAACCAGCTTCACTTTGTTGTTTGCAACGTTCCATCTTGACTTTTTATTTAATCTGAGGTTTGAGGTTAAAATTAAATAAAAGCGTTCAAAACATATTTAATATCAATAATTTGTAAGATTAAATTAGAAAAGGGACTCGATTTGTTTTGAAAGCAGCATTTATGAATCCCCGCGTCAAGACGACAGTTTTAAAATATTATGAAACATCTGAAGACTTACTGGCAGAGTTGGAAACAGAATTAGATGATTATATAAATGTAAACAAAAATCCAATCTGTAGAAAATGTAAATGTATTGGAATATTTAAACGATAAACGTGAAAATGTGACTGATGCAAAAACTATGATATCACACTATGTTAGTGTACCTGACATACTAATTCGTAAGCGAATTAGCTTCTTACTGCTCAACACAGCATCTATCTCTTTCGCAAAGACGCAAATGTTGTCGGATGAGATAGCATGCATTTTAACCCCACGCACAAAAAAGTTCGCGCCGCCGACTAGATGTATTTTTTTTAAATTTATGTTATTAGTATTGTAAGGTGTATATTTGTATTGTACCTATATTCGAATATAGAATCCAGAATCCGAGATATAACAACAATAATCATACACCGGAAGTTCAAATTCCATTTCAACCCATATTTTTAGGAGTTTTTAATATAGAAAATCACATTTGTTAAACGCATTGCATATATTGTCTCCAATTTATTTATTTTAGTTCTACATTGACGAAAATTTCACAGGTACAACCTGTGTAATTTTATAAACGCAATTTTTTTAAATTTCACTCATCAGGTAGATTCTCAACTTCGAATCTCTAATTCATAACTGTTTGCAATGAAATTATGCAACGTGTCATTTTCAGTTTATTTTTTGTGTTGGTAAATTTGTTGGCCAACACAATTCGCGCAGCGAGGGTTTTTACAGACCGCTCTCATCATCTTCCTGCCCTTGTCCCATGTAACTTGGGGTCGGCGCAACACGTTTTCTTCTTCCATACCGTCCTGTACCCCGTCACGTTATCACTGACTCCCTGAAAAGAAAGATGGACTATGTGAGGAGTGATAGTAAAGAAAAGGTCTTTACTATCACTCCTCACACAGTCCATCTATCTTTTCTTTGGCCATCTCCTCCCTCTCCTTCCATCCACATTTATATTCATAACTCTTTTAGTAACATGCGTTTCATCCCTCCTCATTGTGATGAGGAGGGATGACCATACCAGGACAAACGGTTTCCCTTCAACTTTTCTGTCACTGGCGCTAATTTCAAACTACCTCTAATATACTCATTTCTCACTATATCCATTTTCGTCACACACCACACGTACACGCATATCCATCTCAAGTAATCTCAACATTCCTACAGACAAGCTATTTTTAAACCCCGACGGAAAAAGAGGGGTGTTATAAGTTTGACGTGTGTTGCTGTGTGTATGTCTGTGGCATCATAGCTCCTAAACGGATGAATTACTTTGAATTTAGTTTTTTGTTTGAAAGTTGGTTTTGTCGAGAGTGTTCTTAGCTATGTTTAATAAAATCGATTCAAAAGTTATGGGCGTTTTACTGTTTGAATCGGGGTGTTTTCGCAAGATATTGTGTCACAATTACGTGTTTAATAGATTGCCGATCGAAGCGTATGTACTAGATAAATTATGTAGCATGAAATAAAAATGTGTCAGGGGTTTTTAAATTTTAAAATGTTACTTGTTATCACCAAAATAATTAGGTAATATAACTGAAGTTCCTAAATAATGAAAATATTAAATATTGCTCTAACAAAAAGATAAACTGGATTGACGGGCAGGAGAAACAAGATTTTGCTATTCGGTTATGATAACTGTGCACCCGGCGCTGTGACGTCACTGTGATGTTCTATACTCGCTATTAGCGCACGAGGCGAACACGGGGCTCCGCGCGGGTAGGCGGGAGTGGGTCGCAAGTTTTCTATGTGAACAGTTATTTTGACTGAGTAGTAGTTTCTTCTGGTGCATTCGGGTAAAAAGATGTTTGTTTGTTGTTTTGTTTTTATGATTTTAATTTTCATGAAATTGTACTGACCTGATATTTGACGTCCAGCCCACCGATGGACAAGCCGACAGTCACAGCTGTGAACTGTGCCAACTGCCGCGTTACTTGATGTACCTGCAGGCAAACAAATGGGTTATTAATTTATTATATAAATATTTCTACTTTCTATCGTTTATCGTGACAATACCGTTACCCGATGATATTCAAAATAAAATGATCATAATTATCAGCACTTTTATTTTATTGGGTCAAGCCCGCAACCACTGCAACGCCTGAAATCCAGTATTAACAGTGGCAACCACCACAAAAGTGCCGAGGTAATACAGAACGACGCGTCTCGGAGATACGATTAGAGTACAATAAAACAGTTGCTTTGTATAGAGTACAGCTTTTAATGACCTTTATTTTTATAAGGATAAGAGAGGATTTTAAAAACCCAACTTCTTAGCGGGTCTTAAAATGCAGTCAAAAGCTATAGTTAATTCGCGTCAAGAAAATAGTGAGTCATCGTTGTCAGCCGGCCTCTCGACCAATCAAGTCGCAACAAATTAGAAAGCTTGCAACCTGATTGGTCGAGGGGGCGGCTGACAAAGATGACTCACTATTTTCTTAACGCGAATGAACTATAAATACCCTACGTTTTCAGAGCTTTTGACAGGCATTAGTCTATAATCTATATTAATATTACAAATCCTTGTTTGTTAAATTTTGACTTTGGCTGTTTTCACATGGGCGAAGCCGCTGGCAGAAGCTAGTATAATATAAGTGACCATACCTGGGCACCCAACTCTCTGGTAGGCACTAGCACCAGCACTCGGGTAGTTCTCTCTCCGCCGGCCGTCTTGTATAACAGTCGCTCCAGGATGGGCAGCATGTAGGCTGCTGTCTTACCAGTACCGGTAGCTGCGCAGGCGCATATGTCCTTACCTGGGGTGTAAAGGAGAAATATATAAGTTAGATAGTCGTAATGTGATACAATTGAACAGGGATTTTAAAATAAACGGAAAAATAGAAAATAAAAAGTTGGGACTTTTTATTTTCGTTCTTCACTGTGTGCCCGGGGGGCGCCATATTCAATTTAATGAGACGTCACATAGCCTATATAACCAGCGGACAAACAAGACGCTTCCAACGACACCTCATTTGTCAAAATATGATAAGTAGTTTAGAAGTTATGGGGGAACAGATGAACATACATACATACCGGTCAAAAACATAACCCTCCCTTTTGCTTCGCCGTAGTCAGGTAAAAATGTTGTAAAAAAACTCACCAAGCAGTGCCACAGGTATAGTAGCAGACTGAATAGGCGTGGGATGCACATAGTTGAGAGCGCCAATAGCCTTCAGCAGCGGACGAGACAGATTCATCATGTAGAAGGAAGCATTCTCGTCGTATGGAGGAGGCTCCTCGAAGAAGTCTGAATCATATTCTATGCGAACACCTTGTTCTGCGTCGTCTTCTAGTTCCTGGAAGGGTAAGTATACACAGACGGTAGAAATAAACTACAGGATGCCATCTCCTATGATGCTGAGTAAATATTGAGTAACAATAAAAATATTAATAAAACCATGAATATGTCAGTGGGACTAGCTAAACTCCTTTTTAAAGACAATAATGGGAAAAATGGAAAGATCCTTCTTTCTTCTTTTGCTCTGCAATGGAAAACCTTATACTCACGCCATTTTTAAGATACAATTTTTAAAATACAGATATAATTTACTAACAAAATAAAACAGCATTTTTTTATGGCTACCCTCAACTCATCAAAAAAATTAAAACATATTCGATTCTATATGTTGTATCTTTTGTACATCAAACTGTAACTTAGTATGTACAGACGAAAGATAGTTTGAGAACATACAACCCATGGTCATAGGACTACAATATTCGATTAGAACGAACCTACAATTTTCACCACCGCTTTCAGTTGATTGAGCTGTCAGTGCTTTGCTAGTAAATATTGTACAGTACAACTATTTTCTTAATGTCCCTCAGCAAACTTCGTGTTTCGTCAGTCGTCAGATTTCTATCAGTTACCCTTTGCACTTGATGCAGACCGGACGCTCTCAATCAACTTGGAAGTATATAGAGTTGTTAATACTCTTTTAACTTATTGTAATCTATACTTACTTAATAATAATATTATAAAGAGGAATGATTTTTTTGTTTGTTTGTACCGAACAGGCGCCGAAACTCCTGGACCGATTTAAAAAATTCTTCCACCTATGGAAAGCTACATTATTCCCGAGTAACATAGGCTATAATTTCGACGGGAGCGCAGCCGCGGGTGTCAGCTAGTTTATTTATAAAATGGGAAGAAAGCTGCTAAAGGAAAATGGGAAAATAATTTTACAGCTATATATAGTTTTCAACGAAATCAAAACAATAAAGTACTTAGTTCTTCAAATTATTATATACAATAAATCTAATAATTGATGGGCATGGAAATTAGCATTCGTTTTTATTCGGAAATGCGATGATTGCCGAGGCGCATTAAGAATAGTTGTACTGTACCTTTATCTTGGCCAGAGGTTTACAATAAAAAATTAGACAGAATTTGGATCAATAGAAATCTATCATACATGTCTGAGTCTCAGGAGGTCAAGAAAAAGTAATTCAAGGATCAATATAGGATTATTCAATAAACATTTTAATGACTTACCTCTTGCAACTTTTGTTTCTTAGTGATCTTCTTAGGTTTGGTCTTGATTTCATCTTTTATAAGCTCATCATCTGAAATTTCCATTTCACCAACATCACTGTCTGAAATATTAAAGAAAACATTTTACATATATATACAAGATCACAAGTTGTGTGCCCAATGGGACTCCCAGCAGCAAAAATAACTTCCAAAGAAAAAAGAAAACTTCCATAATAATTTATCTTACAACTTGAGTCACCTTTGCCAGGGGGGTCCAGCGCTAACAAAGAAAATTTGTTTCAAATAAATGTCAATAGATGGCGCGATATGCTTCGATTGAATTGTGTGTAAAATTAACATTTTCTAGAATTGATCATAAAAATTGTATTTTCTTTTTTAATCCACTCTCCCTGTCACAAAATTATGGAATATTGGGCACTTAACTCACATTTCAAAGATTATTCGAACTGATAATTTTAAATTGATTCCAATAGATGGCGCGGTTTTAAATTTCTTTTTTAATCAGACGAAAAACGCTAGTTACCTCGGCATGGTTTCTTTGTATGGGATGAGGCATCTATATGCTAGTATGCCTTTGCTAAATATTGTGGAAAATTTCATGCTTCTATAACCAGCAGTTTTAGCTGCGTTGTGCATAGTCTGTTAAGGACATTTTAGGGGATTGCATTTTATTTCTGTAAATAAAAGGACAATATCTTTTAATTTGCCCAGTCATTTTTATTTCATACCTTTTTCAGACAAATGAAAATTATAGAAAACTAACTGCTGCCCACGGCTCCGCCCGCGTGTCATTAGTACTTTCCCCAATATCTTCATTAATTATAGCATATGTGTTGTACTGATGCATCCTTACATAATATAAAACAAAGTCGCTTCCCTCTGTCTGTCCATATGTATGCCTGGTCTTTAAAAATACGCAACGGATTTTGATGCGGTTTTTTTTAATAGATAGATTCAAGAGGAAGGTTTGTATGTATAATAAACGAGGGCGAAGCCGCTGGCAGAAGCTAGTAAGCTATAATAATGTAAAATTTTCAAAAACATCCATTTAGCAGTTTTTGCATGAAAGAGAAACAAAAGTCGATCCTCACAAACTTTTACATTTATAATATTAGTAGAATGTAGATATGCGGAACAGGGTGTAAAGTCCCGCAACTTTAGTTGAAAAGGGAGGCTCCTCCGACCAGACAGTGTTGTGTCTGGTGGGCAACTGGTCCAACGGTTGATGTTGGTCTATTGTATACATTCAAATCGCGCCGAAAACTTTGTTTCGTGTGGGTGACCTCTTTGATGCCGCTACAATAGGATTTTATCATACAAAAACAAGTGTTGCTTTCACTTTATGAGAAATAAAAAATAAGTTTACCTTTCTTATCAACATCAGAGTCTGTATCAACATCATCAGCGTTGCCATGTATTTTGACAGCAGCCCGCCTCCTCTCAATCTTTTCATCTAAAGTCCGTTTCACATTACGTCTCACATATTTCTGCAGATCATCCCATGTGTTCTGAAACATTAATAAATATAATAGGTTGAATTGACATAATATTACGCCTGTGTATTCTGAAGAATTAGGAAATGGTGTACCTAGTACCAGTACACCACATTTTGCCTGTTGAGTTCAAGTCCCGCGTAAAAGGGTGCAAGCCAGACAGGCACAAATCTCGACTCTGGGCCGCTACTGACAAATTCTTAATGGAAAACCCAATCACATTTTGCCTGACCCAGAAATCGAACTTTCCTGCCTCATGCTCAGTAGTAGCCCTTCTGGCCACTAGAACAACAAACCATTCAAAAGCATCATCATCGTTTTTAATGTTCCCAGCAACACACACAGGCCTCCTCTATGTGAGAGAGAGATAGCATTAAGTTGAATAAAATTGTATAGTTCTCACCAAACTTCTTGACTGCCCTGAAATGGGCTACAATGGCTGCACAATCGTAAAACTCAAACAAAAACAGCACCGATCCATGCCTTGCGCATTGGAAATCCAACTTCAGAGTGGCCAAGAAGTTTGGCAAGAACTAAATTGACAGTGTTACTTCAGATGTGTAAATAAGATGACATAGGTACAGTAATCTCCAATCTTTTTGGCCAGGCTGAATGTAGGCTTTCCGATGCGCAGGGCATGGCGCACTGCTGTTTTAGTATGAGATTTACTACTAGCCTTTTGTAGCAACCTCCACCCAAAAAGATTAAAAAAAAAAAAAAAAAAAAAACAAAATAATAATAATGAATTAGAGACCGGTCAGTGGGTCGTCTTAGGAGATGAGAGAAATAATATTATGCTCAGTTTAATCAAAGATATAGCAGTGAAAATAACATACCTTATTATACTCATCTACAGAAGCAACAAATTTGAAGTTGGGATTGAAATCTGCCTTTCGCTTGACTTTCTGTTTTGATGGTTGATGCTGAAAAATAAATGAAATGTTAGACACACATCCAAAGCGCAATTGCCTGGTAGCTGATTTTGTGGCATAGAATTGTTGTGTTTTAGCGTGCAAATACAAGTAATTCAGCATGAACAATGTTGTATTGGTTAAAGCCATATGCATTTATACTTTGAAGACATATTCCTCGATTATTTAGCGTGTTATTTTAAGTGAATTCAAAGTGCAGTTTACCTCAATTTCTTCGTCCGATTCCTCGGAGAAATCCTCAACTTCTTCGCCATCTTCAATTGTTTTGATAAAACCCGGTACTTCTGTGGATACCTTCATGATTAATTTATTTATTCACACAGCATGCTTATACTATTTTTGTAAATAAATGTAATTTTGAGGTTATCCTTCAAAATCGCATGTTGCTTCAACGTTCCTTTTCTCAAAATTTGCTTGTCAAATTAGCCAGAATTCACCCACCTGTCAAAGTCACAAAATCAATGCGTATAATGGAATTTTAAGTTCTTTCAGAAACAAGATAAAAGTACTTTTTGTTTCAGAGTCGCGGTAAACCTTTTCTTTATTTTTACCCGAACAAATACTTACCACCGAAATTATGAAAAAAAACACCAAAACTAATAATTTTCTTGATGATTTTTTAATATATTTAGACGATTAGTGACGGTTCGAAGATTTGGTTGGACTGGTGAAAAGCTGGTCCATCACTATTAGTGTCATGTCATTCATGTCAACTTTTCGCAAGTGTATGGCAGAAAATTAAATAATTTTTGCCGATAAATCATTAAAAATGGCAGATTTGCTAAGTATTCATGATGATATTAAATTGTAAGTAAATTATTATATCTAAAACATTTGTGTTTACTCGTAATATCTTGTAAAAACAGCTTGTTCAAATCTTCACTATTCGACTTTCTTGCAATCATGTTTTCCCTGAAGCCGTATAAAATTTTGTCCAATATGCTGTGTGATTATTACCATTAGTTATTTTAGATCACATTAAACATAACATCATTCAACAAATTCCAAGTATTCGATTATTTATTTACGTTTTTTAGTCGCGTCCCATTACACATTAAAGATATGGTTTACGGCAACTGCGGTCGTAAATTCAACCGAGATGTGTCTAATTATTACATCACGTGTAATAATTTAATGACTACACCATATAATTTGGTAAATGAAAGCCTTAAATACTTAATATTTCCATAAACACATAAAATATTCAACATAAAGACAAAGAAATTTTCTGGGACTCAAGAATCTAATATTGTTGTTGTCTTATTAATTGCACCAACCTTTGCACCATGCTCTTATGTTTACAAATAAAACTACTTTGATTTTATTAGAATATGTCAAGGACAAATCTGATTAGAAAAAGTGAAACTGGTGACTGTTCTTGTCATCAGGTGTAACTAAATAAGGTGTTGTTTACATTAACCAATTCATCTGCCCAATTACTAGCCAGCACAATATAAAACCAAATAAAAAGAAAAAAAAAAATTGCCAACTTGTATTTTTGGTTTGGTCAAAATGTAACCACAGTAACCTTGTTGTAAGTCCACAGTAACCTATTCTTTAAACAACTTATCTATCACTACCTCGTCTTATCAATATCTATTATGTATTTAATTTACTTTCAGATACACAACTTCAGATAAGTTTTATTTTGAGCCCACAATCAACCCGACAGAGATTCTGATCATAGACCGTAACACTGGGGAGGCTGTTGTTAAAGGTTTGTTTCTTTTTTATTTATTTACTTAAGAAACTATGCACACCACTAAGAAAAATTTGAAAGTTTACAGTTTTTCTGTGAAAATAAGGTAAATAATTTGGACATAAATAGAAAAGAATATTAACAAGATACATACATACATAAACTCATGCCTAAGATGATATGTTATATTTTTAGGGTTCCATACCCAAAGGGTAAAAACGGGACCCTATTACTAAGACTGCGATCCGTCTGTCTGTCTGTCTGTCACCAGGCTGTATCTCATAAACCGTGATAACTAGACAGCTGAAATTTTTCACAGATGATGTATTTCCATTGCCTATAACAACATAAAATGTTATACTACTACTACAACATTATATGTATTTTATACTAAAAACGAGGAAAGGAAAGGAAACATATGTAAGGATCGTAGCAGGTGGCGTTCTGTAGTTTCTGCCTACCCCCATGGGAAAAAGGCGTCAGTTTATGTATGTATACTAAAAACAGAATAAAATAAATATTTAAGTAGGGTTCCCATACACCAAACTTGATATTTTGCCGTTTTTTGCAATAATGGTGTGCGAGTCCGACTCGCACTTGGCCGGTTTTTTTTCTAATACTGTATTTTCAGAAGGCTTAGGCAGAAGTACACCCATTCTATGGGTGATACAGTGAAAGATAATCCTCTTATAATTGTTTATTCTTCTTCAACAATATTATGCAGAAAATATACTATGTGGCATCAAAAAAATATATTGGTGCATTAGGTTCCAAAAAGGCTAATCATAAGTGAAATAAAGTCCGCTGTGAAGTTGCAGCGAATCTGCCAACATAGGTTGCGTTCATGAACATAGTGAAAGAGCTCCGTTCCGGCATAGTAACATTAGTAACATACTTTGCTAGTTAGTTTAGATCCCATGTAAAAACATTTAAATGACAATAATCTGTTCAAAGGCCTCTTAAGGAGAAAGCATACGCATTAAGACGACAACAGTCGCCAACGACCTTAAAGGAACAAAACGCGCACGCGATTCATAACCGCGCGACCCAAGATTTGGTAGTTTTTTGTACTTTACTTATTATTCTATGACTTTAAAAAAAACCGTAGAGCAAATGTAGATAATTCAATTGTGTTTGAGATGGTAAAATTTCATTAAAATACGCCTGGCGGTTTTGGTGCTATTATCGATTTTTTGTTCGTGTGAGACATAACTATACAAATTAATTACTCTTTATACGATTAAAACTCATAATTTTTCGTAGATCAAATTATTACGAAAATGGTCTAATGTAACATATATTTTTGCCAAAAAATTACTACTAGCCATTTAGACGTGATTCTTATTTTAAAACCAGCTACTGAGAGGTACCTGCGACTTAAACACATGCTAGCTCAAGGCACTTGTCCCACCGAAGCTAGAAACTAAAAAGTAGTTGGCGAGTAGTGAGTGTGTAGTTCCGATAGTTTTGTTTTGTGGTCGGCTGTAGCGAATGTTTTTGGTCGACGGGCGATTAACCGCACCACAAGCTCGAGGCGGCCGCTAGCTCGTAGGTAGAAATGACCGCTGGTTGATCTCTCGGCGTTAGTTCTGATCGCCAAGCGAGATAGTGAGCATCGCTGAGTGAGTATAACTTTGATAGCACTTGTCGCTGCGACAAACTTGGTGAGAGATTACTCGCCGGCAGTGTGAACAGACAGCGATCAACTATTAATATATGTGTCTCTATTATTGACACGGGTTTTTTTTATGGGTTTGCTCTTGACTCTAGTCTAGGTCAGAGGTGACAGAGACAAAGTCGACGATGGAGTGAGCTTACCCATTAGAAGCCTGTTCACTCTAACTTTGAAGAGATTCGGGTTGAATGCGTTCAGAAACACAGACGCAGGTAGTGAGTTCCATTCGAGACTACCCACGAGATCTTATATCTTTTGTACGTTTCTTCAGCGAGAAAATAGCCAATAGCTAATCGCTTACTCGTCGGCGGTGAGACAAGTGCCCAATGCAGGTTGTCTAGTTCAGTTATTTTTAAATTAGCATATAATGTCCCACTGCTAGGTAAAATCCTCCCAGATCTACTCAGACACTCTTTTCTTTTCAGAATTATGCTAACTAATTTCTTTTCTGTTTTTTTATATTTCAGAATTTGGCCAGGTCAAAATCCCCATACCAGCAACTGCATACCGGCCAGTATGTGGCTTCCTTGGCTCCATCAAGCTCCTATCTGGATTATATTTAGTTGTAGCCAAATACAGAATTTTGGTGAGTATTCAGTTCATTTAGATAAGTCTTCCTTGTTCAAGAGGATAAAGAAGTGAAAATGTAGATTTTGTAACTATTATCGAGTTTATCTGATCTGATAACTGTATTGTGTTGATAAGGATTTTAATTTACTAAATAATATGCTAGTATTAATTCCCTGTCATACCTGTTTACTACCTGCGTCTGTGTTTCCGAACGCATTCAACCCGAATCTCTTCAAAGTTAGAGTAAACAGGCTCCTTCTGGGTAAGCTCACTCCATCGTCGACTCTGTCTCTGTCACCTATGACTTAGACTAGAATCAAGAGCAAACCCATCTCAAATAAAAAAAAATAAAAAAACATATTCTTTAATTATCTACTCCGAGTTAAGTGTTTTGTGCAAATGGGCCTACATTTGCACAAAACACTTAACTCGGAGTTAATTGGTAACACGAGAAAAAATGAAAATTTGTCGTACAATTAAATCTCGTGTTACCAACTGACTCTGAGTTACGACTTTCGTGCAAATGGGCCTTAAACAATTAAAATAAAAATAACAAGCATTGTGCAATAGGGAATATGCATGAAAAAAATTGTTATTTGACCAGTTTATCTATAAAAAGTCTAAAATAGAATACTAATAGTTAAAACAGAATCAAAATTGATCAAAAAACGAAAAAGATCGCCGTTTTCTATGTCAGCTGTATGGGCGTCGCGTCGTGCCATCTGACGTCATGTGGCACGTCGGACTTCTCTTTCTAATTCTCAACGTTGATGCTTTATAACTTCGTCTCTGATCGAGATATTTAAAAAAAATCTTTCATATTTGTTTACTATCGTTAATAAGTATTTTGTTTAGCAAATAAAAATATACAAATAAAGAAAAATACACAGGAACGCCGACTTCTGAAATTGAAGTTATTTTGCACGTTTTGTGTTTTTTTTTTGGCAGCCTGTTATATTTTTTTGTAGATAAGGCTTTTTATTTACGAATTGACGTAAGCAAACATTATTTTAACGCGATCGAATCAGTCTAAAAACTCGCACGTAGGCCACAGGTGATGCCACCGCTTTCTGGGCATATCCATTATGGTTTCTTAATTAATGTATGTACTTTGTCAACAGTTGGGCAAGCTGAACGGTCATGACATATTCCAGTTGGCGGGCGCCGACCTCATACCGTATGCGCGCTCAAACACACATCTCACCAACAAACAGGTAGGTTTTACTTAATAATCTGCAGGACAAAGACCTCTTCTCATACAGTGAAGACATGAGCATTGATCACCACGCTTGCTTAAGGCGGGATGCGATTTCAGACTTATATTAGCTATAAGTCCAGATTTCCTCACGATGTTTTCCTTCACCATTGTCAGCGATGTCCAAGATAAACTTAAGTGATAAGTGGCTAATATTATGAAGAGAAATTCTATATTCGTTTATAACGTCGTATTCTCGGTATTTTCTGGCCCTAGACCATCTCTAACCTAGAGCTGTTGGAGAAAGGCTACAAGAGCCCGATCGATCGCCAGATCAAGTGTCGCAAGTGGAAATGGTTTGGTCACACGCTCCGAATGGGTCCCAATCACATATCCAAGCAAGCTTTGCACTAAAATCCCCAAGGGTACACAGGTTTTCAGCGCTAAAAAAGAAAATTTGGTTCAAATAAATCTCACTAGATGGCGCGATATGCCGTGCATTTGTTATTGAATGTGTGTAAAAATAATATTTTCTGGAATTGAACATAAAAATTGAATGTTCTTGTTTAATTAACTCTCTTAAGCACAAATTTACGAAATATTGGGTTATTAATTCATATTTCAAAGATTATTTGAACGGATCATTTAAAATTGATGCCAAAAATTGTAAAGTTAAGTGAAAAATTTGGAAAGCTTTTATTAATTTTTGCTTACGCACGTCAGGGGGCCCGTATAATTGATACGGCGGTAGCTACGCCCCTGAATATATTGTCTATGGTTGCCTGTTACTATTTATGAAATTTCATAGGCGTGCATCTGTCAAAAGTAAAATTACTGGCTAGTCGCAATATACTTAGATTATTCTATAGAATAGAATATATTTTATCTACACTCACAACATAATATTCCAAATATGAATTCAAAAAATATTGTGTAAACATATTTTTTTTTCCTGGACAGGTAAAATTAGAAAAAAAACCACTACAGTGTAACATTTTCCTTCGATTTTTAAACAACTACATCATAAAATATCATTTTAATATTTATAGCACACTTTTACTTTTTAATTGTATTGGCGCGTATGTAAATGTATGTATATATTTCAATGACACTTTCTACATTAAGTCAATGAGCCCATTGACTTAATGTAGAAAAATAGTGTCATTGTCTATGGATGCGCGCGCTGCGCAGTCATGCGCAATGAGAATCTAAATTGCCCGCCATACCACATATTTTACTCATAACCGGCGAGTGTGTATGACTAGATGCATGAATGTGAGTGAAGCAAAAGAAGTATGTAAGGATCGTAGCAGGTGGCGTTCTGTAGTTTCTGCCTACCCCCATGAGAAAAAAGCGTGAGTTTATGTATGTATGTATGTACCACATATTTTTTCCATTTCCCCTTTTGTATTATTTCAACTGTATGAGTGAAGATAAATTAGTGTATGCAACGGCATATAATTAGGTATTAAAACACTCGTGTGATACTATTATCATCCCACACTCGTGTTTTAATAATCCCTATTATATGACCTTTGCATAAATTACTATTATTGTACACCAAAAAGTTACACATTTCTTTTAAAACAATATTATACTATAGGTTCAATGGCGGTCTTATCGCTGACAGTATTCTATAGTCTAAGGATGTTGGATACACTTATTGTAAACTTGCATAGGATCTTGTTTGAGTTGGCAATAAACCACGAAATATTTTAAAACCCAAGCAGTATTTCAGGTAAACAGATAGAAATAATTCATTTAATCACCGAACTTGTTATGATTATTTTGGAGCCAGGGTATTATTAACCTGATATAATATTTTGCCTACAGATCGAAGACAACAACACATACGAGCGTATGCTACGCTTAGCGCTCGACACTCCCGGCATCTACTTCTCATATGGCTACGACCTGACGCACAGCCTGCAGAGGCTGCACTCCGTCACGCCCGACTTCCACAGGGTAAGAAAACCAAGGCCCACTTCAAGCAATCAATCTACATAACCTTCGGATCCATCGTCGGATCACAATCACTCAGTGCGGAGCTGCATGCGGCTAGGATGCAGCTAAATACTAGTATTTTGCAAGGAACGACTGCCTATTTGACCTCCACCCTCCAATGTCAGGACCCATTAATATTAATGCTAATTTTTATCCGTAGTGCTAGGCATCTGGGCTTATCCCAGTTGTGAACGACCCTTTGTGCCTATTAGCCTTGTTTGTTCTGTCTCCTGCTTGATATGGAGGGCAGTGGACATTTGTATTTTTCCTTCTCCTCCGTTATTCTTTTCTGATTAATTTCGTTGCGGGATCCAAGACAGTAAAATTCATTCTCCAGGACTTTGTCGAGCTTCATTGCCTTAGCGCTTTTCTGGTGTTCTCCACTGTTGATTATGGCTTTCAAGAGTTGCAGTGGTTTGGGAATAGTGCGGTGGGATTGACCTCCATCCTCCAGTTACTGGGCAATATAATACCCTTTTGGCAAGACTGTATGTCAGACTGTCGGTCTCCTTAGTAAACATAAAGACTGACACAGATCTACGCATGACAGCGGGCCGACAGCTTCTCATCTCCGTATGAATATTATGGGCGGTCACCCATCCATGAATATGAACTGATCTCGGAAATTCTTTGTTTATTTTAATCAATTAAACCGTGCGAATCTATCTGCGAACTCTTCTTCGAAATGATATAACATAACATCACAATTTTAGGTGGAGTTGAACCTGTAGTACACCGCACCCTCGTTTGCCAATTATGTTTACAATACCGTTATAACAATAATAATGTTATTTATTTCTAGATGTCCATCACAAACCGGGCCGATCCTCGGTTCCTGTGGAACGGCTTCCTTCTGCGAGACTACTCACACCAACAGTTTTCGCGGTTCACGCTGCCACTCATACAAGGATGTATCCTTTTAAAACAAATAAGATTTTTGGTACAGAGATACTATGAACAGCTATAAGCTTACAAGGTAAAATTTGTACATTCATGAATATTTGTAAAAAAATACTCATAATCTCTTTACTACAGTAGCGTAGCTACCGGAGGGCTAGATGGTGCCGTGCACCGGGGCCCCAATGCTCTGGGGGCCCGCGGACCCGGACCAAAGAACCTCAACTAGCGAAAAATTCACCCACCTTCGGCATATAAATAAAATAGGTTGTAACAGGACTTTAATTCTGGCAACTCATTTGTCAAAATACAGGAGACTTGTTGGGAATTGATCTGTATAATTGCCGCTGTATAATTGCCGTTATTTATGCAGTGTTGCCAACTTGACATATTCGCCGTCACATGGAGAGGGATGATCCATTGAATAAATTCAAACTTTATTGCACCAAAAACGGTTTATAGAAAACTTTAATATATTTTAAATTTTAACCTTTTTGCTGTAAACTGTTAAACAGTTTTTTTTTCACCAGGGCCTTCGTTTACCTCGCTACGCCTCTGTTTTAGTAGTCTAGTCTACTTGATTTGGTGGAGGCATTTGCCCAGCAGTGGGACCGTGTAGGCTTATATAAAAAAAAAGACTTTTAATTATTTATTATATACTTGTGACTAATTGTATAAAACGTCAAGTGTACATGAATGAATACAGAAGTCTTGTGCACAAGACCACATAAATTTGACAAAAGGCCTCGGTATTTCGATTTTTTTATCACAGTCACAAACATCAGCAAATTTTGAAAATAGCAACTTCCAAGTAGTTTGAAATGACTCGTAAGTTAGTTACAAGAAAAATAGGACAACCAGGAACAAAAAATTTCAACCTGAAATCTTGCACTCTACTGTAATATCGACCGTTTCCTTAACCCAAAATCAGTCGTGTCTATAAACAACGTGACAGTGAACGGCCACCAGCTGACGTGGTCGCTGGTATCGCGGCGCTGCGTCGACAGGGCCGGCACGCGCTTCTTCATGAGGGGAGTCGATGCTCAGGTGAGTCATATCAGTGAGTAGTTTCACTGTCTGTGTACCAGTCGTGCTCGTGTGTGTCTATACACAACATGACAGTGAAGGCTGCATTTTATCACGGTTTTTGCTCCCAAACTGTGATAAAATGTGTGACTCAAGCCTGTCACAGTGGGCCGTGCTCGCCCGGCTGCTGACGTGGTCGCTGGTGTCGCGTCGACAGGGCCGGCACGCGCTTCTTCATAAGGTGGTTCGAAGCTTAGGTAAGCCATATCAGTGTGTAGTGTCTGTGTACCAGTCGTGCTCGTGTGTGTCTTTACGCAATGTGACAGTGTACAGCCACCAGCTGACGTTTATACAGGTGTGTTCGTGCGTGTCTATACACAAAGTGACAGTGAACGGCCACCAGCTTACGTTTATACTATCGTGTTCGTCTGTGTCTATACACAACGTGACAGTGAACGGCCATCAGCTGACGTTTATACCGATGTTCGCGCCTAAAGCATGCTTTTGACATATTGTCTATGACACAATCTGTCAAAACCACAATCGAGAGACCACTTAAACGTTAGTAAATAATTAGAATGAGGCCTAAGTAGGTTTCATTAACCTATTGCTTGTCTTGGAATACTTTAAATAATTATTACATTCATTTGAAAAACAGCTGTAAAGAGTTTAGTTTCGAAAACGAATTTTAATGTGACCTTTAAAATTATATTAATTAATTAACAAATAAATGCTTGGTCACAATCGTGGTCATAAAACGTGCAAGCAAGAAAGACACCGTCATCTCGCTCTCACTTTTTATGACCGTTATGGTCTAAAACCCTTTCGGTTACAATATCAAACTTTTTCCCACAGGGTAACGTCGCGAACTTCGTAGAAACAGAACAAATAATCGAGCGAGGCGGTGAGAAGTCTTCCTTCGTCCAGACCAGAGGTTCCATCCCTCTATTCTGGAGCCAGTACCCAAATATCAAGTACAAGCCGGCGTTGCAGCTATCTCATGAGGACCATGTAGCTGCTTATACTAAGCACTTGAGGGATCAGCAGCAGAAATATGGGAACCAGGTGCTCGTGAATTTGGTAAGTGGCACTGATACTTTGTCAGATTTTATATATCTAGACTCCACCTAAAGATACGTCGCGAGAAGATAATATCCGAGCAAATTTTGCAGAAAACCGATTGTTTAGTCAATATATAAGGTACATTTTCAAGATGGGGGCAATAAGGTACTTTAACCATTGTAGCTTTAAGCAAACATTCTTAGAGCCGATTTCACCAATGAAACTAATTAATTCAACTAAACTCAGTTTATGCAAATTCAGCGTTCTGATTGGTAGTTTCTCAGCGGTCTCACCATCAGAACGCTGTATTTGCATACACTGAGTTTAGTTGAACTAATCGCGTTTAGTTGTACTGGTGAAATTGGCCCTTAGAAGACTGTCCTTAACTTTTTGCGTACCTATTTGCTACTTGCATGTGAATACGACGTGATTTATTAAAAAAATACAGCCAGCATATTCCATTTGAGATAACATTAGATATGTAAATAATCCCATTTTACAGCCCGTTCAACCGATTTTGATTTCTATTGCGTTGGTGATATGACAAATGGCAGCTGTATTAAACAGTTGGTTTTGGTAACAGGTTTATGCTTTCTAAGCCATCCTTATATTTACGAGATAGAACGCAATATCGGTTGAACGGACTGTAAAAAGGGGTTTTAAAAATTTCTAATGTTATTTCAAATAAGAGTATAGATATTGGGCAATTTACACGAAGAGAATATTTTCATTATACAGCTTAGGAGTGCAATTCTCTGCCGGAGTCTTTGTTTCCTGACAGCTACAACCTAGAGGTCTTTAAGTCAAGAGTGAATAGGTTACTTCTAGGCACGCGGGCTTCACCGTCGACCAAATCATCTCTTACCATCAGGCGAGATAGTGGTCAAACGCGAGCCTAAAACCAATTTAAAAAAAAGATTTTTCTTTGTCAATCGATCCTGTTTCTAATAAGGATCACAAAATTCATCCAACTACGTTTTATTCTTATTCTTGATTGCACACAAAACATAAAGACAGATACAAATACAATAGGACAGGTTACGTACAAAGGCTTAACCCATAATTGGGTTGTAAGTATCAGTATCTGGGCGACCAAGCTCTGCTCGGGTAAAATATAGAGAAAACGACGTTTTCCATTAATTAACCCTAGCTAGATCAATTTATCGCCCCCGAAATGCTAAATTCCATACAAATCGAGGGAGCCATTTCCGAGATTCAGATTATAAAAGGTTCGTTTATTGTATTAGATAGATTCAGTCTGTTAAGGTTGCCCTAGTCAGTAATTCTTTCATACAAACGTAGTATGGCGATTAGTCCACTGTTTGACGGTGTACGCTCAAAATAAAAATGATATTAATTTGTCTCACCATTATCTAGCCCTGTATAAAAACAAAAAATAAATAAACAATAAACGTGTATTTGAAAGTTATGAGCGTCGAAAGTTCCATATTTCAACACTAATTTCAACGCATCTTGGGTGGCAATAAATACCATAAAAAGAAGGAACATTGCAAAACTGTCACCGTAAAGGGATAGTTTAGCTAAACTAAATGCTAAACTATCCCTTTAGAATTCACTTGAAAACATCAATTTTAAACAATTACATTCAGTAGTTTTTTCATGATACTCATACTCCCAAAGGCCTGTTTATAAAATTTCACGCACTCCTTTTCGTTCTAAATTATCATCCATTTATTACTTTTATACCATGAGTGTGTATTCATACGCGAACTAGCTTCTTACTGCTCATCACAGCGTCTATCGCTTTCGTGCATGTTGTCGGATGAGATAGCATGCATTTTAACCCAGGCCACAAAATTGTTCGTGCCGCCGACTAGGGCAACCTTAAGTCTGATCATTATCAGACTTAAGGTTGACGTTTGACGAAAAAACAAAGGTTTGTAAAAACATAGCTCAAACTTGTAAATAAATCTATATGCCTTGGCAACTTGTTCTTAACAACTCTTTCTCCCGCAGATCGACCAGCACGGTAAAGAAGAAAACTTAGAGCGAGGCTTCCGTGCTGCTGTAGCTGCAGCAGCTTTACCAGGCGTCAGATACGAGCCGTTTGACTTCCACGCGGAGTGTAGAGGCATGAGATACTACCGCCTCAACGTGCTCATCGACAGGATAGCGCACGAACAGGTACGAACACTTCCGAACTAACACGAAGCAGTGACTTCACGCGGAGTGTGTCCTCAACGTCCTCATCGACCAGAGAGTTTGTATATTACTACCTAGAGGGAACGTATTTACGACGAAAAAGAAACTGTCAGTTCTTTCGTTCTTGCTTATAGAAAAACTCTATGAAAGAAAAAGAGATAAACATAGACAAACGCTACCATCCTGAACGTCAAAGAGATAACTTTTTAGTCACTGTTGTAACCCATCGGTTAGCAGCTGTAATTAAAGTTTTTTGCTTTTTTCACGCCTTTGTTTCGTGTTGATCAGGCAGAATTTTATTGTTTAATTATCTGCATTACCCAAGTCGTGTGTGGCTATCGGTTGCAAGAGTAGAATGAGTGTATTAACAGAAAAGAATCAAAGGATATCTTTCCACAGGTGAGTTATCGACTAGAATACTGAAATTATTGTTCAGGAAATACATTTCAGAGGCTGTCCGGAATAAAGGAATCTTAATTCTAAATACGTCGAGGACGTATTGTATCATTAAAACCATTCTATTTAGTGAAATAATTCACTTTAATGCATTCGCTGATAGAGCTATGACAGTTTACGTACTTACGTTCTGATGTTAGAGATGTGACAAAAGTCACAAGAAAGATTTATTGATACTGTATTTTTATTTTCACATCACATTATCAGCCTATTAATGTTCCCACTGCTCGGACACAGGCCAGGTATTTTTATTTTACTTACTTTTATTTATTTCATAAAGTTTATTTGCTATTTGTTATTATTAATCCAATATTGATTGTGCGGAACACAGATTACCTCCCAATAGATTCCGCATAGAAGACAACTCCTATTTAGGCTGATATAACTCAGCGCACGGTATGATCTCTTTAGTGTCGACCAGACATTAGAGCTGTAGGCACGCAAGCGATTTCTAGTTTTAATTCTGTTTCAAAAATAGTTATCAACGGTTTGCCTTAAAAAAAATGACGAAATGTGCAGTAAAATGGTGTGGAAAATCAACCAGCCCTTCAAGTTCAAAAAAAGATGGGATAACATTCCACCAGTAGACAAAGTAATAAATATTGACCAATCTAAGAAAGGTCAAGTTATTATGGTTAACAAATCAAAATTGCACACTTTACAGTAGCGCTCGTTGATGTCTTTTGTGAAAGTCCCTTTCACTCTTATGGAATTATTATATTGCTATCTTTTGCCCACAGAAGTAAAAATGTTGAGAAAAATAAGTTTTTCGCTTATCGAAAAGTATCGATGATCGATGTTTAATTAGGCATATAGGAGAATCAAATTATTTTTGTTAAAATTGATTAATTAAAAATTAACAAATTAGTTTATTTTTACTTTGAACTAATTGTGCTCTACTCATAACCAGAGCTCAGAGTGGCCCTGTTTACATAGGATTACAATTAAATTAAATCACTTTTGGCCAAAATTAAAATCTTTTCTAGATCGATGTTTTTCTTTATCATTATTAAAGTAATTATAAAATCGTCGGCTAAGAAATTTTACATAAAATACCATTTTGTTTGATAAATATCGATATTTTTATCGACATTTAATGCGCATGTCCCGTCACTACGACATGTACCGTGACCTTGAATAGCCAATCACGGCACACTTGTCACTCCCCGCGCAACCCGTGCCTTCCGCCAAATTTGGTGAACTCTGAATCAAACAAAACAGTAGGCATGCGGTATCTATTGGGAGGTAATCTGTGGTGCAGAAATATCCTGAGAGTACTTATTTAAGAAATAAATGGATCAAGAATATAAAACGAGCTAACTGGACACCTTCACCATATTCTCGTTTGTGTTCACTGCATTTTAATGAATCATGCTATCGCTATCCCTTGACCCATCTATGTATACAGGTTGATGAATCATGTTTATTTTCATATTTTACTTTTTTAAATTAAGTTATTATATTTAGACCATTTTGTTATTATTTATTTTATTACTTTTATATACATACTCGTCTGTAAACTTTATGTTCAGTCTTAACTTTAAAACTTTCGCGTTTCAAAATTGAGAAACAATATACCACGGGTATTTAACGCGATGATTTCGATTCATTTATTTACCTATTTCACCCGACGTTTCGGCCGTGTTGTAACGACCGTGGTCCCGGGTAGACTGGTGTCTCGGTGTACTGGCTCCTTTGGGGCAGAAACCTGGAATCCAGTGATTCAAAAAACATTACCTCGTTTTGTGCAGTCGGCGAACTTACAGAATAAGGACACGGTCAGTGTTGTGTGTAGAAATGTGAGGGTAGATCAAGAATTTTCTGCCCCAACGGAGCCAGTACACCAAAACACCAGTCTACCCGGGACCACGGTCGTTGCAACACGGCCGAAACGTCGGGTGAAATAGGTAAATAAATGAATCGAAATCATCGCGTTAAATACCCGTGGTATATTGTTTCTCATTTATGTTCAGTCTTGCACAAGAACTAGCATACTATATATCAGTATATTGAGCAGTACCTGTTTGTCCAATCGTACGAGTTTACCAAAAACAGTCACTTTGACCTCATGATGTACCTAGTTTTTGCGCAAGGTATGAATAAACATAATTATAGAACGCGTATAATGCGCTGAAAAGTTACGAAAGAGTGGAATTGTACTCTTACAATGACTGATAAGTTCACTCTTTGTACGAGTACACATTCACTCTTTAAATAATTATAAAGAATCTCTAAAAAAACGTAGAAAAAATTAGCCGCAGTCAGGGACGATTCTTACAGACATTTGACACAATTTATAGATCGCTCCAAAACTAAACTCGATAATATCGATTTGACAGTGGCACAGATCTAATACTGATACAATTGTATGTCTATAGATAAGTATCTATACCATACTCGGCCACACTGGTACAAAAGATGGCATAGACAAAAGTATATCTATCTCTTTTTGCTTATGACGTTATTTGTTAGTGCGAAAGTGAATACCGATTTTGAAATTGCGTCTTAAATACGTTCCCTCTAGGTAATACAATCTCAGGCCTCAACGTCCTCATCGGCAGAATTTGACAAAGTTTTCCGAGTGCTACCGAAAACTTGATCTTGAAAGGAGTAATAAGTGATTTTCAACGAGATTACTACGACTCAACTCATAATAAGCTGATTTATGTGACTGGAGCTGATATTTTCAAGGTCAGATTACAAGAAAAATAAGAATGACGTCTGGCAGGCTTGATAAAACTGTCAAAATTGCAAAAGATAAAATATCTAGCATTGGTACTTCTAAGGGGTGATAACCCTTATTAACATTATTTTTTAGCTGAAATTTTTCTACTGAGTTTTAACAATTGGCCAAACTTTGTAAAAAAGCAAAAACAGAAATAAGCCATTTTTTGTCAAACTGTCTTTAAAAATTATTTTTCTGATTGTTAATGGAATCAATATTATCAAAAAAGCGGAAGAAGTAGATGGCAAAGCTGCGGAAGTTCCCTGACGTCCGATATTGTACTTTATTGCTTAGCGCAAAATGGCGAAAAGGGGTCATCCGGGCACTTACGTTGATAAGACTGGATCCTCATTTTAATTTGATCATAATTTCTTCATAATTTCTTCATCAGACAGAATTCGGCTACTTCCTTTCCCGCGGCGGCACCGTCCTACTGCGCCAGAACGGAGTGTTCCGTACCAACTGCGTGGACTGTCTGGACCGCACCAACGTGGTGCAGAGCCTGCTTGCGAGGTAACTAGCTCCTTAATCTCTACGAATACTGGCTAAGGCCCAGTTTTTTGATCCGTAGTTATAAACAATGGTTTAATATGCTAACGAATGGTTTCATAAATAGAATAGAAATATATTTATTCGACACAGGCACAACACACATTGAAACATGGGTTAAAAACAAAAACGATGTGCAAAGACAAATTGCGCTGAACGTGAACCGAAATGGTGTTTCGCTTAAATTTATTGGACACAGGCACAACACAACAGCAACAAACATTGAAACATGGGTAAAAGACAAAAAAGAAGTGCAAAGACAAATTGCGCTGTACGTGAACCGAAATGGTATTTCACTTGAATCCGCTTTTTCATCAATTGTTTGCATCACAAATGGTGAAATAAGTTGGAGAGTTGATTATTTGACCGTTTGCTAGACTAACAATTGATGAATAAAGGCATTTTACCGAAATTAAGGCGTTTTAATTATTCGTAGTTAACTCAGGTTAGCAGGGACTCGTAGCTATGTAGTGACAGCTGCATTGGGCGATCTTCAAGGTTAAGCAACGCTTGCCAAGGTCGGTCCATGGATGGGTGACCAACTATACACAGCGACTCTGCCTCGGCAAGCCCGTTAAGCCGTTGGTCCCGGCGAAGATCTTTGACAGTCGTTAGGGTAGTTAGAAGCCGTAAAATCTGCCACCAGTCTTGCCAAGGACTATTGTGCTACACACTCCAGGGTTGTGGATGTCATCGCTCTGAGTAAAATACTTGTACACAGCTGCGTCTGGATAGACTGGAAGCCGGCCAGGCTACGCCGAATGATTGAATACCGTGAAATCTATATATATATATATAAAAGAGAAAGTATGTTTGTATGTTCCTTATAGACTCCGAAACGGCTGGACCGATTTCAAAAATTCTTTCACCGTTGGGAAGCTACATAGCTACAATGTTTTTTTACTGCTACGGGAACTACGCGGGTGAGACCGCGAGGCGGCCGCTAGTTTATAATATTTTTTTATTTGAGATGGGTTTGCTCTTGACTCTCGTCTAAGTCATAGGTGACAGAGACAGAGTCGACGATGGAGTGAACTTACCCAGAAGGAGCCTCTTTACTCTAACTTTGAAGAGATTCGGGTTGAATGCGTTCGGAAACACAGACGCAGGTAGTGAGTTCCATTCATTCGCTGTGCGCATTATGAAGGATGTTTGGAAGCGCTTGGTGTGAATTGGTAGAATGGCAACAAGGTAAGGATGGTAACTTGCAGTGCGTCTAGATGACCGATGGTAGAAGGGGGCTGGTGGGATGAGGTCGTGGAGTTCTTGAGCACACTCACCGAAATACAGTCTGTAGAAGACCGACAAGCAGGCAACCTTGCGGCGATGAGCCAAGCTGTGAATCTTGGTATCCACCAGTTCAATGTCGCCGATGAGTCTCTTAGCTCTGCGTTCCACCGAGTCAAGCGCGGAAAGCTGATACTTAGCTGAGCCATCCCAAAGGTGGCTGCAATACTCCATGCAGGATCGGACTGGCGCTTTGTACAGGGTTAAAAGCTGTCCAGGCGTAAAGTATCGCTTCACCTTATTTAGGATGCCCAGTTTTTTGGCCGCAATTTGGGCTTTAAAAAAGAGACAGCTGTTTTTGAAAAATGTTGGACACGTATTTTTTGTTTTGACACGTAAACATAGTGACGATGATACAGTACGTTGAAATATCGTGTGACCTCACGGTGTGCTACTTTATACTGACAAAGTGACGTCACAAGCCCACATTCCTGAACTTTGATGCCCTTAATCTTTGTAAATTTTATTTATTTGATAAAGCAAAAAATACGAGTCCAATATTATTTGATAAGCTCAATGTCGGACTAAATAGAATAATCATTTTTCTACCCTAGATACATCCCCATTAGAACGTACAGAATTAGTATCTTAAACACTAACAGAAGGCACCCAAACTAGGTATACCTGTGACTAGGTTATAAAGATTTTATGTACAGATTGCAGTTGAACGCCGCCCTCAGGCTGCTAGCAGTCACCAGCAGCGATGATGAGAAGCATCCACATCTGGAGAACCTGTTCAATAATGTAAGTATACCTAACAGTCTTCTAGATTTTCCTCCCCACATGACGGTGTAAACCAAGGTTGTACCTTGTACGTGTTTTTTTAGTGCTAAATTTGCAAAGCAAATGAAGAACTCAAATAAAATTAGAGCATTCTTGTTGACGCATGCATGTGTATGCTAGATTGCGTTTATCTGTGCGTTTAAACTGCACTAAATGGTGCTTACATACTCTAAACAGCGCCTACTAGCCAGTGGCGTAGCGTGCCGTGGCGGGGCCCCGTATACAAATGTGTTTGGGAGCCCTTATGAAGGGTAAATATTTCTAACAAAAGAAAAAAAAAGATTGCATAAAATTGAAAGAAATATTTACTCATCATAATTATCTATCTGTCACTTTTTCCAATTTTTTTATAAACAAATTAAATATACACTCTTCTTGCCTTTTTTTCGGCAAACTAATTTATTAAATCATTTATAGCTGATGATGACTTTAGTGTTTCTAAAGTGTCTGCCTCTAAGAACAATAGTGACAGGTCTGACAGGCGAAAAAATAATTTGGGAAGTTTTTATTAATTTTTGCTTACGCACGTCGGGGGCCCCGTTTAATTGATACGGCGGTAGCTACGCCCCTGATCCTGAGTGATCGACAATCGAAGTTGATCGACAATGGAACTATTTCACGGCAAAAAATACATTTGTTAAGAAACTAGCGGCCCTAATTTAGTTACTCCTCATTTAGGTCAGACTTCATTTTATTGGTCGCATTTATTTTATTATTGATTTCATATTTAACACAATAAAAGCATATGTACTATGTGTATGAATACTGTTATATTTAAATAAATTACGTTTATATTCATAAAATATTTATTTACACCAATAAGTAAAATTAAATTGTGGAGTCATATCACATCGATTCGATGAATCACTTATGATTGAGCCCTATCTACAACACTATGCTCCGCGCTCGCAACATTAAAAAAAGGGTCATTGGCAGCTGTCACTGAAGTCTACGAAATTAATAATCACAGTATAGATTGTGTTTGTCTGTGGGTTTAAAC